>VZDJ01000158.1:3546740-3725109 GCA_008694505.1 Cyanoderma ruficeps | reverse complement strand
AAAAAAAAAAAAAAAAGAGAAAAGAAAAAGTATGATTCTCAAGGGCACCTATTAAAAGGACAACAATACTAATAAAAAAAATTGTATTTACTTAGAGGCATTCAGAATGTCAACAAAACAGCTGCAACTTTTTTTCTTCCTTTTCGCAATTACAGAGTGGTATTCAGTTAACAGAACAACAATTATTTTTATGATGCATCAGAGACAACTGAAGATGAGAAATTAACTACATCCCCAAATGTAACTAAATTTGTGCTGTGCACCAACAAGAACCTGCTTTATAACTCCCATGCCAATTTACAACCCCCACACTGTACCAGGCAAGGTTAGTGGCCATTGAAATACCACTAAGGACAGGGCTATCTAAAGACACATTCGGTAGTGTGTTAACTATACAAAAAAAGAGACACTGTACAGTTTAAAAACAAATCTTACACAGCCTTACATTTCAATTTTTTTTTTCTTTAAAAGGAGTGAGTTGTGTACAGGGGGGTTAAATGCTTTATAGACAAGAAAGAAATTGCTCTAAAAGAGACTTATTCATCATCATCATCATCTTCATCCTCCTCTTCTTCCTCCTCTTCATCATCTTCATCCTCTTCATCTTCGTCCTCATCCTCCTCCTCTTCCTTCTTCTTCTTGCTCTTCTCAGCCTTGGCAACTACTTTCTTGCCTCCATCAACCTTCCCTTTGGCCCGGTATGCAGCAATATCCTTGGAGAAGAAAAGCAGGAACAATCTCTCAAAGATTTAACCAGCCAAGAGGTCTGAGCAACCTCCACAGAGCACTCGTGGAAGCAGTCACCCAGGTACCTGCCCCTTCTGCACATCCACTGGGGTAGGACCAGGAGCTGTGCCTTCAGCTCCGAGGTGAACCGGAACCAAAGAAACAGGAACCCTCTAACACAGGAATTACACTGGCATGCTACTACACACTGCTTACGGCTGCTAAGGAATCCCCATTGTTGGGCTTCTGGGAACAGGCTGGAGAAGCTGCTGCCTCTGATGGTAAAGGCACGGCTGAGCCCACTATCCCACAAGGAAATGAAGTAGGGAGACCTCTTAAGGTCCCTTTCTAGCCCTACCTTCTACGATGCCTAAAGAAACGCACAGGAACACCCTTGTCTGAGGCACGAAACTGGGATTAGCCACCCAGAACACACGAGAATGACCCAGCCTAACAGCTGCAATGTTACGCCTCAGCAAAGAGCAGTTAGACTGAACTCTGCCTAACAGAAGTTTACAAAATAAAAGGTACAAGAACTTGATTAAAGGGTAGACAGTGCCACCTTCTGCATGCAATAAATTTATTCTAGTTGTTTGAAACCCACAAAACTCAGTTCCTGTTACAGGGAAGTCAAAACTGTAAAACCTGGAAGGCACAGTCATAAAAGCAGTTAAGACTTCCCAACTTTGTGCCAAAACAGAACAATTAGGCAGGAGAATTGATCTACAAAGCTTACGCACATCAGCTACAGAGAAACATCAACACATTCACACAGATGGTCCAAATCTTCAAATATTCCCCACCTAACGAACAGTACACCACTAATCTTACTGTTCTCCTGGACTCCCTTAAAGTTTAGCAGAAATTTTGAGAAGACAGGATATCCACTAAGTCAAAGGCCAAGCAGTGGAATAGCAAAGATCACTACACCTTAAAACCTCACATGTAAGTGTAAAGAACAGACATTACTACTTAAAATTTAAATAATACCTGCAAATAAAGATTAATAATTCTATCATTAAAAAAATCCGAGCTGCACTGGCTGTGTGTACAAGCAATTACCATGAAGCTGTACAGAAAGCACCACGTGGGAAAGCTCCTAGACCTGCAAGTCCTCTCTGGCACATCAACAGGGCTCCGAGGTTCCACATTGCACACTAAAGTGCAAAACTTTTGAACCTGGATTTGTTTGCCAGCAGGAGAAATACCCAAAGAAAGGTGACAGCTCACAATGGACACAGGTGCTGTATATGCCAGCTATGGGTGGTCATTGACCCCTTGGGAAGCATCGTCAGGGCATGGCAACTCACATCCCTCCTCTTCCCCTGGCTTCCACATATTGGGATGGGAATCTGCCTCTAGAAATAAAACCAGGTGTAGCACAATCCTGTGTGCACAACAGAATTCTACAACTCCAATTATGATGGCAGGGTTTAGCCTTAATAATTAAAAAAACTGTTTGACAAGCTGCTTCTTATGCATAATTAACCAAATTCATTACTAGAAAGGACACGGACACTAAGTAGGTCCAGGAAAAACACATACCTAGAACTAGCATCTCCTTTGTGTTTTGTCATTTTCCCAGGGATACATTTTAAACATTACCTATGTCTATCACTTATCTTAACATTCAAGGATGCTCACCAGTATGTCCAAAATTAGGGAGAACCAATTCATCCTTTACCAGCATTTACTTACTGCTACCAACTCCACTCAAATTCTGCTGTGCCCTACGGATTTAGTAATGGTACAGAACCCATGGTATTTATTAAAGCACCAGTGACAGCTCAAAACTGCAGAAAAATGCAAACAGTTCAAGGTAAAGGACTCCAATTTAGTCTTATGCCAATGAACCATTTGCCCCTGTATACAACCCTTTCCAACAAATCTAATGAACGATGCCATCAGCATATTATAATTTGCAACATCAGGTATCAGGGTACACAAGAAGGAAAAAACTGTCTAAACTGAGGTCTGGCCTCCTCAAAGCACCTCCCTGAATGTCAGTGTTACCTTTTCATACTTCTCCTTCAGCTTAGCAGCCTTCTTTTCATAAGGCTGTTTCTCATCTGCAGCGGTGTTGTTCCACATCTCTCCCAGTTTCTTTGCGACATCTCCAATGGACAGACCGGGATGTTCTCCTTTGATTTTTGGACGAAACTCGGAGCAAAACAAGAAAAAAGCCGAACTACAGAGGAAAAATAAGAGATTATTTAGATTTTAGACTTCGTTGCAGCAGCAACTTTTGGGACCTTTGCTACTGCTCCTTAAGAGCATTTTGGAAATAGCACCTAAAAGTGAGACAGATGTTGGTTACAATGGAAGGTATCAGAACTGAACAAGGCACTTGGCAAACTCCATGCATCCTTTCTCTCGAGTAATACTGCACACCTGGTCCCATTTTTGGCAAGATCCCCAGATAGGCAGATTTTATATACCAAACACAGAGAAAAGCTTTAGAAATTAGAGTAAGTGAATGATACTAGGGCAGCAAATGTTACATCAGAACTGTTAGAGGTGGGAGGCTGCAATATTTGTTAGGAATGGAGCATTTCCAGACCACAGCACCAGCCCAAGTAAGGACATTAGCTTGTAAAGGAACTTCCCTGCCCCTTTCAGCATTACCTGAGTTTAAAACACACACATAATAAAGTACTGGTGTCTAGTAGGAGATTAATTTGAAGCCAGCTGTCATTACGACGTGGCTAAAGTTTAATTTTTCCAAGCTGGTTTTGAGGAAGATCACCCCTCAAACCTGTTCCATGCAAAACCCTCCAATTTTAAATTGACTGCCAATCAAAAATTCTGCTCAAGCCAACAGGTGATGAGAGCAGGGCCTGCAGTACTTTACTGCCATATTACACTGGAATTATCCTCTTAACAGAAATTAGAAAAATCAGTCAGAATCACACACAGTCTATTTTTGCATCTACTTTGAAAGGCTGCCATTACGCCAACTTTGATATTGGGACAGCCCACCTGAAAATTTAGCATTCATAACTAAAAAAGTTTCATAACTAAAAAGTTTAGCATTCATAACTAAAATTTCAACCTATCTTCACATTACTGGTGAGGAAGATCACATAGTCTTGTATCTCTGAAGCTCCTGGATAAAATTACCATTCTGTAGATACAGCAGTGTGATGGTCCCAAACAAGACAACCTAAAGGTAGGAATCTACTTACGGAGGCCTCTTCGGTGCATTTGGATCCTTGAACTTCTTTTTTGTTTCCCCCTTAGGTGGTACATAGTTTTTCATTTCTTTTTCATAACGAAGCTTATCGGCCTTTGCCATATCTTCAAACTTCCCTTTCTCCTTGGAAGACATAGTCTGAAAGGCAATTAGAATCACAGATTATCTCAGAAGGGACACATAAGGATCGAAACAGTATTTTAAGATTCAAAATCACACCAAAGTCCATTCCAAAATTTCAGTTGAGGGAGCTAAAGATAAGAGAGGGACAATGGATAGTTATCACTCATCTTACAACTGCACTTCATACTTACCCAAAATCCGAGCTTCTAAAGAAATCATTTACAATCTTGAACAGTATTTCACAAAAAGCAGTCATTTAAGTTCTGTGGGGATTTTTTAAGCAGCTATTCCTACCTTCCATCGTTCTGAGCATTTTTTTGAGAACTCTGAGAAGTTCACTGACGCATCTGGATGTTTCTTCTTGTGCTCCTCCCGACAGGTTTGCACAAAGAAGGCGTATGAAGACATTTTACCTCTCGGCTTCTTAGGATCACCTTTACCCATTTTTGCTGATTTTCTGTAATGAAGCGAATGAGACACCTTAAAAACTTCTACTTTCAACAAACCAAGGCAGGAAGTAAGTCACAACCAAGGATCATGCCAAACAAGACCTGCTGGAGCAGTATTCTAGTATCACACAATGGGAAAAAGATTCCCTTCTGGAAAATTTACTAAAGATTTCTGTCAACCCTGTCTGAGGTGACCTGGATGCAAGCAACCTGAAATCTCAAAGGGCCTTTGGAATATGCAGTTATGGTCTCCTGTAAACAAGAACTATCCTTCCAAGCAATCTGAAGGCAACTACTGCAGTGGAGACTACACACCGTGATTACTACTGGCGTATTAATCATATGCTTGGGAAGAATAAACACTATTGAAAGGAGGGAAGGAGTACTCAAGTATCCCATCTCAGTGGCCTTCTAGATCACTGATTTCTTTAGTTTTACAGCCCATGTTTCTACTTCTTCCCTGTAAGCCCTGGGTGCTTATTTACAAAATAGACTTTGTTATTTTCTATGCCATATGTTATGACCCATCTTTATGTGTACTGCAAAAGCCTACTCTTTGCAGGTATACCTTGAAGTACAGGAATGAAACAGCTCACTTGTTCAAATATGTTATAACCTACACAGAGAGAAGCACAACATCTACGTACAGCCAGCAGAGCTGTGATCAGCAAGAGCACTATCTGACACTTTCAGGGACTGAAAAATACGTTCCTGGAACTTTCACACCCAAGTCAGACATTCGGAGTATTTCTTCATAGCTCCCTGGAAAAAGTCACTCGCACCCTGACAAGCTCTGCTTTCTCTGCTTTTCAGCACAAATTAGAAGAAGGAATAAAAAAAAGCGTGAAAGGAAAAAAAAAAAAGGGCAGGCAGTGCCTGCCCGTATTGCCACAGAAGCTGTATTTCCTATCGGTTTGGCGGATAGACAGAAACAGATTTCTGCTCTGTGACTAAACACGTCCGGTTTGAAGTTTCTATCAAGTAAACAAGAGGGCTGAAGAAGCAGAAGCCGCTCCTGCCTGCCATGGAGACGCTCCCAGCGCAGCCGGGCGCGGGGCTCGGCCGGGCCGGGGCAGTGCCCGCGGCTGCGGGGACAGGCGGCTCCGGGGACACGGGGCGGCGGCGGGCAGGGCTCGGCTCCGCGACCCCGGGGCTGGCGTTTGAAAGCCTCCTCCTTCCCGCCATTTTGGACGCTTCCCCTATGAGGGGGGCAGAGGAAAACTTCAGAAGTCCCTCAAGAGACCTGCTGGGGGTGGGAGGGAAGGAAGAAAAGAAAAAAAGGAGGAAAAAAAAAAAACCAAACAAAAAATAGCCCCGTTATTAGGGAGAACATGTGTAAGTTTTATTTCGCGTTCAGACGAGGGCTCTCAGCGGCGAGCACATGCCCAGGAGCCGGACACCCACCGGGGTGCGGCTGCCCGCAGGCGGCGACCCCCGGCCCCGGCGGGACAAAGCGTTCTCCCGCCGCCGCCCCCGTCCCCCCGCGGCGGGGGGGGGCCGTCCCCGTGCCCAGCCCTGCCCGCTCCGGCCGCCATGAGGCGAGGCAGCTCTGGCCTGCGCTCCCTCCCTCCCTGCCGGCCGCGCCGCCGCAGCGGCGGTGTCGGCGGGAGCGGCCGCCATGGCGCAGGCTCCTGGCGGAGGAGGTCACCCGCCGCCGAGCCTCCTTCCATTTTGTGCGCCGAGGAGCAGAGCCGGCCGCTCCCCACCCCCCCGCCGCCACCACACCCCCCGCGGCCGGGCGGGGCGGCGAGCCCGGGCGGCGGGACCCCCGCCGAGAGGGGCCGCGGCGGGGCCGGGCGGCGACCCCCGCCCGCGGGGGCGGCGGTGGCAGCGCAGCCCGGGCGGCGCAGAATGGCCGCTGTGGCGTCGCCCGCTGCCGCCGCCGCGCAGAGAACATGGCTTCTTCCTCCCTTCCCTTTGTGTGAGCGCGCCGCTACCCTGGCGCACACGCTCAGCCATTGCAGCCGGGGGAGGGCGGGCGGGAGACGGGGGGAGGTGGGTGGGAGCGGGGGGGAAGAAGATGGGGGAGACTAGCGCGCTTTTAGCGCCTGCCCAAGCTCCAGCGGCGCGGTAGAAGCCCCGGCGGGGACCCCCGCTCGCTCCCTCGCCCCGCCGAGCTGTGCGGCCGCGGAGCCGCCGGCCCCGCGCCCGGGCGAGCGGCGGCTGCTGGAGAAAAAAGTTCCCCCGAACTGCGCCCCCGCCCGCCCGAGCGCCTCCTCTGCTGCTCCGCGCCGCTCGCCTTGTTTTCTCGCTCGCGGCTGCCGTCAGCCATGTTACAGCCGGGCGGCCGCGGGGCCAGCGGCGCCCCGGCCCGCGCCCCGCTTCCCCGCGCTCCCCACCGCCCCGGCGGCGCAGCGCGGCCCGCCCGGAGCTCCCGCCGCCTGCCCCGCCACCGCGGCGACGGCTACGGCGAGGTACCGTGTAAGCGGCTTACGGCGGGGCACGGCGCGGCCCTCGCCCCCCGCGGCGGGCGACCCCCGGCCACTCGCCCCTCTCCCTTCGCCCACCTCTCTCTCCCCACCTCGGTTCCTTTGCCTCCCGCCGCCCCGCTTTCCCGAAGTCGCCCGCCGCCCCCGCCCCGCCCCGGCCGGGGGGCTCGCCGCCCGGGAAAGGGTCTCCCGGGTACAGCCCCGCTCGTCTTTGTGTACGGGGGTCCGAGCCGGGGCTGCCCCGCGCTCCGCGGTCATGCAGCGGCGGCGGCACGACGGCCGCCACCGGCTCACCGCCCGGCTGCGAGCGGGCGGGCGAGCGGACGAGCGCGCCCGGCCGGCCCAGCGGCCCTCGGCGCGTACTCACCCGTGTCAGACAGAGTCGGCACGCAGCCCTCGCTCGGCCCCGAGCCCCAGAGACGCTCCCGCGGCCGCCTGCCCGGCCCCAGCGCTGGCTGGGTCGCTGTGCAGCCCGGTGCACCGCAATGGCTGAGCGCGGGATCGATACGCAGCCTCCTCACACTCGCGGCGCTGGTAACATTACTCTCTGCACAGCCCCGCGCCCATTGGCCGCCGCCAAGCCGAGCGCCGCGCCGATTGGCCCAGGCGCTCCCATTGTCCTGACCAGAGCGCGCCGCGGGTTGGGCACGCCGCGGGACACGTCACCGAGCAGGGAAAGGGCGCGCAAATATAAAAGTGAAGGCAGGGAGCCGGGCGGCAGCGGGGCCCGGAGAGCGGCGGTGGCCGCCCGGCGCTGCGCCGCCGCCTGTGAGGGGCGCGGGTCCCGCCGCCCCCGCTGCCGCCCCCGCCGCCCCGGGGGGACCGCGGCGGCACCCCCGCGGTGAGGAGCAGGCGGCCGCCGCCCCCCGCCCCTGCGGCCGCGCCGCCCAGGCGCGGAAGCGGGAGCTCAGCGGGGCGCCGAGCCCGCGTGTCTCCGCGCCTCCTGCCCCGCTCCAGCCGGCGCACCGGGCTCCCCACCGCTGCCGCGGCGGCATGCGCCGCTCTGTCCCCTCCCCGAGGGTGGGGGACGTTTGTTTTCTTCTGTGTTTTGTGGGTTTTTTCCTTTGTTTTTCCAGAAGTGGCTTCATCACCTGTCTGAACAACAGTCGGAAGATACTGGCTTTCTCCATAACGTCCTGGGTGACAAGGAGCAGTCCGCAGTGGTCAGGCAGCGCCTCCAAAGTTCTCAGCAGTCGCGCAGAGATGGCCCGGCGCTGTCCCGGGCATCCCGTTGCAGGGGCGCAGTGAGCCACACCTCACCTGTCCTTCGCTGCTGCTCCTCTCTCTGCTTTATTATTGTCACTTGCACCGCACGAGGCTGCTGTACAGGACTAGCGAACAGGAGAAATACCCCTTAACAGCAGCTTCGCTGTTTACACTACTTTATTGGTGCAAACAACGCTGGGAGCAGTGCTGCCGTGAAAAATCCAAAATCACTGATCTGCCCCAAAGTCTGTAGTAACACAAACTTAAGTAAAGAGAGGCACACGTTGGTCACAAATATTCGAGTGTAAATAGCTGATTTTGACACCTGCTTAATTATCACACTCCCTCAAAATCTATCCATGGAGTTTTGGAAGGGTTTGTGGTCTGACACACAAGGGAGAGAATGGTTTTGCAAGGCATGGCACTTCATGGAAGGCAAAGATCCTTCTAAATAACGACCCTAATTCCAAAACTGCCTTATTTGTGAAGATGTGCTGGTAGACAGAGGAAGAGAGTGGTTCTGGTACCTGAAATCCTGCAAAAAATACATGAATAATAAGGAACACTAGAGTTTCTGTCTCAAGGAAAGTTTTTGTTTGTGGTTTGAGTTTTTTTTCCGATTTGCATTTAAAGTTTAAACCTTTATATGGAACAGAAAATTGAAAAATCACTAGTATTGATGGGGTCTAGTGTGCAGAAGCTGACAGCTTTGCACATACTGAACTTTAAGGTTTCTTCTGTGAAAACCAGACCTGAAAGGAAAGCAAAGTAATGCTTTTATTTCTCTCTCTTGTCTAGAGCTGAACCTTCAGTAAAAGGCAAGTGAGGAGAATTTGATTACGTGACATACTCCTGTAAGGGTTTTCCTTCATCTCTGTTATATGCTCAGGCCTGTACAGGTTTGCATATTCCAGTCGGTTTCTTCTGTTACCCTTGATGACAGAAATACAAAAGAATTTACTCATCAGTTGCAGACAGTAGCATTTTTTACGGAAGCAATATGTGTTTCTTCTCTTGTTCATGCTGTGCCACATCCCTTCTGATACTTCACAAACAACTTCTTCTGCAAACCTCATTGAAGTTCAAATCTGTTTTAAATTACACTCCACTAGACAGGTGCAGTCACTGAGATCACCTGGATAACACAAAACACCTTTGACTTCTTGCACATAAGCTTTGCCCACAGAACATTAGGGTCACAACAGCCCAGTATGACTGCTCCAGGAAAAAATAGTATGTAGTTGCAGAGGAAGTTTCAAAACCCCTGTTTAGTAATTTTGGTGTTTTGCAAACTAGGGTATACTTTGGGAAAAGACACACAGATTGGTTGTCATATTGCAAAGCAAGAGTAAAACTAGGATTTCTATTAGATATGTTTTCAAATACTTCAATTTTTAGGATACCTGGCATAGCTACTTACTTGGAAACCAGTAGAAATGTTTGTAAGGAGCTTTCTGGTTCACCTTCTTTTCCATGTAAGGCAAGCTGAACTTGAATGGAAACATCAGCTGTACATTATCAACCTTTTTTTAAAGCATCCTTTTGTTCTCCAGTTTTCTGTAGAGGTAACAGAGGAAAGCCTCTGCAAAGACAGGACTGTTCTTCTTAACAATGTATTGCTGAGTAGGAACAGAGAAGTTCCAACTTAATGACGAAAGAAGTTTTATTGAAATTTTCCTCTCACTTCTTATCATCCCCCATGTAGCTCACACCCGAGGACTTCTAGCAAATACAAACAGGGATGGAGAATTCCAACAAGTATAGACTACTTGGTTGGCAGTGGAGCCAGACAGAGAGAGATGCAGAAATCTCATTCTCACCCATGCCCAAAATAACTGTGCAACACACTGGTGACATTACTCCAGCAGAATTTTTGATGAAGTCACCGTATATAAAGAATCTTCGAAAGTTTCTGCCCACTTTAGTGCTGTGGCTCCTGACAGAGGTGGGAAAACACACTTGCATCATTTCCAGAAGTCACAGGATGTCCATGGGGCAGGAACATGGTTCTTCCGTGTCCCCATCTTCTTCTGCAGAACGTGTGTTCTGCTTACTCCCCAGTGGGATTTGGCAGGAAAGCAGATGATTTCATAGCTTGCTTTGACAACGAAGAGATTCAGTGTCATCACGGGACCTCCAGATTTTGTCACTCTGTCCTTCCTCCCAAGGAATAAGATCATTGTTTCTTTGGGTTAAAATTACTAGACTGTTACAGTGAAAATGCCATAATAACAACTAGCTTGTCAGTCAAATCCAAAGCTACTATTAGGCTATTTTTAACAAGATCTGAAAGCCTTTCTCAACAAAAAAGTTACATTTTCGGCTCAAAATGAGAGCAAAACATTTGTGGAGAGAGGGCACCTGGGCACATGTACTTCTGATGGAGCTGGTGGTAATGTAGATTGTCACTGTTGCTTTTGAACACTTCCATCCCTACAGTGGGCAGGGTTTTCACAGCGTATTTGAAAAAAAGCCCTGGCCATATTTGCCCTTTTCCTGAGGCTGCAGTGCCAGCCTGTGCACAACCCAGATGAACACAATTCTCAGTCGCTTATTAGATGCAGACTTGCAGCCAATCTTTTCCTCTGGTGTCTTATGTGAAATCTTCAGGAGATACAGTTTAAATATTTCCTTAAAATCATTTCTGGAAGAAAAAGGCTTGGTTCAAAGGAACGAGAATCAGCACATCTGCAAACAGTACCAATACACGGAACCTGATTTGCTTTACCTTTCTCTCCAGATTTGCTCACATTGTGTCAGGCAATCTGCATAGGCTGCTGTCCCTCTTCTGTCAGTGAGGAGGGTTTCAAGTGGCTTTTTGTCCAGTCCCCATGATGAGTGGCTGGCAGACCCGGGTGTGTAAGTGGTAACTGTGGAGCAGTGGCAGACAGGCAAGAGAACCTCGGCTGACTAAAGGCGGTCTGGGAGAGGCAGGCAGGGAGCAGGGATGGCACTGGGGTCGCTGCAGCATTTTCCTTGCCAAGCTTCACATGTGAACCAGCTGATTTTTGTTGACATGTGAGCCCTGAAGACAATTCCATCATTTCTAGAGCTGATACATTCTTAAATCAGGGTCAGTACTTACACAGTGCTTTTATTCACAAAATGGGTAACATGAAAATTTGAACACTTTTTGTGAAATTAGCAGATGTATGGCAAAGTATCCAAGTAAACAGATTTTCATAGCAAAAGCATATACCCACACTGTTCAGCCCAGAAAGATGGTGAAAATACATCAGTATGGACTTTTCCTCTGATCATCAGTATACCATGAACATTTTTTAAAGTGAATATGTGTATAGAAAGTAACCATTTTATGGTAAGATTAATAGATTTATGAAATATGATTCCTTCAGCATCTTATTCCTTATGCATAAGTACATAACTTCTTTAAGTGCCTCTGTGAAGCTCTCAATGTGCAGTTTCAGACAGATGGAACTGTGTTCAGCTTCAACAGCAAAAAGGAGTTCAAAAAATGTTCTTTCAGGACTATACTATTTCTGAAATCGCTGACCTGCTGAGATGCTTGCTTTGCTGAGAACACAACATGCCGTGCAACATCCACTTATCTCTTCAACTTTCTGGAAACATGGCATCAAATATTCAGTCCCCTCCAAAATCTCCAGATCATTTATGTATTGTACACTCAAGCCTACCACTGAGATAAGAGTTATCAGCTGCTTCTAATAAACCCAAAATGCTGCTGTCCATCTTCACAGACACTGCTCCAAAGGTGTTAGTACTCCACCTACCTCACTCCAGTCTAGAGGCAGGTAAGCTTCTGATGCTGACACCACTGTTAGACGTCTACACCTCAACAGGCAGAATCCAACCACCCTAAGGTGATAAAAAATACCTGAGATGCCCCTTCCTTCCTATTTTATCCAGCCCAGAAGATTCAACAGGATATGCTTCCTCACAGCCAGGACTCCTTCAGACAAACCTCAGTGCTCCATGTCAAACTGCAAAGATTCCTAGAGCTAGGTATAGTACTGGGACAGAGCTACTGTTTCCTTATCTACATGTTTTCTGAAAATACACAACATATATACCCACACTCTGATCCTTTATACGGGACTGCGGCACAGACTAAAAAACCATCTGCTTCTGGATATGAAGATGACACCTTAATGCCAACACAGTCCCTGATATTAGAAACCCTAGCAGTCTTATTTCCACAAACCAAGAAAATAATGTGTATGTATTTGGATATCATATCCAAAGAAAAAGGATGCAGTACACATCACTCTATCTAGCAGCCACCCAGGGCCTATGTGGATGTAGACTGCATACGAGCAGTTACAGAACTGCTGGAGGAAACAACCATTTGCTCACAAAAGGGGAATTTGCATGGTTTGACAGGACAGTCTTACCCTTTTGCTGAATACAGCCAAGAGTACATGGGTGTCACTGAGTGTAGTGGTGCAGAATTTGGTTTTCAATGTTTTATACACTTTGTAACATGTTTGCAATGGTTCTGTCCCAATCCCCCCTCTACAAACCCCCTGGTGGTGTGGCCCTTGAGTTTCCCTGGTGTCAATCACGTTGTAAGATCTGGAAAATTCTGGGGAAAAGGCCCTGGGATTCGTCTGGGTACCTGGGAGACACCTTCTTCCATTGTTGTGTTAAGTTTCTGTGCTGGGCTACACCCCCCCAGTCCTTGGTCATTGGTGCTGAGCTCCTTGTTGTTTGGGAACTGCCCCCACACTTAAGGGGGTGCTTTGGCTCTCCCGGGCGCTCTTGCATCAGGGGTTCAGCCCTTCCACCCGAGCTCCTGAACCCTCTGCCTCCCTGGACTGACATCTGCACGTGGGAGGTAATAAAACCATCTAAAACCTAGCAAGAGCCCTCTCTTTTCTTCCACACCACATTCCATGCTTCAGCCTGAGATTCTGAGCAGCAAACCTCTGACATCTAGAATCCGGAAGGGCGAGCTAGCCGGTGAAGCAGCCCCCAGAAAGCGGACTTCTGTAACTGAGTAGTGTCTGTCTCATCCCTTACAATGCAATGGAGTGTTTCTCATTCATTTGAGGGGTTGTCCACATACTCAGGAACTTTATAAACCTGCTAACTTCCTCTGGAGATGTAGTGCTCAAGGAAGACTACAAATACTACAAGTTATCAGTGTATACCACTCACTAGGGAGGGCAAAGAACGTATCCTGGAAGAGCAGAAGCAGCCTCAAAAGACTCTTATTCCTTCTCCATTTCTCTTCTTTATGTCCCCTTTTTCTTCTCTTCTTTTGTCCACACTCTTGTGCAAAGATAAGCTGAAAAATGCATTCTGGCAGCTGTACCTGCTCACCAAATAGTCATCAGTAGCATTATTTAATGGGAAAGTAATTTTATAGCCAGACCTCCCCTCCTCCCACTTTCAAAAAGGTTTTCCAGTATGTACTGCACTGCATTGGGTGCTGCATTGGTGAAACATCTACCATTACATGCAGCCATAGCAATTTATTACTGGTTCAGGAAGGAGGATCACCTCTTAATTGGTTGTTCAGAGAAAAGAAGTCATTTTAGCATTCTCACAGAGACTGTCTCCAGCTTCTATCATAATAATCCTGTTTCTTCTACCATCTTCTTTGCCAGTGATGTCATCTCCTTATTTATGGTTTTATTCCAAGATTTCTGAGACTCAGAAGAAACTGAGGCAACCTAGGATGTAAGAAATCACATACTTTACACTGACTAAGCCTGTGATACCAAAAAGCATTCAAGAGAATGCCCACTTCTCTTGCCTTCTCCAACAGCATGTGCTTGTTCTGTAAAGGGCTCTGTGAGCTTATCATTGCACGGGGATAACTTCTATCCCAGCCACCCAGTGTTACCAAAATCTTAGTAAAAACTTTCTCATTAACACACACAAACTTGTAGTCTAAATCTATTTAGCTTAGTACTTTCTTAACTAGAGGCCATTTAACTTTCTATTCAGTTCCTGTTCACCTTTACTTCTTTTCCACAAGTTTTAGAGGATTCTAAGTCTCTCGCATTACTTTAAATCTCATTTCTTCCTCATTTACCATATTTCCATGAACTTTCATTTTGCTGAAACAAATGAAGACCCTTGTGGAATATACCCCAAACTTCACAGAAGGAATGCCACCACAATGGAAAGACACATTCTTTTCAAAGTCAAAACTCAAGTCAGTTTGGACAAAGTCAATGTGGTGACCTCAAAGTTTTGTCAGACACAATATGAGACAAACTTGCATTAAACTAATGTGCAGTACCAAGAGTTTAAACAGTCTGAAGTTGAATTTAATGAAAATCTGATGGTTTCCAGGAGGGATGAGTGTGGGGCTAGGAGTGCAGATTCAATTCAGATGCCTATATGCATGATATGCATCGAAGTCATTGGGTAGGCTGACATGTTTTGACCAGACAGGCATCTGATTAGTCTCCTTCATGTAAAATTAACTTAACCTTGTCCTAAAATATGGATAAAAATCAAAATAAATAGCCACCCCTTTGGAAAGAAATACTGAAGCAGTAAAACAAAGAGCATCTTTGAAGCTCTGGATTTTTTAATATGACTTAATAGTGACAACTTTTATAACAAAAGGAATTCTTAATACTATGTCATTTCTTCTATTTCAGCATAACAGATCACATAACTGTTCTCAGGTTTCCAAATATAAGCAACTGGCTACTTATAGGATTAAATGGATGTAAGGGATATGTATATTCACATCCACTTACAGTCTCTATTTCCAGTGACCCACAAGAGTGTCTTAATAACAAACATTTTTCATTCAATCCTACAAAATTTCTGCAAGTATGTGTCACTATGCTAAACACAGCAGTTAAGTTTTGATGTATTATTGTTGATTTACAATTAAAATTATTTTTATTTTCACTTCTACCTCCTTTAAAACCTTAACATAAATACTTTTGGGATGCCTCCTGCACACCCACTCTTGCTGATCTGTGAATCACTTAGAAACATTTTAATATTTTTTAAATTGTCCATCCTTTTCTGTCCTCTAATAACTACACTCACATATATAGACATAGGCATATTAGGTAGGTTTTTTTTTAATCTGACCATGCAATAACATCAATTTCTAACCATACTAACACAAGAGGAACTAGAGAAATAATTTTACTTCTGTGTATGTGACTTGTAACAGTTTTATGGACAGAAAAGAACCACAAAAATCATCCAGGAATGTGAAAAAATAATGAGAACCCTAAACCACTCAATCTGTTTAGCTTTTTCTTAAAACAAACAAACAACAAAAAAATAATATTGAGAAGTAACTTGATTACAGGGTAAAAGCACCTTCCTGGGGAGAAAATAGTGAGCCCTAAAGAGCTCTTTAATCCATCAGACAAGGCATAACAAGAATCAATGACTGGAAGCTGAAGGCAAACAAATGCAAATTAAATAAGGTAGAAAATTTTTAGCAGCAGGCATGATTACTACTTGTATTATCCTAGTACCTGGAAGCCAAATCATGGATCAAGGCTACATTAGGTGCTGGTAAAAGAACCCCAACCTCAAACCAAAAGAAGCCACCCAAAACACATAAAAAACCCATTGATCCCTGCCAAAAGGGTACAAAAAGCACGTAAGATGAAGTAACATATTAAATCAGTGATATTATCTGATATGACAGGCAGCAGTTTCAGGCCATGGTTTCACAATACAAAGTGTTGAGCTGAGATACAGACTTAAGATGATTCTGCTTATCAAGATTGTTTTGTCCCATTCCCACAATTTCTCTACAGCAATGAAATGTTGAAGACTGATCCTTATTTTGAAACAAAATCAGTACTAAAATCAGGGTTTTCATTTTTATTTTGCAATAAAATGCCAGTTAATACTTTTGCAATTTCAGTGAATGGGTTGGCCAAATGTTCCCTAACAGTATTCCCACCAGTCCTTTTTTACAGGAACTTGCTGCATTGTGAGAAAAGACTGCATATCCCAGAGAAAAGCATGCAAAAGCAAAGCTTGAGATTGTTTTGTTTTCCTTATAGCAAATCACTAGGCTTGGTGACCAAAACTCAAGCACCATCCATAAAGCAGACATTAACAAAAACTGGAACTCAGACCATGGTCTGGCAAGGTTTCTCTGAAAAAAACCTAAATATGCTACCAAATTCTAACATAAAAGATAACGAGATGAGCTTGTGTTCCCAACACAACTGCTCTGGCACTGGAGCCTACACACCCATCCTTGGTGCTTACAAACACAGTAGGCCACTACAGTTTGACTGGGAAGAAGATTAAAGGTGTAAGCCAAGAGCAGCATTTTCTATTATTGAAGTTTTGCCATCTATTTACGAGATCAAGGATCAGAAGGATAGCCCCGGAAATTCATTGTGAAGAGAACAGGGAGCATCTCCTCTTATTTTTCAACAGGAAAACATAGGAGAAAAGCCCATCTTTGATTTCTGTTTCTTCATTTCAATTATTAGCAGACTACAGCAACACCCCCAATGTCTACTGCACTGAGAAGCTCTGGAAGAGCTAATTTTTAGGGGTGGGAATGCTGAAGAGGAAACAAAAGCTAAAGATCTGGTGTCAACACTCCACAAATAGTCCCTGAAACTTGAAAGCAAATTGGATATATCCATGGTGTTAAGCAGCCATCCTTCTTCCTTCCCTTCCTCCCTGGAGGTGGCCAGCCTCCTCCCATCGGCTGATGTTCTGTGTTTCCCTGAGCTGGATAGTCACATTCACGTGCTAGAAGGGAATCAGTTACAACCAGTTCTAAAAGCTTTCATTTTTCTCTTGCTCCTTGTTAAAAATACTTTGAGCTGTAGCTATAAGTGACAGTAAAAGAACATTGCTTCATTGTGAAGTTTAAACACTTAAGAGCCTTACTCTTAAGTGGCCTCATGCACTGTGCTGAGTTTTTCCACGGGACTGCGGCCGCTCCATGTGTGCAGGACACAGCTCAGGAAGTGAATCAGGGCTGTGCATCAAATTAGATTATTTATTGGTTGGTATACGTGTTGTCTTTAGGAGTTAAGCCAAGAACAAGACAGAGAACTACAGGAAGACAGCAATGGGCATGTGGTTAAGGCAGTTGAATGCCACACAGAACACTCAGTTCTGCCTCTGCCTTCGCCAGCAGCCCCCCTGAGCAAGGAGCGAGTCAGACCTCACACCCTGGCAGATGGCCAACCAACCTTGTCTTCCTCATTTTCTGGGAGTCCAAACAGAAACACCTTGGGCCCTTCACACAGAAATGCAAAGCAGATGATAATGGAAGGTTTGGGTCTTGAGGGAAAAATGGAGCCGGAGGCACAAGGTTAAAAGGCAGGAGAATCCATTTCATATCATTGACTTTACTACTGACTAAACAAGTGGCTCAGTTTTCTCCTTGGTCTAACAGGACAATGGTACTTTTCTGTTCTGGGAATATGCAAAAATCCATCCAATACCGTGAAACTCCTGAATATCATTGTAATAAGACTACAAAAGCAAAAAAAGTTTCCCTGATTCTCTATATAGAAAGGAAGTTTTGGATCTTTTCATCTCTTAATTATTGTATACTGCTACATACTTGCTTTAAAAATATATACAATAGAAATACTAACATGTACAGAGATAGAACACATCTATTTTTTCTCTCACTCTGTTTGGGATTTTTCAAAGTCCTTTCCATAGCTTCTCTCAGGGCTATAACTTTAGTATTCAGTGAAACTGCAACATGGAACAGGATGGGGAACAGCACTTGTTGTCAACAAAAGGCATTCACCGTCTTACAAAAAATAAAAATATTTTCACTCTCCGTTGCATGTTGTGTAACCACAGCCACGGGAATAGAAAAGCAACAGGAGAGCTAGTAAAAGGTAATGTATTTTCCTACTTATTTTATTACATTGGAGTATCATCACATTGAAAGCTTTCAGTAATACTGGGCTACTAGTATTTGCAAGACAAAATATTATGCTGTGTCCAGCAAGAAATAGGCAAATCTACCTACATCTTTAAAAATAACTTGAAGAGTTTCAACAGTTACTCTTACTTAAAAATCTGAGTTAAGAGAAATATGACAACGATTGAAAACACAGGTGATGATCTCCTCCATTTTAGGTAGAAAGCCACTAAATGTAAAAAATCTAACAATAATCAGAGCAATCATTAGGTTTAGGCACACAACAGAACAGAAATATTTTAGCAATGTCTGACAACATCCCAAGCACACAGTATCTGGACACTACAAACATGGATGTGCATGAGACTCAAAGACAACACTATTTTAAAGGATAATTTTCATCATTTAAGAAGCAAATAGAAGGAGAACAAAATAGAAATTTAGGTTCAGGCCTACAATCAGATCTTCAGAGAGAGAACTTGCAGAGTCCCATGAACTTCATCAGGCCCCCAGGCTATCAAGGTCCATTTGAACAAATCCAGTTGCAGGACTAGGACCTAAATATGTAAAGAGAAAAAGAACGAAATCAGGTAACACAGCACACAAATCTAATTAAAGAGACACCAAACTAATCACAGAAAAATAATCTGAGTGCCTAGACCATGACAAGATCTTTATTTTTACCCTAAAATGCTGGAGCTACAGCAAAGGCAACGGTGATATCTTACACCAAGAGATTTATAGCGCATTAATTGATCACAGCACATTCTCCTCCAGGCAAACACAAGTACCTGCAGTATGTTTGCTCATTTCCTGTGTGCTGATGCTTTTTTGTTGTTAAATGTAATTTGTTTTATTATTTTTAATAAAAGAGAGTGGTCTAAAAATCAATAAAGGTGATGTATTTATCTTCATCAGCTCTTCATGCAGATTTTCAGCCTCTTAGTAACACAATGGCCAAAACTAAAATGAGAATCTCCCCATATTTTTAAACACTGTAAAACTGACAGAAGTAAATAATATTTCTATAAGAAGTGTCACTGTTATGCCTATCTGAAGGTTGTGAGAAGTTCTAGCTTGCCAGTGTGTCTTCCTAAGGTTTCAGTGAAACCCCATGGTAGCATGCACCTAGTATCATACAACTGCTAATGAGAAAAGAGACTGTAGCAAAAAAATGTCTACCTTATAGTGAGGTTTGCCCACTGAAATACAGACTTTAACACAACAGGAGTGTGTGACAGAAGCAGTGAAGACACTCCAGGAATATCAGATTTGTGGCAGCACAAGCACGTGGAATCACAGACTACACCGTGGAGAGCTGTGTCATCCAAACTTCCACACAGCACTTATCCCCCATCCCAGGAAGGGGTCCATGCTTCCTCTCTACCTAAGGCTATCTCCCAGCTTGGGAGGCCATAATGGCCAATTCACCCTGCCTGTAAACGTCAGCACTGCACCTTGTACCTTCGCAGGCATGAGCTCTTGGAGACAACCAGACCAAAGACAGATTGAATTGTCCAGGAGTATGATACCATTCTTCCTTGTACTAGACCACAGTTATACCTTCAGAGATCAGCATGTAACCGGACAAATCAATATAAACACACCTTCTACCCCAAAAAATGTTCAAGACAATCATCAATCTCTGATTACTTTTGTATCTCCTACAGGATGGCTTAAGATGCACCAAGATCCTTTACAAAAAAGAATTAATAAATTATCTCAAGATACATGAGGACATGAACGTCTTAAATTCACTGAGACATTGATTTGCCTATAGCACTCATGGAGAGATAAGGACTCAAACAGCTATTATTTCTAGATAGGAAAAAATAATATTATAAACAAAGTTTTCCATGCACATGGACATTAAGAAGACTTTTTTGCCAAGATGATGACACACTGACTTAGGCTACTTATGTGTAAGGAAACTCATAGATACGCAAGACAGATGACATTTCCAAAATTTGTGAAGAAAGGAAATGTGTTCGTCTTTTTAGAATTGGTATCAGCTCAGGACAGATACCAATATCTTCACTCCCATTTTAATATTAAATACCCAGTTATATCCCACATGTATGTCTGAAACTGGCATGTGGTAAGGAATCTACAACATTGAACTTCAAATATAGTGTGAAATTTTGGTTATTTTACCTCCAGAGAGTTACAGCCTCCAACCTGGGGTCACTCTGTGTGCACATGGGGACCTGGGGGGAAGATGCAGCTGGCAGGGCCCAGCCTTGTGCAGGCAGAGGTCCCAGTCCCAGGGCCCAGTGTGCCCGTGGGGTATGTTTGCCCAATGAATTTATGATTTTACAAATTTTTAGCAAGCAGAGAGTAATTTGCTGCTTTATCTGGCTATCACTGTTCTTTCTCTGAACAATCTCAAACTATTGATAGGCCATTAATATCAAATTCCTTGCCAGAGTGACATTTCCAAAGAAAGGCAGGTTTTAATTTCTTTTCCTGAAGCTTTATCTTTTTAATCTGGACACCTAATTGCTCCACACCTAAGACAACCTTTCTTCTTGCTCTTGCAAAAATATATTAACAGTTTAGATTTCCACACCTGGCAGAAATTTATTGAGAAACAACAACAGCAAAGCTGTTTGGATTTTTTTCTTCAGGTTATGCCTCCCTCCTTGATATTAAAGCTACCTCATCTCTGGCTTAAGTCAGAAAAGTACAGAAACAATTCTAATTCACACCTCTTTGCTACCATGTCCATACAGCTACACACCACAGGAAAGTTAGCCAAGTGCAGATGTATTTCCTCTGTCCTTTATCAACCTATGAGTTCTGGTACATGCTGAAGGGGGAAGGAAAAGATGACTGTGGCTGGTATGGGACCTGGCTATAAAATTCTCAAGCAAACTGAAAGCTTCCTCCTCCTGGGGGGAATTCTTATATCATCAGGCAGAATCAGAATAAGGAACAGAATCAATTAATTATTACTGAAATACAGAGGAATATTGTTATTGGAAGACTTGACTTCATAATTTAATTGTAAGGAAATTACTGTATCTGTGTTCATCAAATGGAAAGATCAGTGCCTTCCCAGCAAATGCAAAATACATCTTTTCATGCTAGGCACCCCACTGTGACATTACAAATCAAACTCAACAATTAATGTCCAGTCCTTTGTGGCAGGTGGGGAAATATTCTAAGCAATATTATGTGGGAAGCAGTTGTAGGAGTGAAGAATGTCAAATAACAAATAATACAATTATATTTGAGGACAGATCTTAACAGTTTTTCCTATGAATGACTTAACTGTCGGTGACACACACGAAGCTGCACAACTACATCATCATCCTGCCTGCTGCTCAGACATGTAACTCTAGCATCACCTTACATCCCCCAAAGATACTCCCAATCCCAAGATTGATATTCAAAATTTGCAGATACTTTCAAAGCAACATTTCCAAGATAGTATTTTTCTTAATCCTCCCAATCAGCTAAAGTATTCAATCAGGTTAATCATCATCATCATCATCATGATGTTTTGATTCAGCAAGATTTTGCTCTATGCTTTTTGATTTAGCAACATTTTCTCTCTCTGCTTTTGACAAACACAACCTAATATCACACACATTCACTCAGAGAACTGCTGCAAAGACTCCTTTCCTAGTCAATCACTTGGAAAACACATCAGTATCTCCACAGCTCTCCCTGGCTACTTCTGCAGCATCTACCACTTGTCTTCACTTTCAAGGTCCATCCTTGCTTATCACCACCACACCTATTGCTCCTTAATCCTTGTCAGGAAGACAGCTGTGGTTTGCTCATGTTTGAAACCAGGCCAATGTTCATAAAACATAGAGCTGAAAAGACCATTAGATCATACTGTCTAATTTGATTATTATGTTGTGTTTGGCTAAAACATTTTAAAAAACCTCCACTTTTTACTGATAGAAAAATAAAATTCAGGGATGCTTCTTGTATCTCTTCCCTTGCTATTTCCCACCTGCCATTCAGTGTCAGGAGTCCAGTTTCCAGCTCCCCTCACACCCACATGGTGTATTTTCAAACAAACCTCTTGTGCCTTTTTCTGTCTTACACCTTACACTTTATGGAAACTCCCTTAAATATCTGAAAATGTACTGCATTACTGTTACTCAAAGCTTTCTCTGAAATTCAGCTCACTAACATGCCCCTACAGCCCCTATGAGCAAAATATGTGATAAGTAGTTATATACACATCACCTGTTTTCGAATGTCTAAAGTAAGCAAGAGTGGGATGTAGGAGACAGATCCTACCCTACAGTATATAGAGAGAGGCTCCCTGAGAGACAGTTGGTTGAAGGAACTCCTGAAACACTGCAAAATGTCCTGTGAAGGAGTCTCTGCATATGCTGTGGGAATGGTCTAAGGAAATCAGTCTTTAGATTTAGTTACATGAGTTGGATCCCTAAAGTACGTATGTTCTCACTGACTACTAGCATTTCCCTTCTCCTCTGTGTATATTTTCTACTTTCAACTGTATTATATCTACACTGCTAAGATTTAAAATTGCAGATTTTCTTTCCAGCATGTCTATGTGATACAAAGCATCATAGGAACTAGTTATTTTAAAATTATCCAAAAAACAATCTTACAATGCTATACAGTATTTTATTAAACAGATCCTGACCATGCAAGTATCATAGCATTACACACATATGCCTGGTGGATGATGCACAGCTCTGTGCACTAACTTCAACTCTGGTATTTACTAAATTCCTTAATCCTATAATAAAGACCTGGAATGTGTTCATGGCTGGCACCAGCTTTTTTTCTCCCCACTGTGAATGATGGGCAAATCCTCAAGACAAGTCAACATAGGTAAAAAAGCAGAGAAGGGAGAATAGAAATATTAGGAAGAGTTAGGATATCAAGAAGAATTTATTCACATCAAGGGTGATTAGACATTGGAATGGGCTGCATAAACAATAATCAAAAGTCATACCAGGCACCATGCAAAAAAGAAAATAGAACAGAACAACTGCTACTGGAGATGATCGAGTTCTTGCTCCAGATAACAGAAAATAAGTTCTTTCAAAGCCCAAAGTAAGAGAAAAATGCCTCCTGAAGCAAACAAACAAAAAGCGAGGATGCTGTCAGTCATAGATCCAAATCTGATCAAAATCTGACCAGGGAAAATATTGAATTAAATTATTTGATTTCATTACAATAACAGTCCTTAGTAGCAAAGACTTAACCACAAAATGCTGAAAAGGATGTATTTGGTCCCGTATTATGCTACAATCATTAATAATTCAGAAACTGGGGCAAGTATCATGGCATAAAATCTGCAGTTATTTCAGTTACTCAGAAACAAGGAAAATTATTAATCTAACCAAAATTAGTAAGTTGACCCCAGAAACACTAAATCAAGTTTAAATTATGATAGATACATAACAGACACATATTAAAATAAACCCATAAAAAAACCCAGCCTGTGCTTTATGAGGTTTCAAATTAAAGACACAACTCTAAGGAACTTAGTGAAATAAAACTCAATGTGTTAGGCACAGGGAGGGCAGCAGTTACCTACAAAATCTCCAGATAAATTGATGTTAGTCACTAACATTAGTCTCTTATAGATTTAATTTACTCAGTCTTGCATTCACTTACTCGCAAGCACTGACACTTATCTGTTTAAAGGTGTGGCCAAGATAACTTACATGAAATACAAAAGACAAAGGCCATCAGCTATGAAGTCCTTGCCCCATTTCAGGAGTTGTTTTTAATTATCAATATCAATTAGACAAGTCATAGAATCATAAAATGGTTTGGTTTGGAGGGGACCTTAAAGATCATCCAGTTCCAACCCCCCCTGCCATGGTTAAGAACATCTTTCACTGGACCAGGTGCTCAAAGACCCATCCAACCTGGCCTTGGCCACCTCAGGATGGGGCATCCACAACTTCTCTGGGAAGTTTTTCCTCACCACACTCACAGTAAAGAATTACTTCCTAACATCGAATCTAACTCTATCTCCTTTCAGTTTGAAGCCATTAACCCTTGTCCTATCACTACATGCCAGTGTCAAGTGCAAGGGGGTGGCAGGATTGCATCTGTTTAATGGAAGTCAGTCAATCATTAGATCAGTTATCCCATTATGGGAAAACACACCAGTTGCTTTGGCCTCAGGAAGGAACCAGGGGCCACTTCAGCAGGTTAGTGAAAAATCTCTGATCAACACACCACTACAATAAAAAACCCCACAAAAAACCCCAAAACAAACAAAAAAACCCCACCAAAAACCAAAGAAACAACAACAACCCCCAAAACAAAACAAACAAACAAACAAAAACCCCCAAAAAACCAAAACCCACCAGGCAGCTTAAGCAATGCAAGACAATTAGAAGAAAACTAGAGTAACAGGATTATGAAAATCAGTGCTGTGACGTTACCAGAAAAAAAAATACCATATGAGGTACAGGTCACTCTTTCTCCAAAAGGATACTAAAGATATGGACAGGATTCAAGTGTGAACAGTAAAAAACATAGAAAATACCCTATGAAGAGGAATTAGAAAGTTTCAAATCAAGAATGTTATGCATGGACATGTAAAATAATTCTCTAGAGAGGTCAGATCAGACATCTGTATGCTTGCTATCTTACAACACAAGAAATAATACAAAGAAACACTGAAAGTGTGGAAAATTCAAAACTGAGCAGAAGAAATGTTTTTTCATATCATATATAATCCATTCATATTGATTATCATGGAAATTCAGTTATTGGTCTAAATACAATGTCCCTATCAATGACAGTATAAATTAAACCAGTTACTACACAGAGAAGTCAGGAAGCAGCTTACTTGTAGTTAACATCAACTGAAGCATTAGGAATATTTACTAATCAAATGGGAAACTGTGTTATGGTTTAAGCAAATATGATAATCCCTATGTAAAAATATAAATTTTAAAAAAATAGCAATTTGATTTCATTATCGAAATTTTTTTCACAATCACACAGTAACTCTTCCTACAGTTTGCATGAAATACTATTAATAGCTCATTAACAACGGTAGTTGTCTTTAGAAGGTCTTGAAACAACTAATGTTTGGACACATTAAGCTTTTATGTGAGCAGTAAAGGCAAATACCTGAAAAATTAAAACCAGCATGATTATGAACTTGTTTACTCCATTACTGCAGGTTCTATCTAAAATATATTTTTCTCTCATTTCCAATCACAGCCAGTCTCTTAGAAGCTTGTCTGTTTTTCAAAGACCCGATACTGAACAGTGTTCCCTAGACCATTTTTCAAAGATTTATTTTAACAAGAATTCTTATCACCAATCTTGCTAACAAGCACCCAAGAAGTGACTACTTACCATTCACCCACAGACAAGCAAGCTAGAATTAGCCTAAGCACTGAATCCTTAGCACACCACAACTCTACAGCTTAGTTATCTTGATTAGATTCTCCTGGTTTAATTTGAAGTGCACATTGTGGCTGTGCATACTAAGACCCACACTGCCCTGCTGTATCAGCAATTACAAAAATATATATAACATTATAACCGACATAAAACATATATAACATTATAACTTCGATCAAAGAGCAGAGTCTTAATTTTATTAGGTTATGCATGGTAAAAACCAAAGAGCATAAGGATGTGGCTTCATATATTTTGGTTGATTTTTCCCCATCATATCTGGGAAGGTAAAGAGAATATTATATTGTCTGGAGGTGGGGGAGAAGGAGAGGCTGCCAGCACTGTCAATGCAAGGTTGGGCTTAGTCAGGGGCTGGGTCAGATAAACAGGGCAGAAATAAAAGGATGAAGCATCACAAAGTACAACAGACAGTATAAGACTCATACATCAATAATATAGAGAGCACAAAGAGCCTACACAGGCAGAAAGATTGCCTGGGAACTCTTTCTTGGATAGAGAAAATACAGCTTGTACTAGGACACAAGAAGCTGAAAGATTNAGGACAGATTTAAAGAGCTACATGAACTTTATGTGGTGATACTTGAGTGTAGGCTCTGGTTCTGGCAGAGAAGGGAATTTCAGTCCGTGGGCAGCTGCGGGTCTGAGAAGACCTTACTGCCAGCAATGACACAGGAAAGCTGTCTGGAAAAAAAGCAATGCAACAGGTTGCAGAAAGGCTGTATAAAATTTCTGAACCCAAAAGGCAACATCATCAGTGTTCTGAAAGCAGCACACCGTTCACCACCAGGATACTAAGAATACAAAAATTATTCTCCTTGGGTAACTTACACTGTTTTGCTTTTTTCATGGGCTGTGTATTTGAGTGCAAGAACTGTCACTTGGCAGATTTACCTTTCAGGTGTACAGTTTCTACCTGTGATCATTTTAATAACACATCCCACTAACAAATACTGTCACCTTCTAAAATAAAAGGGACATTTTGCTTTTCTAAAGCTATTATATGCTTGATAGTATGTTCTGAATGTACATAACTTGAAATATACGTCACTGGACATTTACCTGCAAAGTCGCCCAATGCTGTTTTCCTTTTAAGTAGAAGGTGGGCAAGACCAATAAACTAAACTCATAGGAGAAAAGGTGTAAACTTACTTAATATAGATGTAAAGGAATTTCTTGTTACGGACACTTCTTCGCTCATTCCAACAGTACCAAAGCTATTTATTTGGTAATAGGAGTTTCTGGACTGAAACAGACGTTTCTGAACTTGTTGATGATTAATGTACAGTTTAAGAGAGCCATTACTTTGTGACAGGCACTACAGAAGCCAAATGTCAGATTATATATCAACTTATATATCAACTTCTGCTCCACTCTAATTTAATGGTTAGAACTCTTATTCTTACGGTCTTGTTTCAAATATTATACTACAAAGAGGTCAGCAGGATACATAACAGTTGCTGTAAGTCTTATAGTGCGAATATCATGTAGGCATTAAATTCGACATATTTTAGCATTAGCCAGTGCACGTTTTTGAATGCAAACACGTGCCACAATCCCCTGCATAACCACTGAAGGAAGAGCTAAGTTTCTGCTATAAATGAACAAAAGAAACCTGACATGAAGCCAGCGTGGAGCGGGCAGCGGCTGGGCCGGCGGGCAAAGGTCCCTCCAGCCGCGGCCCCGGCCGGCTGCGGGCGGCTGCCGCTCCCAGCAGGAGCGGGGACAGAGGAAGCACGACGCGCCGGGTCCTAACGCCGCTGAGCCCGAGCAGGAGCCTCTCGCCTCCCGCCCCGGAGGGCTGAAGGCACCGCGGCGATGCCTGGACCATCCCAATGGAGAAATTCCTGGCCGCGCTGGCTCGAAGACAGAGCTCACTGGGAACAGCTTGAGGCCACTTGGACGTGCTCATGTGCAACACGGTCCGTGTGTCGGTAACCGGCAGAGCTGAGCATTGCCACGGGGGAAATCGCCTCCCCTCCCCGGGAGAAAAGCAGCGAAGGATTCCACGGGAAAAGAAAGAGGACGGTACCAGCAGCCCCTGACATCGGTGCTCCTATATTTGTAAGAAACCCTGACTTGTTCGTCAAAACTCAGCCCCTGAGCTTTACCTGTGAGCTGCTCATCTTCATCACACAGTACAGGAACAGAAAAACACCCTGGAACAGGTGGGATAGTGAGAGAGCAGGACTAAAACTGTACATGCAGCAGACACAAGCACGATTCCAGGATGCCTCCCGGCAAACGAAGGAAGGCTCTTGACAAGCCAAAAACTAGGAAGAGAGGAGACTGCAAGAAGAAGTCCGGCAAGGCAGCTTTTACACCTGTAGATGTGGAATACACCAGCATGTCCACTTTCTGGCTTGCTGTTGTTACTATGGTCTATTAAAAGCAAATGCAGCTGTACAAGATTACCATCCTCTGCACCTTCACACCATTCTTTCAAACACATCAGCCTGGCCAGAGCAGTAATTTCTGATGTATTTTCACTTTGCTACCTCCTTCTTCTTGCCTATACATCAACATCACTTGAAGATTAAACAGCACAATCGTTATAACTTTATATGTTTTAATACCATTTCAGTGAGACATCCTCAAGTGACCTGAGATGACTTGGTCTGGGAGTGCTAGAGTGGCAAACAGGATTGAGACAGTCGCTTTTATTGCCTTCCAGTGTTTCCTGTGGAATTGTGATCATTTTTTTTAACAGTTGCACATAGTTTTCATTAATGTGCCTGGTCTTGCTGCCAAAGCTGACAAGGGATGGGATAGACAAGCTCCCCATCAGTGAAAGTAGAGTTAGGTGAGCAGTGACAACCTCCTCACAAGCAGGAACACAGACAGAAAAAGTTGCACCCAATGTACAGCCATGAGTAACATTGAGTGAAAAATCCGTATTAAAGAGTGGTCTTCCCATAAATGTATCTGTTCACTCTGGCATAAACTCCTCCACTACATACTATTCATGACAGAACATGACCATTATTTAAAAGCCAAAATACCTGACTTGTGATATGTTTTATCTATCCTGTCACAGCAATCTTTCTTACTCCTATCAAAACCACAAAACAAAACCACAGAACAAAAATTCTGGAGCCATACACATACTTTCACTATATAAATCAATGCAGGTTTAGAGTTAACACCACTATATGGCACATGTAAAAAGCCCAAACGTCCTAAAGACTCAAAACAATATCAAAAAAGTTTTACTTCACATACTTTTCAAAGCCTTTCTTCTCACTGCTGTGAGTGCACATCTCTTTCTATTACAGATACTAAAGAACCTGCTCCTAGCAACATTCTGATGTGAAGCTTCTGTAATGTAAGTGTGACTTCATCAATTGGTAAATCTGTTTCGTCTTTCATATTCCTATTAATCAATGAAAAATCAAATGGGTAAGAAAGCCAATATTCAAGGAGAGCTAAGGTAATCGGGTCCAACTGGTTCAATCTGACACTAATTAGTGTTTTCACAATGTGGAAAGCATTAGATCTGTGCTATCAACTTCCAAAATAAAACATTTTCTGAATCTGTCAAAATACTTTTAAAAATGCACAGGTGGCAATGCAAATCGGAAACTTCTGTAGCCTCTCATCAAATACTCCAGAAATGAATACAATGAAACCGTA
This sequence comes from Cyanoderma ruficeps, assembly GCA_008694505.1. Classification (NCBI taxonomy): domain Eukaryota; kingdom Metazoa; phylum Chordata; class Aves; order Passeriformes; family Timaliidae; genus Cyanoderma; species Cyanoderma ruficeps. Next base: position 3,696,126 of record VZDJ01000158.1, on the reverse strand, counting down.
CCACCTTGTTAAAAGGAAAAAAAGACAACTAAAAACTACTGTTTCTCAGTTCCAACTTAGGCTCCCAAGACAGATGTAGCTTACAAACTCAGCAAACCAACAGTGTGAAAAAGAGCAATCAGACATGGTAAAACACAGCTTTTGGAAAGAACATACACTGAGTAATTGCTAGCACACGCGTCCGAAGTGTGCAGAACTTCCCAAGGATTCAAACGGATATGAGCATCTTCCACATTTTTATGTGCAATGGCATCAAGTTTCACTGTGGGCTGCAGTAGTGAGGGCATGCCTTGAGGCTGGCACATTCATTTAACATATGAGTCATTCAGTGTGGAAACAACATAACAGAAATATCCACAAACCAATGAATTGTGAAAGAACTGTAACATTTTCCCCCTCAGGCCTGCACCTACTAAAGTGTCACAAATAAAGTTAATATCACAGAAATGATTCAGCAAAAGAGGAATTAAGCAGCAAATGACAGTCAACTCTTTTACAAGTCAATAACTTGACTGTTTTGATTTGAAACCATACCAGTCAGTACAGTCATCTTAGAAAAGATCAACAAAAAAGACACTCCAGACTTGACTCCTATAACTACTGCAACTGCAGACAAGATACCTCTAAGACATGGAAATTGCAAACTAGGTTTTTCTTCACTGATATCCTTCAGAATCTGAGGGAATTTAAAACTAAGAACTTAATCACCTCTCCCTTAGATCCCTCTCCCTCCAAAAAAGTTGGTTTAAAATATAAATGAGATAAAATAATTAACCAAACACTTGACATGCAATAAACCCGAGTGAAAGATTAGCTTGGCAAGAAAAAGAAAAAAATGTAAGCAGCCTAGCTTCCTCTCCATTAGCTTCTTACTACATTAGCCCACAGAATCACAGCAGTCAAAAAAATGTGTAAGTACATCAAAGCAAGTATCTAAGTTTACATTCATATACCTATCATGCATATTTGTCCAAGTGCAGTTAAGGGAACCTAGAATGCCCCTAAGTTTAAGTTCCTGATTTGTGTTTCATATTTTGGCAATGGAATGAGTACATAGTGCTTTGAGGGCCAGATTTTTTCTCCCTTCCACCTTGAAAGTAAAAATGAAAAACTGAGTGTTACAGAAAGGGATATTAAGTAGTCACTCTTAGTCACCTTCCTTGCCAATCTAATTTCAAATAAGGAGACTGCTTACATTAATCTTTTTAGGTCTAACTTAGGCACTTATATCAGACCTTTGGAGCGTGGCCAGAGACCTCTCAGGAGCTCACCTACCAGGCATTCTCCGTCCTTCCTCCCCCAGTATCTTAGTGAGGATGCTCTCTAATGTTTCAATTAATGCTGCTCTAGGTACCTGTTATGATGTACATCTGTACTGTGCAATGGAGTCCAGAGCAGCTGGGTTCTGTCAGCTTGGCTGGTGCTCATCCCCACGAGAATACAGCCCTGTTTTCCTGCTCTCACTGTGTGTCCATGGGAAGTATCTGTGCTAGAACAAGGATGTGTCTGAGCTCCTTATCCTTGCCTCTGAGCAGGGCTAAGGCCTGTGACAGGCCCGCTGTTACCGCTCAGACATGAATCACCACCCCTCTGACCAACACAGTCTATCCGATTAATGCCTAATCTGCCTGTGAATCAGCTCCCGAGCCACCGCTGCTTTCTGCAGGCCATGACAAAATTACGAGTTCCTGAGGTGTGTCTAAACCCTAATTTCACTGGAAGTAGCACACTCTGGAACAGCTATCTCAGCTATGAAACTGGTTCATCAGAAGAATGAGCAGTGCTTGTGCTGCTCTTTACTACAGAGCTCATGCACATCCAACACCTCAAAATACCCTTACCAAGAAGCTCTAAGAACTGCCAGCTGCCACCAGAACAGTTCCACTTCAATATAAACCACCAGTGGGACTGAAAGAGGAGGAGGAAGAAAAAGAGGCACAAATTCTTTGTTAATTTCAAGAAGTCAGAATATACACATATAAGAATATACTTGGCTTTGGTGAAAACAAGAATTTTTGCTTAGGGAATTGTTGGCCTAAGTAATTTCAAATACTAAATTTAAAGGAATCACCTCTACTACACTGCAGTTACAGTAAAACTTTCACAGGTATTTTTACTTGCACCTTCTAATTGTGTGCATTATTTAAATGGTGTAAAACTTCCAACAAAGTAGTACCAGTACAGTAACTTAGCATGCTGCCGTATTTTTTTTAACCAATACGAGGATTAAAAGTTTCCAGCTATGATAAATTTGTTAATAATTACGTGTTTTGTATCTCCTGCAAAGCTGGATGCAGTGCCTGTTAGAACATTCTTACTGTAGTGGTGAAATATGCCATGAGAGATTATACTCTGAGTGGAAAAAAACCCCCCCGTTTTTTTAAAATGACAGCTCAAAAATATTCAGTTCTAAATATTCAGAGAAACAGGCTCACAAACAGTGAGCCATAAATGGCCACTAACTCCCTCTCTAAAATAACTTACTTTTCTAAAAAGATGCTTTCCCTATTTTTATATGCAAGAACTCAATGCTAAGTAAAGTTGTACAATGCTTCAGAATTTAAAATACTTCGTGATATAGAGCAACCCTCCTACTTTTCACATTTTAGAAGGAAATTTTATCAGACAAATCCTCAGAGAGACACAAACACACTTTACTGAGAACTATCACGTAGTGTTTAATAAATTACATGCAAATTCTTACCAGAATGCCACTGCTTTTGAAGATGCCATATCCATTGTTATCCTCGAGATATCCATTCTTATTCATCATCAGTACCCTGCTTCCTTTGCACTCAAGCTTCGGAGCAGATTTCTGACAAGCAACCCACACCTACCAAAATGGTTTCTAGAAAGCAAATTATACAGCTGTAAGACATGGAAAACAAACCAGCAATTTGCAAACCACTGCAAGTGCAATGCAAACACAGCAAATAGAAAATTCATTTTGAAACACTCATCCTATTATGCTGGACACTAATATAACCACAGCTGTAACATTATACTTTTAAATCACCGGTTCACCTGTAGAAAAACTTTGCAAGAGCAAAACTCCTTTTTATCCCATGGAATCTCATATACTTCATCTCATTAAGGGTGGTCATTTGGTCAGGAATGATTTTTATAAAAGAACAGGATAAAGGAACATGATTCTAAACAATACTTAAGGTCTTTTAAGGACTTATGAAAATTGAAGTTCCATTTATGCTGGATAGAGCAAATATACAGAACAGTAGAAAGTCCCCGATCACATTAAAAAAACAAGTCTAAACAGGTAAGACAGCACAGGGGAAAAGTCCACACACAGCACAAACAGCAGGACTGCAGTAAATGTAACAGTAGTTCTACTTTGCAGGTGGCTTTTGCTTGCAAACAGCATAGAAGGAGGTACAGGGTAAGGAGGGCACACTGGGTGGGAGGAAGCATATGTAGTATGCAGGAACAAAGCAGAAGTGAAGAGGCAGAATGGACAGCAAGAGGTGGAAGAAAGTCAATAAGCACAGAACAGAGATCAGCTAATTAAAGTTAGTGAATGTTCTCTGAATGGTCAAAGGTCCCTGGGCTTTTGGCTCTTTCTGTTCCTATGAGTTAGTCTCTGGCAAGGTCCCTTCTTTACTGCTCCCAGGCTTAGAGCAGTATACTTAGACTTATTTTATACCTATTTTCAGTTCTTTTCCTCATCACAATCCCCTCCCCACATTTTAAGATGGGATCAAAGATCTCTCCCTCACTTGTAGCTTTCAAACAGAGATGATCTGAATCTACTCAACAATATCTGTATAGAACAAGCACATGCAGATCAGCTCTATTTGCAAGTGATCCAAATTCTGATATTCTGACTTCAACCTTCCTAAGTCTTTCTTAGGTAACACATACTGCAGAGCAGAAAAGTGAGGCAAGACACTGATCTATAAAACAGTAGTTGAAAGTTGATAAGAGTACGAAAAACATTGTACTCCATGCTGAATAACAGAGTTGTTAGAATTGAGGATGGGGACAGCTGCTCTATAGACTCTGGTGCACGAAGCCAGGAGGAAATATTCTAACCTGCACTTGTTCTAGTGTTAACTGAATAGATTAGGCTTATATCAGAATAGGAGATACATTTTCATCGTCAAAACACTCACTGTTTATATCCTTTAGCATAAATGGAGATAAGTCAGTGTAAAGAGCAAGCCTACCTACAAAGACAAGTCAAACCTGTGAAACTGAACTGCTGTAATTTTTTATGGCGCTGTATGGATAAGGGCATATAAACTAGATTGAAGTCACTTTCATCTGGTGCAAGATCTCAAATAGGAATAGTTTATACAGGCATAGCAACTGCAATATAATTAAAACAATTTCTGGAATTGGGCCAGCGCTCCTAGGTTGTTTCCTTCTATGTGGAAATAAGCTACCAACAGATACAGTTTTATACTGATACAGCTCTATTCACACAGGGGAAAGGTGGCTGATATTTTAATTATGCCAGCACAGATAAAGTAGAGAAACGTCTGATAGAAAACTGAGTGTCACAGATACAGTCTTTTTACCTACTGCAAGACAGCAACAAGGTTCCTAGTGCAGGAAACACTTTAGGGTACTAATTCTTAATTTAAAAAATAATCCCTCCTGTGTCATTCCCAGAACATCATCAACCTTTGAAATGTTAATGGAATCCCTAGAGACAAACCAGATTTTGAATTTCTGCCAGAAGTTCATCTGACAAAAGTTTTCTCTGTGCCACTCAGGTGCCACTATTCTCTTCATACCTCCTTTTCTGTTAAAATGAACTATTTTTTTAGCAACAATGTTGTGGTAATTTTGAATCTTTGCAAAAACACTGGCAAAAGTAAAGTGTGTGTATTGGCTTGAAAAATACACATAAAAGCAATTATTACTCCTTTGCCAGACTACAGCTTTGGAAATTACCTGCAACTTGCCAATGACAATAACAGACAAGCAGTTATCCAGCAAAATTCCTTTAGTTCAGCTGCACAATAGTACTTCCACACTACCTGTACTTTACTTGGTTGTTTGAAACAGCATCTGCCAATTCCAGCTGTGCTGTTAAAAAAAAAACAACAAAACGTTTTTGCTTCTGAAGGAACAAAGTTTAGTTATTTATCCAAGTGCTCTTTAAAGGAGGAAAAAAAATGAAAAAAAAAAGTTTTAACCACTGTGTTGTCCCTGGGACCCTATGAATGGTAACTCCCAGACAACTAAGTTGAGGCACCAGAATCACCTGATGAAACAAGAATGCATTTTCTTCTTTACTTGTGACTTCTTTATAACAGCTTCCAAAACAGACTCAAGAGAAATGCATTGTTTTTGTCTCCTTATCTCTGCCTCCCCCTAAAACAAGACCTCTGCTCTCAGGAATCTTTGGAAAGAGTGAAATATCTACAATTATAACTTACTTATCAAAGGTGAACTGTATGTGCCTCACTAAGAATAAGAACTGCCGCGACCATAACCTAGCACGTGTACTGATAGGTATATTAGTTATTAAAAAATAGTAAAATATTTACTTTTAATAGGATAAATATTCTCATCTCAGGGATTGGCCTGTGTTGAAAAGTAAGGTGCTTAAGATTAAAAGTAAGGGGCTTTTGTTTGCTAGTTGATAAACCTCGATAAGAAGAGAAAAATTGAAAATAAAACTTAACATTACAATTCTTGTATAGCGTGCTATCATAAATAAATGGGAAGGGCATACTTACATAGAAAATCTTGTTAAACAAGCATGATATCTCTATTTAGAAAAATTATCTCATTGCAAATCGTTAACAGAGCACCTCAAAAGACTGCCAGCAAATGTAGTCCATTATATACAGAAATTATCATCTTTCAATACTCTGAAATGCTATAGAAATTAATCTAAAATACTTTTAACTTACAGAAAGCATCTTGAAGGATGCAATACTTAAATCTACTCCTTAAAAATCAACTTCACTGCTCTTTTTGATGGTATTCCATAACATACGAAATTACCATTCCACAGCATGATAATGAAGTTAATCTTCAAAGCACTACATAGGCTTCATCACCTCTTCTTGGTGAGTATGTCAGGAACGAGATATCCTCTCTTGAAAGACCCTGAAACTCCCATAGCTGTATTGCAGATAAGGCAACAGACTCTCCTTCATCAAAAATATAACCAACCAGTTCAGTATGACAGCAATAAAAGAGTGGGATCCAAGAGGAGAGCATTTAAGGAGAGCATTTGTTAAGGATAACAAATTCCTCGGGCTTCTCTCAAAAAAATGTCATGATGTTGGGACCCAAAATCAGTGTAGTACATTGGGTGGTATCCAGTCCTGCCATTGTTGCTGCACCCTAACGTAAGCTACACATCAGCTCCCACATGAGCCCTCTCTTACAGATTCTTGGAACACAAATCACAAGAACAAGTTAATATACATCTTTCTGAGCAGGCAGGAAGCTGTGTTTCAAAGAACAGTGGAAGAAAGATATTCCATAAAACGAATACATCAGTGGGTTACCCAGAGAGAGAGAGATACATACACAGCTTATGTATTGCTCAGATAACTTCTATTTTAAAGTGTTAATGGCACAAACTTACCTACAGTGGTATGAACTGTCTCTTAAAATGCATCACTTCTCTAAGATTGAATGTGCTGGGTGCTACATTTTTTTTTTTGGTTTTTTTTTTTTTGGGGTTTTTTTAATTATGAAAAACCTTTAGTTACTGTTGCTCAGATTTTCTATAACTTCAGGAATTGAAGAGGTACAGGAATTTGCCCCCAGTTGTTTAGTATATCCTGTGGTAAGAATTACAGAGATTACTCATTTCTATAGGGGAAAAAACCCCAAACCTTGTATTCTTCACTGCTTAGGAACATGCAACTTATCACAAGTACATGATATTCCTTCTACTCACTTAAATGAATACGAAGCTACTATAAGACCACCTGTATTTTAATAGGTTTTTTTAACCAATTGCTTGGCAGGAATAGTTGCTCTTTCTTAAAGCAGATGATCTATTTCAGATGCAGCTGTTTCTCTCACATTCTGTATTGCCTACAGAACTGAACATAGAAAACCCTAAATAGATCTCATTGATGTTAACAGTCCATTGAAGTTAAATATCTTAAAAGGTAATACATGTATTTCTTTGATGTGTTGTAATCTTTTATCTTAAAATACTCTCAATTTTTATTCTTGATTTTGATCTCAAAATACAGATCCTTTTATACTATCTTTCTGGTTTTGAACGTGGCAAGGAAGTAAGTCTATAGTTGAAATTGGGTAAATCTTAAAAACAAATACCCAAATCTGTAATGTTTTCTCTTTGAAACATCATGACAAAAGAACAACTTTTTGTTTATTTAACAAGGAAATCTTACTGCTTTTTTTCTAACAATTACAGAATTATTTTCCACTTTTTCCTCCCCATCCCCCCTAAAAAGCAGAGCAAAAGAGGAACACTGGATGATGAACTAGGACAAGCTACCGGGGATGGTCACAACAGCTCCTGCTGCCATTGCACACCATTGCTCTCCAAGCTTCCCGCCTCCAGTACTGGTACTCTCCAAGAGCAGAAATAAAGTAGAGCAGCACCAGTTCTGGGTGACTTTAAGGCTCTCTGTTACAAACTACATTGAGCTGTCACAACACAAACTGAGTTACCCTGCCCTGTGAAAGTGGGGACTAACTGAAGCAGGAAACAAATCAAGTTAATCCCACGATCTGAACAGAGCCCCTGCCACTTACTCTAATATGGAAGCTGTTAGTTCTAAATTATACACTCAATGCCAAAAGACATCTCTGTCTTTGCAAAATGGAAACCACAGTAGTTGGACCAACTACACACAGGTTCACGTTGGAAAATGGGATTAGAACTAGACATTCATTTCTGTGTCAGTATAGAAGTCCTCTTTAGAAACAGTACTGCTGAAATGTTAGATAACTATATAAGGCTCAAACTGCAACTAACAAATCCTCTCACAAATATAGACATGTCTATTTTAAATTAAATGTTAAGTGGGAAATATTTATAGTTTAAGTTGCACACTTTGCTACTTAATTATCATAATTTTAAAAAGAAGACACCTTTAATTTCCTCCTCCAAAGAAGTTATTTACCTTATCTGTAGCTTGGGAGTCCCCAGTAGTCAGTTCTGAGGTTCTCATCCCACTGAATGTCAAGGACCTAGCATTTGAAGGATGAGATTTCAACATCAGTTATTGACAACTTAACTTTGCCTCACCAAAGATAAACCAACCTTCATTCCCACTCAGGTCAGCTCATTGATTTCACGAAAAACACATTTAGAAAGCAGAGCTGAATGTTTTCAAAAATTCCACCCATGAGATAAAAAGGGGAAAAAAAACCCAACCAGCAAAAAAGAGCTGATATAAAATGTTTGAGACTTCTTGATGCATGATGAATCAAGTATTTTTGTATATTTGTGTGCAAAGTAACAAGTGACTGAAATTAATGTTAACTGCTTGCTGAAATGGTATAATCTCAAATACCTTACACCTTCTTACTCTTCAGATACAGGACTCTGTTCTTTGACAAAACCCCAATTTTATCCTTGTACCAGAGGTTGTAGTAGGAAAATGACAATTCTGCAGAAAGAGTGTGGAAAAAAAATGCACTTACTGCTCTCAATGCCCATATTATAGACACCACAAGCATTATTATGAATAATACTGAACTTGGTTTCTGTTCTACTCTTGTCCTACTTCAGGTTCAATGGAACTGTGTTCCATTAAAATTGGACTTCATGTGAAGCCAGAATAGATTCTCACCAACAGGAGTTATTAAGCTTAAGAATAAATTTTGTTCTTCAACTACATTAAAAATAAATTTGGATATGCCAAAGTCCTCAGTTCTTATAATTTTGTATCATTTAGAAAAATTAATTTAAAATTTTATCTGGTGAACACTATTCATAGCATTCATTCTGCAAAATGTAAGCACTATCTCCACAATTAATTCTGGTTTGTGATGCTTTTATGGACATGCATTTCAAATTTTAGAAGTATACTGAAGCAACAGCCTCCTTTTCACTACTGCAGTTCCTATTTGGAGAACACTAACAGTTCAAAACGTTTTTTTAAGTAGTTTCTGATATCTAATTTTCCATTACATTTATAAAGCATTTATTTAAAACAGTATCTTCATGTTTCCTACAAGTATGAGGGGACTAAACCAAAGGCTTACACGTCAAAAAAAATTGATGCTTCTTCTATATCACTGAAGCTCTTAGCATCAGGACTCTACCAGAAAGGCACTGATAGGAAGTCAAACGTGCATGAAAACACGCAGAACAGGAGCCTCTGCTTCCAGACCCAAAAGACACCACAGGAATATATTTGAAAAATTTAAATTCCATTTAATTCTGCAAGATTTTAAACAAGACAAATGATATTGTTAAGGCTTCTCAGATCACATATGCATCTAGAAAGATGCAAGCAATCCAATAATTTCACTAATAATTTGTCTAACAAAGTAGACAGATATTATTAAAAGAGTCTTGATTTGTGTACCACTGAAAAGGCTGAAAAACTGTACTCTACCTGATAAGAAGCATTTGGCTGTTGGGTTTTTTCCCCCCAAATTATCATTTATTTGGCTGCTGGTTGGAACACAAAACCCATTGCCAGTGAGAGAATCCCCACAATGAGAACACAAGAAATTCAAGTACCTGTTTAAATATTCACAATTGTTTTCTTAATTCACTGCTAATAGTTCTTATTGAATGCACATTGCATACAGCTCCCATATAGAATATGACTGGAAACCAACTTGTGCCGTGAAGCCATTATTAATTTCTAAAAATAATTGGATGTCTTGAAAAAAAATAAACGTTACATAGAAAAAACATTAGTCTAAAATTAAATCTTAGTCAGGTGTTACAATGCCAAGATTTAAGGACATATTTTAGAAAAAAATAAAATTAAAATAAATTTTTAAAAATTCCAAAGCAGATTTTTTTTAAGTAGAAATTTTTCCAAGTTGTGAAAACCTAACTGTGACTTCCTTTCGAATGACTTGAGACTTAATAACAAACATTTTGATCCAAAACAACAACTCAGGCTTAGCAAAACACTGAATTTATATCATAAACACATACAAAAAGTCTGAAAAGGAACAAAAGGGAATTGTGTCATTAACATCATAATCCCCATTGACAGCTACTCCAGAGATAATAAATGGTGCTAGAATTATTTTCCAGACTATTTCCCTCTATTCATCTCATAAGTATGTGTGCTCCTACATGTGCCTTTTAATTTCAATATACTGCACGTATCAAACGACCAACACAAAGGCTCTGACCAGACACAGAATATATGCTAACATAAATTAAATGCCAGCATACCAAACCCAAGTAAGTATAATTTAAGAAAACTTACCTGGACTTGAAAAAGCACCCTTGAGCTGCATCAGTGCTAATTCCCAAATGAAGACTCTTCCTTGCAAATAAGTGAGCTTTCTTCAGATCATTATTCTGTGGCACAGGCTCCTCCAAATGGCAGAATGAATGTATTGCCATTATTGAAAATTTACAGATCATCTGAAGAAATTGAACTGAAAGCAAGAAATATGGCAACTTTATTTTGTGTAAAGTGACTGAAAGTACTTTACTTAGTTTTCAAGTACTTGTTACTTAACAATAGCATTTAAAACACATAAAGGATACATATATGCAGTGATTGATAAAGTATAAATGAATTCATTAAACCAGATGGACAGTTCATTTAAGCAGAGATGCCCAAATAAGGATCTTCCATTTAATGCTACTGCAGAACACCATTTCAATACATTTTAGGGATGTTTCTTATACATTATAGAATTCTTCTCTTCAAAGAAGCTTTCACCTGGCTATCTACAATGACATATGTATTTTTGCAGAATATTTGCTTGTAATATAGAATTATCTTCAAGTGGTTCAAGTTACTCCTTCCAGCATGAGTTATTTTGTAGCTAGAAACATCAAATGTCATCTACCACCATCGTGCTAATACAGACAGCATTAGAAGAACTGCCTTCAAATTTCTCACAGCTTTCTCTGATTTTACAAAACGTATGCAGTATTTTACTTGGGATGCTTACTTGAGGGCAAGATGAGTCACAGATTCTAGAGGCATAATCTGATGAGCATCTATTCTGGTAAAATGCCAGTCCAAAGAGAGAGGACCCTGCTGCTGCTTGTTCCGATCCTTGGGTCATGACCCCATCTCCTGGTGGAGCCACCCACTAGACCAGAGTGAAGAACTAGCTTGGGTTAGAAATTGCTGCTTGCTAAACACCCCTCTCCAAGTCAGGATCGATTTTCTGATTCAAGTCACTGCATGATGGCACAAATCACTGTGCTAATACAATAGGAGGGAAAGTGAGGGAACAAGACCACACAGCTAATTGTAGCTACAAATGTCAGCACTTAAGAAACTGCTGTTGTCACCCGAGTGTAAATTCCAAGGTAAATCACAGCAAGCAGCACAGTGTACTACTGGACTGCTTTAACTTTCAGTTTCACCTCTGCATCACTGGTCATCCTCCCCACAACGGCATAAAAAATGAAGACTTGTAGAGCCTCACCAAAAATGCCTGGGGTACAATTTCCTGCCAAAGACCATACACTGCAAGTCTAAGGTGGGATGAAGTAAACAGGATGGTCGGCAAATTCCAGCTCTGCTCTTTGTGTTCAGTTTAAAGTACGGTACGTACAGCACTTGACAGCTTCCGGTCTTCTGGCACAGCATCTCATCCTAACAAGATGCATTCTTCTTAGCAGATCAGCCACTTCATCCTTTAGAACCACTAAATGAATGAATAGCATCAAGTCCTTGTGACTTAGGAGTCTTTAGCACTTTATTCTAGCATTCAGTCTTTTGCTTCTCTAATCCCATAATCAGATAACACCCAATCAACATTATTTGAAAAGAATGGAGTGCCCACAACATCCTTGTGGTGAAGAGCGGCATCAAGAAATAACTCCACTCCTTCCTAGCACCTCTTATGCCTTTTAATTGCTTTCTATACTCCCTAAAAAGCCCAAGACACTTGCCAGGTCCTTAACATATTACTTGTGATGTTACTATACCCCTTGTATTTTTAAATAAAAGCATACAACCATGTGTGTTCCTGAAATACACTGCTACCAGTAAGACATGACAACAACTATAGCCTGTTACTGAGATTAATTCAAATATTGGGATGCTTAAAATGTTACATAAAAACATTTCTAATCCCATGCAAGTGAAAGCGATTGGCCTTTTACAGGCAGCAGGTTAGAGATTTCCTCTCTTATCACCAACTTCTTGCTTAAAAGTAAGTAATTAACAATACTAAATGAGAACCGTTATAGACGTATCAATGAGTACAAATGTTTTACAGACACAGGAAGAAAATACATATGATTCCCTGCACATGAGAAGGATTACTGTTTATTAAACTCAACCAGCTGTGCCTCAACATCTACATATTCAGATTCTACATAGCATATTCTAACAGTGGGAGGGTTTGTTGGGGTGGTAGCAGGTTTGGGATTTTTTTTTTATATAAGAATGCCCTCTCACCCCCTGAGTCCTTGCTTTGGGAAGTTTTTAGGGCCTCAAGCCTTTCTTAGGTTGCTAGCCTGCACTGATGCCTTTGTTACCACAGTCTAGTACTAGTGGTACCCAAATTAGACAAAGTAAGCTTAAATCCCTTCACACACCTCAACTGCACATAAAGCAACAAATTTTCAGGAACTCCACTCTGGAATAATTCTAGAACAAGTCACCTGTATGCTAGGAAAGAATTCATATACAAGGAATTCAATCTGACATAAAACTGTATACAATGAATTTGAAGCAACACACAAAAAAGGCATGGGTGTATTCCTCTTACTGTTTTGAATCTTAAACTTGGGTCAAATTTGCAACTTCACACTATCACACAATGCAATTAGGTAAAATAACAGCAGTGGCTTACTAGAGTCTAGCTTATCCAACTAATGGATTTTTTTATAAAGGTACTATCTATTTACATAATACAAGTGTGATAATCAAAAATCATTCCAGCTAGAACAGGCCTCAGAGGTCATCTAGTTCAATCTCTGCTCAAAGCAGCATTAATATGTGAATTCTCATTAATGATACAAGTTGTACTCTTAACCTTGCAGACCACTAATCACATGTAATCCTTAATCAAATGCACTCAACTGCCTTTGATAGGATTACTTATCTGCAGAAGGGTTTGTGGGACCAGTCACTTGCCACACATTATTCCTAAGCATGGAAAATTATAGCACTTCCAGCTGTACTCAGAACCAGTACCACACTTGCACATCACTTTGAATGTCATCTAATCAGGTCCTGTTATGAGAGCAGTTTTCTAAGGGGACCGGCTGTACAGGGGTAGATTTTGATGGATGACAAAAGGATGGAGTGAAGTAGGGGGCAATGAACCCCTAAGCAAAGTAGAAGCACAGGGCTGGGTCCTGGTTTCAGGTGGTTCACAGGATGATGAATGTAGGCTAGAGGTCTTGCTCTGAGAGATATCTATAATACCTATAAACCTAAAAAATACCTATAAAGAGAAATTAACACCACTGGCACCAACAGTTCTTTAGATATCAAAGTCAGTGACCAAACTTCAGAAGAGTAAGTTTGGGAACCACTGCTTTAGTACTGCCATTTTGTTTTATTCCTCTACTTTTGCTCTGATAAGGACCTCCATTTTGGATTTGTGTTTAAGTTTACATCTTTATTTCATGCATGAAATATGGTAAACCATTGTTAATTACAAAAAAAAAAGAAAGAAATCCTCACCGAAACAATCCACAAGCAATAATAAAAAACGTTGAAATGTTTTGTAAAACCATGGTTACCCAATGACACAAGCTGAGCTACAAAATGAATTTGCTTTAAATTAGCTCAGTAATATCCTCTGCTCTGAAGCATGAAATACAGTGACAATTTATCTATGCTGTGTGACAACACGTGAACTCTGCCAAACAAACCAAATAAAGAAAAGTTCATCTTCTCAATAATGATTTCATTTGAACAGTTAACACCTGCTATTGTAAGTAACTACAAATATGAATATTGTGGACACTACTGTAAACAATATAGGCACTATTTAAAGGGTAACAACAGCAACAAGAAATAAGTAGCAGACTACATAGAAAAAAGGAATTTACTTGAGCAGCTTTGTTAACCTCGGTCTTAGGACCATTCAAAAGGCATTTTAAAACACTGGGTTCTGGGGTATTTTTAAATACACTGAAAACCTTTTAAATTCTACAGTTCCAGACATTATTTATATGCCTTCCACAAGCATGCACTAGTAGCCACTGCTGTTTGCTGGGTTGCATAGAGGGCCTGTACCTATCTGACCTCTTTCACTTAGAATACAGGGTTACCCAAGAATTTTCTCTTACATATCTACAAAAAGAGTTAATTTTCCCAACAGTGTTGAAGTGGCAGAAGTCAGGTCCCAGGATGGTGCACCCACATCAACCACAAAGTCATGAAAGAAAGGGACATGGTTCAAAGATGCAGGCAGGGAGCAGCGAGAGACAACAATCAAGCCAGCAATTCTAAAGCCAAAAACGAGAGGCCAGTCAGATTCTGAAACTGACAGAGCATCTTCACCAGCAAATTTCTACCTCAGATATCTTTATTTTACAGTTGCATTAAGAAACTTTAATATTTTTTCTAATTAATACAGGCGAGTAATTTATTCTACTAAATATTTAAGTTCCCTTTTAACAATAAACTACATTGCTTTTGTGTTTTAGAAAGAAAAAAAATTACTTCAGAATAGTTGTTTGCAACAAAACTAACTGCATTCCCATGTGTGCAACCTTTTATAGGAGTGTTGTGTTTGGCATTCCAGTTGGGAAAGGAAAGTCAATACCTGACTACCAAGCAGAAAGTCCCTGTCCGGGCACCCTGTCTGAGCGAAGAGAGAACAAATTGCAAGGAAATGCCCTGTGGTATGTTGCCAACACAGGTATGTCCACACCTTGCTAGGTGCTGCTGCCATGTTAAAACCAGATGGCTGGTTTTGAGTTCTGGCCAAGGTGCAAAATTACTTTACTGAAAACTTTAACTAGGAAAAAAGCAACCAAAAACAACCAACCAACCAACCAAAAGAAAANAAAAAAAAGAAAAAAAAAAAAGGAATGAGTTGTGTCAATTATACCATACTATGCACAGAGAATGACATTAGCACACCTCAAAACTTCTGCATTAGCACACCACAAGTTATATAAAAATTACCGGCGTGGCTAGTTAATAACAGTTCTGATATAAGGAAAAAGCACTATCAGGCTGAAAAGGGCAATTACAGCCATTCCCTTCTGCTCTAAAGGCAAAGTAGAAATGACACTTTATATAGAATAAGTACCGAACACTACCATAGCTTTGGAACATATCTCTAATTTTCAAGTACAAAGAAAGGTTGAGAGATTGACAAGGAAGAGGACATACAACTAGATGCACTTAGCAGGCCAATGGGCTGCAACACTTGAGAATGAGAGGGGTGCCAAAATTACACAGCAAACCAGAATTCAGCAATATTTAGTTTCAGCTAGAAGTTGAACTGTTGATATTTTAGGCTAGAGAGAAAAAAGTTAATCATTTTTGGTCACCACCATGATCCCACTCATCCACTCCCCATGCCCCCTGCCAACAGAGGGTCCAAGAATTACAGAAAAAAAAAAAGCCTCTAAAAAACAGTTTGGAGATTCAAAACAATCATTTATTTAGCAAAGGGTAGTAGTGGTCTCCAGGCCCAAAATGTCTCCTTTTTGAGGGTGAAGAACTACATGCATTCTTACAGCAACTGGCATGATAACAAAATCATGATGTGGTGATCCAGCACCACAAGCAAATAAAAACCGTCATATAAAAACATCTATGTCCTACACCTTTAAAAAAGACAAATTATTTTCTTTCATTAGCCCTACCTAAGGAATGACTTCATATACAAATACATTTTTCAAACATTAAAAAAAAAACAAACAGAAACACCACAGGATAATTCAGAGACAGGAAAGATTTTGCAAGGGCTTTAAGCTTACACAGAATTAGTGACTTTAACAAACTCTTTAGGCTCATGCAACTCTGAAAAATCAGAGAAGCATGCAAGATGCTGGCAATTCCAGAAAGAGGAGACGGGGCAGGCACTTTAAACTCTTCAGAATAAGCATCAGTCTTTCTTTGCATTTACACAGCACTTACTCGAAAGAGATGCCAGAAGCTGGAGCCTCTGTTCACACATAGTATAAAGCAGCTGTAATAATGCCAGCATCCTTACAGAGGACGTTTAACCAAATGGGACTGCAGAAAGCAAAATCCTCCAAGACTCAATAAGAAATGAATCACAAGATAATGGTGATAAAATGTAGCTCAAGTGCTTCAGGTACCAGAGGGGAAAGTCTCTAATGGACAGGTAATGCTACATCAGTATAAGTTTAAATAGGTAAGGAAGAATGGATAATCTGTCATTTTTAAACTTCACAAAATGGATCATTGCTCTTTTTTCCTTTGTCAATACCAACTGACAGCTCACAAACTTAGCATCCGCTTACTTGAAAAGACTCCTTCCTTCTATACCGGAATACATGAAAAATATCTTGAAGAACATCATGGAATGCAAAAAGAACAGGTCAATTTCTTGGGCAGCGAGTGTGTTACTTAATATTCCTTGCTCTGCTAACATAGGAACTGGATTCTAAAGGCAAGATATTTAGAATTTTTTTTTCCAAGATTCACAAGGATTCAACTTTAACTAATCTGTTTGATTATCATTTGTGTTTTCAAGAAAACAAAACAGCCTTTAAAGTTACTTTGAAGACAGAATGAAACAACTAAGATTCTTTTTAGAAATGTCATTATATCAATTATTGTTTACTTGCATAGATATAATTTGGCATTCATTTCCCTTTTATAAATACACAAAAGATTGGTAGCACCTTTTACACCATCCCAGTTTTCCTAAATTCCTGTACAACACTGTCTTTAGTGGCTATTGCTGAAAATCACTATTCTCAAAATGAACGAAACCATACTGATAATACACCTTGGAATTCTGCTATAAGTCAATCAGTTACACCTAAAACCACCATAGAAATTCCAGACTTTCATACAGAGGAAGTGAAAACCAGTATAAAGGCCAAACAAAAAGGAGAGTCAAATACAACCTGCCTTAAAGAGCAATTAATGTATGAAACCAGAAACCAGCATATCACATCTAGGCAAGTATTAACTATTTGTTCATTTAATTCCAAAACACTTGGCTTGCTGTAATCCTCCTTACTTTGTAAGTCTCTTAACCAATGCAACTCCAAACTTTCACATCAGTTTTTCAAGTCCTTAACATTAAGCTAGCCAATATCTTTGCCACTATAGAGATAGGAATTTTGTTTGACTGTTGTTATATTACCTCATGCTGAGTCCCACCCAAATCCTTCCATCAACATTAAGGTGTATTTTCTATTTTTGCTAACTTTCACAAGAGCAGCAATGTAACACCACAATGCCACAGAAAGATAACCTAATTACGGGAAAAGAGTCCTAAGGACACAAATGCACTACATAATCACCATGACCATATCAGATACCACCCAGCTTTCCACACGTTTCAGAAACATTTCATCATTGATATTTTCCCACTAGAAATATTTCTGAAAATACAAGACATACTAAGTTAACTCTTGGCTATTGTTCCCTACTAGATTGGGGTCAGAAGCCTATAGGCAGTAGGAAATGGAGGTAAAATAACTTTAAGAATAGTATGAAAATTAAGAAAGTATTTTTGAAGGCCAGCTGTGATTCCCAAATGGAAATTTCTGCAGTGATTCTTGAGAGCACTGCATCAGGTGTCAAGTGTTCAGCTTCTCTCTTTCTACATAGCAAAAAATGCACTCCTGTTAAGTATGACAAAATAAGAGGCGCTCTTATAAGACCCAAGACGAAAAAAGAAGCCTACCTTTACCTCAGATCAATATATAGATTTCTCCTGTTTTGTCAAGGCTACACGCACTGTAGTAGTGAAAAAATGCAGCACTTCTTTTTTTCCTGTACTTTTGAAAATGAGTCATAAAATATAAGAGGTTTTTACTCCAGAAAAATAAAGGGTTTAAAGAGGCGGCAGTTGACAAAAAACTCCTGCCCTCTTATTTTAGCTACTGATTTTAGAATCTGTCTTAGAAAATATCTCTCTCCCTTTGGTTCAAACATGGCAAGGCAATAGGCAAAGGATATTACATATACACATGAAAATCTGTAATGTTACTAATTTGTGGACCTAAAAATAGGTGAGGAATTGTCCTGGGTTGTAATATAGAATATGCAAAAGTATTCTATCACCACCTTCATGAGCTGTTGAATCCAATTGTTGAAGGAGTGTTATCTCAGACCCCTCTCCCTGGACTATCTTCTGTTAATGGCCCATCACATGCCTTGCTGTATGACTCATAGATAACTACCTTCGAGAACAATCTCTCACTAATGGGCCATCAAGGCTCTGCTGGAGGACTCACCATCCCATTGTGAGATGCTATGCCCAGGGGGGAGGAGCCAGGCATTCTCACCTGGATATAATCTGGGATTTGGCAAGCCCTTGCCCACTGGATTCCCAGAGGACAGGAGCTACCAGACCTTTCTACGGGATCACTGCTTCAGGAAGACCACCTCATCTGGACTGCTTCCATCACCCGGATCAGGCTGTATTCTGAATCTGTCAGCGGTCTTTTGTATTATTTGATTTACTTTTATTCTACCTTTTTTTCCTTTCTTCTTCTTAAATTATATTTTTCTGACTTGGAGCCTCTCACTTGGTTTGTTTTCAAACCACTACAGGAATGCAAGAAAGTTTATAATCACAGTCACCTTGACTTCACATACAAAGAAAAATTATCTAAGTGGAACAATGGCTTTCTTATGGTCTGTACTTGAAAAAAAAAAATATATATTTATGCATTAAACAGAGAAAAAGGGCTACATATATAATTAGTTACTTTATTATTCTTACATTAAAATTTAAACTTGCACAGTGCCATTCTGGAAATGTTACGTTAAGTTTTGGGAAACGGAGGAAAGTCAAGCAAAAGTAAAACCCAAAAAACAAAGCCTTCACAGCAAAACTTTTCAGCTGGTACCTCCCACTCCATTCTCACTTTCTCAGGGACCATCATGCAGCAACAACATAGTTAGAACTGAGCAGCTAGTGGGTATGTAATTTGCATGTGAAAATATTTTTAGAAGACACACATGAATAGCATATGTTCTCAGCCTGAGTACAATTTTCTAAATATATGCCCTGAATATTGTTTCTCTGACATTCTTAACTATGTTACAGATAATAGTTTCTCGTACGGATTTGTTACTCTTTGAAAGCACCACATATATATATCAAGCCTTACACAGCATTCATTTCAAGAGTTCATCTTGGGGTTTGGGGGAGACTCTGAGTCTTCACCGCGCCCATGTAATCACAACGTTGGCAAATTATGTTGAACAGAGAGCAACAAGAGGATGATTCCCTGATTCAGGAACTCAGCTCCAACATGGAGGTTCATTCACTTGCCTGAACCAAAGGAGCTTCAAAAATTGTATCTTAAAACCCTCCTAATTCTTTCTATGTTATGAGGAAAGTTTCAAAAGGCAGATAGAAAATGATAAAACAAGAAACTAGCCATGTGTTCATGCACTGTTAGTTAAATCAAAACCAAATTTAGTCAAATTGACACAACATGCAAGACCAAATTCCATTTGAGCAAACAGCAGTCTAACTAGATCCCAAAATCATTACCAGTCCACATCTGGAACACTCAAATCAATTCCTAGTTACTGTGGAGTTGGCATCATGTAGTTATTACTATAGGACTGACTGTTTTGTTCAAGACAAAAGAAGTTCTATGGTAAAATGAGATGAAAAATGTCAGTTTCTTTTCTTTGCCAACACACAAATTCTATTCCTCAAGCATATGGAAAAATTCAGGTTCTGGATTCTATCTTTGGCACAAGCTTTCCTTTAATCTACTTGAATGTCAGGGAGGAAAAAAAAAACGATACCAGTAAATCCTACTGTGGTACTTAGGAGTACATAAAAAATACCTGAAATCACAGAATATTTTGGGTTGGAAGGGACCTTTAAAGTTCATTTAGTCCAACCTCACGCAATGAGCGTGGATATCTGCAAGGCCAGGTAGCTCAGAGCCCTGACCAAAATGACCTTTAATGTTTTCATGGATAGGGCATCTACCATCCCTCCGGCAACCTGACAGTTTTTCACCACCCTCGTTGTAAAGTATTTCTTCCTAGACCCTGCTAAAATGTCTGATCCCAGATATAGGCTACTACATCAAAAAAGTTGATGGTTGGAGGGGGAGAGGAGACAAAGCAGAGAATAAGGCAGTAGGTAGCTTAAAAAAATCTTAACAATATTGAGTCATGAATTCTAGCTTACCAGAGAACTATATTCTAGTAATAGAGCTTTTTCAAAATCAGCCCATGCAAGCAAGCAGGAAAAAATCTATTTAATCTTTCTGATGCCTTGAGGAGCTACCTAGAACAGAGGCTAGACAATGTTAAAGAAATAAAGTAGATATTTATTAAAAAGGCCTTCAAAGGATACAGCTTGGGCAGTACAAGAGCCTGGCCAAGGCTGCACCCAAGATGAACAACGGGTCACACATTTTCAGACTTTTGTAAGTTTTGATCTATTTACATTTTGGGTAAATGGTCCAGTTACAGCTTCAGGTTATGAAGACCCATCCTTCCAGTTTGCTCTCCTCAATCCACTGTTGTTTATACTTTCTGGGCCTGAAGCTGCAATGGTGTCCTTGGTTCTGGGGCTGGAAAAGGATTGTTTTGTCCAACTACACTGTGAAGAGAACTTGCTAACACTTTATATGAAGTTCAGAGTTAAATACTAATGAAGTACAGAATCTGGAAAATATGAAAGCTAAAACTTAAGGCATTTAAGGTTTGTTTAGCTTTTAAGCAACTTAAGGCTAAACAAGCACACAGGCAAACACCTTTTACCACATTATCTCTTAGGCTGTACACACTTGAAACAAAAGTTTGTGGAAGGCCAAAACGAAACGGCAGACTCTAGTCACCCCTGAGAAAAGGTAACACACTGCAATGAGAAGCTAAAAATTTGTTATTGCAATTAAAAACAGAACTTAATATTAACTCTCATTCTAATGAACAGAACTTATATTAATTTTCGTACATCCACAGTATTTTAACCATAAGTAAGTATTACTAGGGCTAAAACCACAATACTCTGAGAGTCCCAAAATGCCAGGAGAAAAATCACTGCATACGTACAACTACCTAAGAAAACGACTACACAATATTATTCAGCAGATTACATTATTTGACCAGCTTTAGCAGCTAAACAGAGCCACTGGAAAAGAGATTAAATACTTATCAAATGCACTGCATGTATGTAGGAACACCCATCTCAATGACTGTAGAGCAACTGAGTTTCTTCTCCTACTCAACATACGCAGAAGTGCTTTACATGCCTTATGAACGTACACAGAAAAAAACCCATTCTCCACAATCAGCGCACTATGAAGCAAACCTCAAGACGAATCTAAAAATAAGTACTCGTGACATAATTCTTCGCGAATTTCATTGCAATATTTCTCCAGTCAGGCATAAAGCTTCTGCCAATAGAACAAAATACTCTCAAACATTAATTCAACCTTCACAACACTGCTGCACAAATTAAAGGAGTAACTACAGCAAAAAATTAGATTACGGATGTTACGACGGACCCGTTAGAGTAACACATCATTTCATAATGCAAATCATACAGTGCTAAGCGCTTTTTAAAAACGCAACCAGGAGCAACGTGTCAGGAAAGCAGAGGCAGGCATAGGACAGAAGGTATTTTCTGTGCTATCACTGGAACAATCTCCTGACTCACTCCCTCCTGCAGCCCCGGGGAGCAGGAGGCTGGGGCCGCACTGACAGCTTTCCTGACGCAAGAGAAGCGGAGCACTGACCTAAATGCCGCAGCTGCTGAGCTCCTTGCAGCTCAGCTCGAGGAAAAGGGGCCAGCATGGATTCAAGTGCCAGCCACAAACACTCGAGCTACTGCAGCCCGAGCCTGCTGGTGCAGAGACGCTCGCCGAGACCCCCACATCACCTCGACCTCTTGAGCCTGAAACCTCCAAAAGCGACTGCGAGGCGAGCTCTAGGCTGAGATTTAGAGCAGAGATTTTCAACAGGGAGCTGCACATCCCCGCAGCGCTTCGGCGGCAGCAGCAGAACTGGCCGCCCCAGGGTCTCGGGCAGAGAGTCACACCGGAGGCACCGAGCCTCGGACAAGGTTAAACCCCACCCTGGGCGCGACTTTAGGCAGGTATTCAATGGCCCGCAGGTTAATCATCAACTCCCTGCCCTGGGGCCCGCCCGCCACCGGGGCGAGCGCTGCGGGGCCGCCGCCGCCCGGCCTCGGCTGCGGGGGGAGCAAGTGCGGGCCCCTCCCTGTCCGGGCGGCCCGAGGAGGCGCCGCAGGACCGGCCCCGCGGCCGCCCCTCCCACCGAGCCGCCTGAGTGACGGAGCGGGGCGGAAGGGCGCGGAGGAGAGAGGGAAGCAGCGGGAAATACCTCGGCCGCTGCCGGCCCTCTCGGCGCAGCCCAGGGCCCGCCCGGCGGTGGCTCCGCCTCCGCTGGCTGCCGGGAGCGGGCGGGGCGGGCCCGCATGGAGGCGGGAGCGCGCCGGAAGCTGCGCAGCGGTCGCGGCTGCGGCCGGGCAGGGAGCGGCGGCCGGGGCTACACGCGGCGAGGTCCGGGGCGGCGGCGGGAGCCGGGAGCGGCGGAGGCCGCAGGTGAGTACGGGGCCGCCGATGAGAGCGGGGCCGCCGAGCGCAGCGGGCCGGGGCTCGGCTGGCGCCGGGAGGGGCGGGGCTGGCCCGTCCCGGTTCCTTCGGTGCGGCCGCGGTGGAGCGCGAGGGGGTCTGGTGGGTCCCGAAATGCCGACTGAGTATTTCTTGTCAGTAGTAGCACGGGGAAGGAAGGGTGCGGGCCTTCCGCGCCTCGCTCGTCACAGATGCGCCCGGGGAGGTACCGCGTGTGTGCCCGCACGCATCCGCCCCTGGCGCGGTGTTGTAGTGTTCGGCGATTAACCCTGTGAACGCCTTTTACCTTCTGCAGTCTTTCCGTAGCGTGTGTACCACTCTGGATGTGGAATAAGAACTCAGGAGGCAGTTTACCCCTAGATTTATGTGAAAAAGCCGACCACGTTTCGGGAGGGAGGGAGGGAGGGCAGCAGCCCCACACTGGGCCTGCCCTGACTGCTGGTTAGGTGGCATCCACCCACCCCCGTGCCTCACATTTCCACTGCCTTGGGACACAGATCGCCTGCCTTCCTGAAATCTTGCCTCTTAGCTGCAGCTGTAATAAGCTGCATTAGTTTAGGCTGTGTTTTTCGTACACTCGCATTATTGTTTCGGAAGGACTGAATGATGTGCCAGCAAAATGTAGTCCCCATCCCTTGTCATACACCCACAAAAGCATTTAATGTGTGGAGATCTCAGAGAAGTCTGCCTGTAGAAGAAACTCTTAGAACAGTGGAGTAATGGTGTTGCATGCTGGTTCGTTTTGCAGTGTCTTCAGCTTTATCTTTATTTGCTTAGTGTATGTTAGACTGTTTTCAGAAAAGGAGTTTGTGTTTGCTCCCACACCATGGAGCCTTGCAGTTCTGCCCAGTACTTACAGGCTGTGCTGGAGAGAGAGTTGCTTTCTCGCAGGTGTAGCATGTGACAAAATACATTTTATAGCTGAAACTGTCAATTTTTGAGGGATGGGCTGAGATTTGGATATTTGCAGCTATGACCTCAGATAAAGAAAAACCTTAATACTCTGATTTCTTACTGTGTAAAGAATGGAAAGGTAACTAACAACACTTTCTTTCCTTCACATTTGTTTCTGTTAATCTTTTCAATATCCCTTTGGTGAAGGAAACAAGACTTACAAGGCGACTTACAAAAAGGTTATTTTTAAATGTCGTTTTAGTCTTTAAACAAGATGTCCCCTTCACTGTAGTGTAATCACTGTTGTTGCCTGCTTTTTGCAGTTTGTAACTGATTTTAGTTCATAAGGTACCATTTCACAAGGTGCAGTTATTATCAAAAAGGCCCTGGTCCCTTTTTCCATGGAATTGTTTGATGTGAT
This sequence comes from Cyanoderma ruficeps, assembly GCA_008694505.1. Classification (NCBI taxonomy): domain Eukaryota; kingdom Metazoa; phylum Chordata; class Aves; order Passeriformes; family Timaliidae; genus Cyanoderma; species Cyanoderma ruficeps. The sequence continues at coordinate 3,671,977 of VZDJ01000158.1, read as the reverse complement.
AGTTTGGGCTGGAAGGGACCTTTAAAGATCATTTAGTCCCAAACCCCCTGCGGTGGACAGGGACACCTTCCACTAGACCACATTCTTCTAAGCTCTGTCCCCTCCTGACCTTGAACATTTCCAATGATGAGACATCCACAGCTTCCTTGAGCAACCTCTCCCAGTGTCTCACCATTCTGATTGTAGAGAATTTCTTCCAGTCGAAATCTGCCCTCTTTAAATTTAAAACCACTGCACATGGTCACTACAGATCCCAGTAAAAGTCTCTATCTCTTCCTCATAAGCCTTTTTAAAGTACTGAAAGGCTGCAGTAAGAGAGAGCTCTTCTCCCCAGAGCCAAAAATCACCAATACCTTCCTGTACTGTTAGAAACTTTGAAGAGTACAGGCAGGCCTCTTGGTACTACTCTGTATATCTAGTGCTGGCAGGCCCATTTTATTTGCTCGTTGTGTTTGTCTTTGAACTAAAAAGGGTAATTAATTTTAAAAAAAACGTTGTTGTATTTGTAAAAGAAATAAAAGTCTTTATTTCAATATTGTGGTACTGTTGGCTGGGTGATTATAGCTGGGGCAGGTGTTGTACATCTCAGAACATCTTATACATCTCAGTATTTAAGCTTTAAAAAGAACAGAAGTAACAGAAACTGAACACAACCAGAAAAAAAAAACAACTTGCTTTCCTTTTGAGAAAGCTGTTAGGGCCTTGCAAAGAAATAAATATGTTTTATAAAACCAAGGGGCATGCTTAAAATGGAATAAGCTGCAGGTTATTAATGCTGCTAACCTTTTGAGTCTGTGTTGAATTTTTGTGGTGAGAAATTTCTCAGGAGTTTTTGTCATGTGATCTCATTTTTATTTACTCTGGAGCACTGAGACTGCTTCCTGTCAAGGAATTGACTAAAAGTCCCTTGAAAAATAAAGTTATGTATTTTAGTATGATATATCGTGTGATAAAGGTTGTTATCTGTACAGCTTGTATTAAACAAGTCAACTTCCTGGCTAGACTAAATACATGATAACAGAGTTGAGATGCAGCGTGATAATGCTGTGTTATGTTTCACTAATGTGAAAAGTTGGGGTGCTTGTCTTTCCTTTATAGTCCAACAAGCTCGTGTACCTTGAGCTAATTCATTAATTTTCACCTTGCATGAGCCCTGGATTGTGCTGTTTCTTGTGCACCCTACAACATTACTTTGAAAGCTAAATGTGCTCTAAGGCACATGGATTGATACTTTTATGTTCTTGCCTTCTATTACAACCATTAGTTTCATCAGTTAGGGAATAATACCATCTCTACATGGTGCAGCCTGATAATTCTGAAAAGTGCTGCTGGACACACTGAAAGTATCAATAGGGTATCACCTCATTTAGACCCATTCTTAAGTTGCTGTGGGGGTCTGATTTGAAATCTGAGTGGTTGTGTTTTTCTGTTGCGCTTTTTAAATTCATGCTCTGGTGGTTTTTAGCATTCCATGCAGTTCCGTAGGGTCTCTCCTTGCCAAATATTATAAGCAGGTTTAGGTTGAACTAGTATTTACACTGGTCTCAAGAATGCCTGGAGAATTTTATTTTGTAAGGAGTTGTTGCTGTACTGTATAAAAGGGTTGAAAGGACATCCTGGTGTGGGAGAGAATGTTTTTCAATGAAGTAATGGGGACAGTTGTGGCTGAAGGAAAGATACTACATTGATTACTTTACAATTCAGCAACTTCCTCATGCATCTTGAAGAGATATATATTTATTCTAGTTAGATTCAAGTCAACAGGAGCAGGATTGGGTCCCTGTAGTTCTTAATTTAAAGTTTTGAGTTCACAGTCTGCAATAGAACAAAAAAAAGTATTTTCAGTTTAGGAAATAGTCTTCTGAATTAATTTCCACAAATTATGCAAGCTGCATTGTTGTTGGTAATATTTTTTTCTCCCAAGCTTCAGTCTAATTTTTCTTTAATTGTTTTATTCACTTCTTATTTTTCAGGAGTCTTTGAAAAATCCTTAGTGGTCATGACATTGTTACAAGTGACATAAATTAGCCAGTGGCTCAGAATGGTGGATACCCGGAAGACTACAAATGGTTTGCAAGTGATTGGAGAAGGGACTGGTATAGGGAATTCGACACTCCACATGGTGGGGTATTTGGGAAAAGTCAGTTGAAACTTATTTTACATATGTGCAAAGTTCATATTTTTCTCTGCTTTGAGAGATTTGATTTTTAATTGGTCATAATTTACAAAAAAAACCCCTCAAAATTATTTTCCACGGAAATCTATAACAATGGCGAAAGATTATTCTAAGTAAATATGTGCCTATGTTTTTTTACTGGCACTATTTTTACGACCGTTTGCATTCCTGTGAAAATTGATTTGTCTTTCAAAGATCTGAGTTTGTGTTCCCTGGCAATAAGGGTCCTGTGGTTCAGTTCAAGTAGAATAAAATGTGCATATTTGTGTTGTTAAAGACACCTTGTTTGAATATTTAAATAAAAAGTAAATTTATTTAAATCATGCTACCATACAAATATATTGAAAATAATAAAAAAGAAACCAATGTAGTTTGCTCTTTTATATTGTATTGTATTATATCCAGGAGTTGAACAATGATTTTGTATCTTGATAAGTATGTCTTACCTTGGGATAATGTATGAAATGCATAAGTTTATGCTGCTTTATCTTTCTTGGCTTGTTTTTATTTTAGAGCGGTAATCCTGCGGAAACAACTGCACATGAGTGTTGTCCAGTCTGCAAAGAGAAGGGTCAGATCCAAGGTTTACGGACTTACCGCCTTAATTTTGAAGAGTCCATTTTCCTTTGTGAAAATCCTCAGGTATTACACTAATAAAGAGTTTTATTTGGCCCTGCAGAGGCCTTTACCTTCAGCAGTTACATCTCTCTAAGTCCATGTTTTCGTTGGTGTAAGCAGAATGTTGAAATAGGGCCCCTCTGCATCTATATGCTCCAGGATATTTGCTTGCAAATAGGGAAAAACAGAACTAACCTGTGTACATGCCGTGTTTGGGCACTAAAGTAGCTACCCTAAAGGATTAAAAAGCCTAAATTAAAATGAAATAAAGGAGGGTTCTTCTCATGTAACAAGGGATCACAAGTGTCACTAAACAAATTTTTGTACAAGTCAGAGTAGAAGGTGCATATTTGATGGTCATGTAAAGAGTGCATAAGTCTAGCAGATCTGAGTCTCCCATTTTCCCTTCGTTAAATCTGGGTAATGCAAATAGGTTTATAATTGTAATTACAATGTTTTTCTTTCTTCTCCCCCCCTTTTTAATTTTAACCTTAGCTGGATTTCTGTGCTGCTTAATATTTGAGTTGTGATTTTGCTACCTCTCTCTTCACTGCTCTGTGTATGTGGGGTATACAATCCCACATACATGGAGGGTATAGCAATCCCAAACAGACTGGTGCCCTTAAATTAGTAGAAACTAGACTAGATATGGGTCTCAGAGTTGGTTTTCCCATTCTTTCCTGCTTTTAACTAATTGCAGTATAGTTCTGGAGCTTGGTAATAGGGATTTGTCTATATGCAGGTTGCCACCTGGTCATTGAGCTAGCCTGAAAGATACCCTGCCAGTCTGGGCACCAGCAGTCTCTCAGGCATGGGATAATAATGTCAAATCTGTACCCTAAAGGAATGGATTTAGCAGAATAAGACCAGAGGACTTGAGGACTTTCCTTAGCAAAATTAAGTTGTTTGAACAGGTTGGAAGAATTTACTGGAAAAGTAGAGTTGAAATGTCACTACTGATATATTTATTTCACAGTTGTTTATAAGACAGTGGTGGGATAACTCAGCCTTCCTATGTTGAATGTATGTATTTAAAATATCACTTTACAGAAGTCCCTATGGCTGGGTTGGATGGGGGTCTAAGTAACTTGGTCCAGTAGAAGGTGTCTCTGCCCATGGCATGGGGTTTGGAACTGGATGGTCTGTAAAGTCCTTTCCAAACCAAGCCATTTTACGATTCTGTGATTCAACTGCATTTTAAAAGTATGTTTTGTACTTTCTTTAGCTCTTGTTCACCTGAAACTGCTTTGTAAATTTTACTGTAACCTTCTTTCTTTCCTTTAGTGTATCTACCCACTTGGTTATAAACCATTAAATAGCATAATTACTTCTGCTGGTTCAGAAAATCATCAGATTCCATCTCCTCACAAGAAAAGGAAATTGGGTGATACCAGTGACTTTTCTGCTGTTGAATCAGATCCAAAAAGAGCAAGAACTGACAATGTGCTCAATGTTGAGCACACCAGTAATGCAGACTCCATTGTGAAAGGCTATCAGAATAGTCTGTGCATTCCCAAGGCAAGCCTACATGATGTATTACAAAATGACCAGCAAAACCCTGGCAACCGTGAGGGGTCCTGCATGCAGAAGGTGGATTTTGAAACAACCACCAAGACCAACAGCTACCAAGAAAATCCACCAAAGACTTTTAGTCCTAAAACACAACTATTGCCAAATTCTGAGCTTTTATCAACAGCATCTGAAATTTCACTCAAAGAGGGTAAAGATTCCAATAATAACAGAGATTTGTGTCTTCAGTGGAGAGGCATACATAATCTCTGTTGGTTGGATTGTATTTTGTCAGCACTGGTACACTTAGAAACATTAAAATCTGCTGTAGCAGAAGAATATAACAATGGAAAATGTTTACTCCAGAAACTCGTAACAAAGTATAATCAAGCATCTGTTCTTCTGAATACCTGTAAAAGGAGTAAAGTAAAAGGTGAGTCAATTTAGCTGCTGTTTCCTCGTAGTCAGACTGATTTGCTACAAATATGTGGAATTTAGTACAGCACAGTTATATATGCCTCCTTTCTATTTCAAGATCACCAAAAATACAACTATTACCATGAATTTGCAGAATAGTGTGCTTTATCTAGCAAAATCCTGGTAACATCTGAAGTTGTTTTTCGTGGGGCAGACATGCACTCTTTAAAGGCATCAAACACCAACTACTGGTGTGGCCTTTGGTAATTTTCTGTTCTGTGGATTCTGTTTAAGACTCCTAAACTAAGATCATGGGGTTTTTTTATTTCTCTTGAACTGGACCATTGGTGTCATAAGTCTAAACTTGTAAGATATGATCTGTTACAGAAGGAATAAAGCTCTCTGGTTAGCCAGTACCTCTCCTGAATTTCACTGGACGTTCTGTTGGAATATGTGTATTTGAATATATAAACCACAGTCACAGAACAGCCCTAGGTAACTTGAATCAGGTCCTATCTTTCCTGGGAAAAAGAATGTATATCAAAACAATGTATATTAAAAGTGGTTTAATCCATGTTACAAAGCAGGGAGAAAACCCCAAAATATTCTGAATGAGTTCGTGTACTATGCTTGGCAGAAGTCAGGCTGCTTGAGTTTAGGTGTTCCACTGTTACAGGGAAGCCTTCTGCCATCCTAGAACCTGTCTGAGAAGTTTTTGTTGGGCTGTGTTTGCAAAGGAGCTCTGGTGTGCAGTAACCCTTAAATGTGAAGTGTTGGAATACAGTGTTATTTTGAAAGAATTTAAACCTCTTCATTTCAATTGCTGCAAAAAAATTAGTTTATTTGGGTGACAGTGGAGAGGGGATTGGATGAAAAGTATTTTTGTGGAGAATAGGTGTAGAATTCATTCTGGTCTTCTGTGTAATGTTACAGTATGTTTTGCATACAGCTATTTTAAAAACAAAAGCAGTATATCTGCAAGAAACAAGAAACTTAGTTTCTTTTTTTCTATACTGCTTATATGTAACAAGCAATTTCAACAGCTATTCTAAATATTTTCTTTAATTTCTGCAGGTGATAATCATGATTGTGTAGTAGAAATTATGTTCTTGCTTGTGCTTAAAGGATGTACTTGTGTTTAAAGAACATGCAAAATTAAAATACTAAGACATATAAAGTAAAAAGTTATTTTTAAATTTAAAATTATTTTTACTATTTTAAAGGTTCAGTTTGGAAATTGGTATTTAATCTGAAACAATACATTTAAATGTTTCATTATTTAAATTATATAACCTTAGAAAGCATGTAAGCAAATTTTTATGCTTTTCATCTTAATGCTTAAGTTTTAAAGTTTTCTTTAAATCACTTCAGGATTTTTAATGTGTGGTCACACTATCCTTAAAAATTATTACTACAAAGCTGTTGATGCAGGCTCTTAGTCATAATTTAAGTCAGAACAAGTAGTTTTTAGTCAACAGACTGCAGTAATCTGTAACTTGTGTGAATTCTTCTCTCATTTTCAAATTGATTAATACCAAGAATTGGCTCTTCTACCACTTAGGCAAATATGGGTCAGTATGAAAGGCATTGGTTTGCAAAGAGGGAATGCCTGCTATATATGTGTGTAAGGGTGTAGGGCCTGTTACACAGGGGTCTGTGACTACATTAAGACATACGTATTTTTTTCTTCAGATGTTCTTCCAAAAGCAGAATCTCAGCTGAATGAAATCAGAAACGTAATGTTTACAGAACTTCAGCCTCAGCTGAGGTGTGAATTGGGTAAGTAATTAGTGCAGCATTTCAGTAATTACTTTCAGGAAACCCCAGAAACCCTTTTATGTCATACATAAAAGCATGTATGCGTGTGTGCATACAAGAAAGTTTGGAAATAGCATTTCCTTCTATTGGTGACTTGCACATACTTTACAATATGATCAGCAGGTTTGTCCTTTGCCCATTTTGACTTTTTGGAGAGCAGATAATCTTCCTAATTATGTTGTAGTCATGAAATTGTCACTGATAACCTAATAACATGGATCAATCCTTTTGCTGTGAGAATTACAAATAGAGCCTTGAAATAATAACTGAAATTTACATCATAGTAATAAGCTTATAGTCTTCCTTTTTGAGGTACTGAAAGGTGATTTCAGATATTTAGTGACCATTTTTTTCTGCCCCATCTTTGAAGGTAATATGGAGAATCCGGTATTTGCACTTCAGCTACTCTTACAAGTGGATCAACAAGCTGAGAAACTTTTCTTGCATTCATTTTCCTGGAAGTTTGAATGTGTAAATTGTGGCCACAAATATCAGGACCGGTGAGATCTTTATATAGGTGTTCTACTTTACCTTTTTAAATCTCTATATAATAGTTGGTTTTCTTCAGATTTCCAGGTTTAAGCTTGTTGAAGTTTTACATGATTTACTGCTATTCCATGTCTTAAGCAACCATGTTATCAATTAGTTAAGAAAGAAACAATAGGCAACCATGCGAGTCTCTGGATGTGCTCACTGATATTTTGCTGAGAGTATAAAAAGGTTGTGGTTCCAAAGAATGTATGCCTAGTACACTTCTGCTATTGAGAAATACCTGGAATATTCACTTGGGTTACAAAGAATCAGAACAGGGGAGTAATTTTTTGAGAATTGATTTAGTTCTCTGTAGCCACAGGTACAAGCTTGTATTTTAGGCACCTTTTAGTGTCAGCAGGAAAAGAGAGACACTTTCAGAAGACAGCTCATTTTATTTGAAAAATATAATAAAATTCTAGATCCCCAAGTGAAATGAGATTAATTCTCTCTGTTACTCTGGAAAGTTAATATGTAGCCTCAGTTTAATAGGATGTCTTCAAGAACCTTTGTTACATTCTGTGCTTTTTTATAAGTTGAAAACTGTAGTTTTAATTGAATATAGAGGAATTCCTTTCTGTGGCTAATGAATAAACCATCTTCCTTCACTGTAATATCCCGTACATTGTATTTCTGTACAACAATGTAACTTCTGTGTAATCTCTGCTATGAATGTACTTGGTTTTAAAAACAAGACCTTGTGTGACATGGATTCTCAGGTAATTTGTTGCTGCTTTCTTCTCGAGATTCTGTATTAGCTAGTAAATTATGCAGATTCTGGTACAAGCTCTGTCTCATGTAGGAAAGAAAACAGAGATAACATTAAAAGGGAGAAAAAAGCAAATAATGTGAAACTGAAGGTCGCAGGGCTGCTGAAAACAAATTGTGACTGATGCTGTTTGGCAGAACTGAATTCAGGGCTGACTTGGATGTGATGTGAATTCCACACAAATAACATGAACAAGAATAGAATTTGGGTTTGCCATACTGTTTTTGTGACTTGTTTCCTGGTAAAGTATGTACATTTATTGTTTTCTGATCACCAATTCAGCTTACTCTTCTCGTGTGTGTGTCCAGGTTGAAGAAAACACTAACAACATTTACAAACGTAATCCCTGATTGGCATCCACTTAATGCTGTTCATATTGGACCATGTAATAACTGTGGCAGTACATCTCAAAGGCGACAGATGGTCTTGGAAAAGTAAGTTTGAACTTAAAAGTAACATGCATAAAGTTCTGAGACTTCATTTATTGAACCTGTGACTTTTGAAACCAAACTATTACTGTGGGTTTGCAGAGATTCTAAACCTTAAACTCTGATCAGTACTCACTTTTAAAGATTTTAGATAATGCTTAAAAACTGAAATAGCAAGCAGTGTTTACTAAACATGACAGGGAGCAGCATTTAACATGCTGATCAGCACACATGGTTGAACTAGGTCATAAATACTTAACTATCAAGTAGTAAATACAGACAACTGATATCCAGTGTCAGCCTTTTCACAGCCCCTGCTGTGGATATAAGTTGTTTGATCATTTGTTTACTTACTTGACTTAGGAACAATGTCCCTTCCTACTGTGTTTATGGTACAGGGGTGTTTTTCTTCCAACTTTTCCCCACTCCCCAAATCCCTTATTTGGTGTTCGTTTTTTCCCCCCTAATCTATAATTAAATGGAATATCCAGTTGGGATATTCTTTTCCCTTTGCACTTCCTGTGCAATCTGAAGAGTCTGTGAGGGAGTAGAATAGTAAGGGCAGAACCACATACTCTTAGAGATGTCTTGCTTTTTCATTAGGAACTTTTGCCACTGTTTATTGTAATAAACTGGTTCTTTATTGTTTCTTTGTCAGACTACCCTCAATATTAACATTACATTTTGTGGAAGGCTTGCCACATAACAACTTGGAGAAATACTCGTTTCAGTTTGAGGAAGACACCTACCAAATAATATCTGTTGTTCAGTACCAAACAGATAAGAAGCACTTCATAAGCTGGTCTTTGAGTCCTGATGGTAAGAATCACAGAATGGGTCAGGTTGGAAGGGATCACACGGGGGTCATCCAACTTCCCTGCTCCCAGAGCACATGGCACAAGATGGCTTCCAGATGGTTCTTGAATATTTCCTTTGAGGGAAATTCTGAACCTCTCTGGGCATTCTGTTCCAGTGTGCAGACACTGCACAGTAAAGAAGTTCTTCCTCATGTTCAGGTGGAACTTCCTGTGCATCAGTTTCTGCCCATTGCCTCTTGTCCTATTGCTGAGCACTGCTGAGCAGAGCCTGGATCTGTCCTCTGACACCTCCCTCTGGATACTTACAGACACTGATGAGGTCCCCTCTCAGTTGTCTCTTCTCAAGGCTGAACAGGCAGCGCTGCCTCAGTCTTTCCTCATGAAAGAGAGAGATAAGATAGAGTTTATGGTTCTTATCTACCATAATATTTCATGAGTCTGCATGTAATGTTTTATGGGTTACTGCAGTAGTCTCAACCGTTGATATATAATAACAAAGATTTCTTTTGTCTGCATTCTAACCTTCATGTTAAAATGTTGTGAATAACTGGGGGACTTGTTTCTCAGAGTGAAGATTTTCAGTTGGTTTAACTGCACTGCGCTGTCTTACAGTGCATTTACTGGAAAAAGTAATTTGGCTATAGAGTTTTTTTTTCCCTTCATAACTTCATAAAAGTTTAAAAATGCAGTCTGACCATGACTGGGGAATAAATAGTACTATTTATTTTAAACCAGTGATTCATCCATTCTTGGCTGGAAGCAAGGTAACCTGTGGTACTATGAGCAATTAATGAGGTTACTTTTTACATCTGAACTTTATGGCACCTCAGGGGTGGGAGGCACAAATCATTACCATTACTAATGGTAAGATGGTTGTACCACTGGTGGAAGATCCATAATCAGAGAAGGTGAAAAGGTGATATTTTGATAATCATGCCTCTGTAGAGAGCATGAGGTGCAGTCTTATGAAGTATTTTGACAACATGAAAATCATCTAAATCATACTGCCAGAGATAAAAGAGAAATGGGAAGAGGAAACAGCTGGGACATGCCTAGTTAAAAACCTCCTATATGTTGTATATATCTGTTTTAAAATTCTTGAAGCTGTAAAGTACTCTTTCATGATCCATGAACAGTTTGCAGGTGATGAGACAAGACTATTAAAATGAGCAGTTTCTTCTTAGCCCCTGTGCCTCCTACCCAGGAAATGAAAAGGTCTACAGAGAAACTTAATTTGAGAGGTGGTTCTTACCTCAGACTTGTGAGGGTATTTTCAGACGTTTCAGATGTTTCAGCCAAAAAACACCCTTAGCTAGCTTTGTTTTATGATTGACCTACTCTGACCTGTAATAATACTGCTGCGAGTTCTTCTTGTATTCGATAGTTTTACAGTGGAAGTCTCCCAGTTTTCTCTGTAGAAGAAAACAACTCTATTTTCTGCTTGTCAGGGGAATGGGTTAGTAAAAATACTTGACAAGTGTGAGGATAGTGACTTCAATTTTAAAAGCCTCTGAGTCTCTGCACTGGTTGCTGTTTTTCAGGAACTTGGCTTGAATGTGATGATTTAAAGGGTCCGTATTGCAAGAAGCATAAAAGATTTGAAGTTCCTCCTTCAGAGATTCATATTGTTATCTGGGAAAAGAAAGCATCCCATGTACCAGAAGAACTGAATTCACAGTTCCAAAGTAAAAATAATGAAGATTTTCCTCTTAATAATGTACATTCAAATTCCACAGTGTCACATTGTGGTTTTGATAACACTGTCGGCAAAACACCAGCAGAACACCACAAAGAGGATTCTGTGAGGACTCCAGAGAAGAAACAGCAGCAAGTAGCTGAAGACCAAAGTGTTGTTCATCACGGTTTAGAAGATATGGCAGATGGTGATCTTGTAACACTGATGCTTGAAAAAGTTCTAGTTGACTCAGAAGATAAATCATTGATGGTGGGAATTAACCTTCTTGATGGATGGGGCACACCACAACAGCAGGAACCAGCTTTTTCACTTAGCACTCCATATGCAGGAGAGTTTGCTGGAACTAGTCTAGCTGTGAACAATAAATCCACATTACATGAAAATTCCAGTATTTGCTTACCTCTAGACGAGTTGAACCCAGTAAATATTACTCCTCTCACGCCCAAGAAACGTGACCCTGATTCATCTGACTCATCACCTTCTCAATTAAATGACGGAACTAATTTAGCTAACAGAGAACATGGATTAAATTCAGAACTACTGCTAAACAATAAATATTTAGCAGTAGAAAATACTGTACAAAAATCACCTGACTTGAAAGATGCAAGCAAAACTGTAGTTAATTCTAACGTTGGCAGTTCTTGTGCCGGTAATTCAGTTCAGCCCTCACACAAAGACCGAAAAGGAGGATTTGTAGGAAGCTGGGTAAAAAAATTATTAAGCAAGAATACTTCTTTTATGCCTTCAAGTGCCTCAGCTCTCAAGAATGAGAGAAGCTGCAAAATTCCCTCGGTGCAAATTTCACAAAAAATAAGTGAAGTTCGCCTGCCAATTAAGGGCGCAAGTAACTTTGGTGGATTTCAAAGCAGAGGTACAAAGACAACAACTGAGACCCCAAAGTTACTGACTCCTCAGAGTAATAACACTCATCCTTTATCAAATTTCAAAGGATTTTCTCCAAGCACTTGTCTTCCAACAACAAATCATACCACTGTGGTAGGTCCAACTTGGAATAAGTCAGAGAGTACGTTGGGTACCTCAGGTAAAGTGACTCAGTTCCCTTCACCTGGCTATAACTCTGGTAAGGCAGAAGAGTCAGACAGTGACAAAACAAAAAAACTTCGCCTAAAATTGTTAAAAAAACTAAATGCTAAAAAAAAGAAGTTGGCTTCATTGGATAAATTAGTGGAACAGATGAAACAGGAAAAACCTGTGAGTGGAAACATAAGCACCCCATTGCAGACTGAATCTCAAAATGACAGTGAATTATTTCAGAGCTTTTTAAGAGAACTGCAGTATCAAATTGATGTCACAGGTAATCAATCTGAATTTAATGCAAATTCCGTGCCAGGGTGCACTGGCTGTGATAATGCTGATGAAATACTGGCGGAATTGCTGTCTCCTGCTTCAACTGTCACTTCCTTGGAGGCTCCAAAGAGCGAGGATGAGTGCACGTACATGGAGATGGTGCACAGCAGCGTGGCTACGACCGTGCCCGATGGGAACACCAGTGTGCCACAGGCAGCAGTGACAAGTGAAGATCACAATTACTACAGTCCTGTAAAGGACACTAATTCAGAGCTTGATGCAATAAACAAACAATGTGTGAAAAAACTTCCTTTTGAAAGTCCTACGAGAAATGATATCCTCGAAGACCTTTTCTCGATTTCAGCACCAAGCTCAATGGCAGCTGACATAGATATACCTCATTTTGATGAAACTCTGTTTGAAACTTGGTAAATACTGAGTTTCTTGGTTTGTTTTTTTTTTCAGTATTATGTATATTTTGAAACAAAGCACTACTAAATTATATTTTATAACTAGTTTAATTGCACACTGGGTCTACTTGAACAATTTACATGTGAGGTTTTTTTTTTCTTAATGTAACAAGCAAAACAGGGTTTAATGTTTTTTTTCTGAAAAGCAGTTATTTTAGCTGTCAGATATGATGATGCTTTTTAATTAAAAGCTCCTACGAGTCTTAAATTTTGCTGCTTTTAATATGAAAAACTTCCATACTCTAGTGAGTTTGAAAAATAATTCAATTCTGTAATCTTGATGGTGTAACAAATACTAATTATGTAGTAGTGATTTTATAAGACCACTCAACTCCGGAAGTTATTTTGTCCAACATTAAAAAAAAAATTAAAATTACCTTCTGTAATCAGGGAATTTTGCATCCTCTGATATGAAGATCATTTGTAACATAAACTTGAGGCTGGCATTCTGCTAGGCTGGTGTTCAACTCCTTACAGAATTACTGTTTTACAAACTCATGCTGATGTATACACACCCCTTGGATCCAAGAAAAGATGGATACATGGTAGAAATTTTCCTATTTAAAGTTACAGCACCTACTGAGTGTTCATCCTGGGCAACTGCAAATATAACATGGTAGAATATCTTCTGAGCCAGGTTATTTTTTAAAATAGAATTAGTAAGATGCGGTCCAGCGTTTGCATCACTAAGAAAGAATATCAGATGTAGGCGTTAGTTTTTCATAGCTGCAAAAACATTTAATAAAAGAAAGGGTTCTTAGAAATAATTTAACTGTAAGTTAATGCCTATTACTGTTGTCACTTGGAGTTTTTCATGACTCAGCCAGTGCACCCCCAACCATATGTGAGATGCCAAGGAGAGGCAAGGTCAGCAGGAAGAAAGTAATGGAAAAATGTGTCAAGGCAGCAGTGAGTAAGCAGAGGGATTCACACCTTGGTGTTTCTAGATTTGTATAGCTTTCATTTTGCTAGATTGGAGTCTTTTTTAAATGCATAGACACAAAGCTGAGGGTATTCTGTGCCAAGTTGTATCAGCGGTATGTTTTTCTTGTTCTTGGAAATGAGAAGGATTTTATCAGCAGGTCTTTATATCAGACATTTTTAGGTGTTCTGCATTTTTTCATTGTTTTAGATCCCAAATTCAAAACACTAAATGCTCAGTCTTACTTTTCCATAGATGCAGTTGAACATAATGTTATTACAAGGCATGGCTACAGGTTCTAATGGGTTTGGATTGTTTGAACTAGGTTTAAAAAGTGTTTGAAAAACTGTCAGTGGCCCTGAACTCACAGTGTCAAACTTATTTCTGCTGCAATTGGGTACATGGTTATCAAAGTGGTACTTTCAGCAGTGAATGTTTTCGGTTTTGAAATTTAAGTTATTGTGAAGAACTTGAGCTTCTGTTTTGTTTTAAATACTGTGGTAATGTTACAACAGAAAACGAATGGATTCTGAATGTTAAGGGTTGGTGTACTGCTTATGAAATGTTTGCCCATTTGTGAATTGCCTAATTAAAACAAAACCAAAAAAGCTGACCAAAATAAGAGTTTGATTTATCTGTGAATGGGTTGCAGTGACCTGCAGCTGTGACATGTGAGCTCCTTCTCCACTGGCTTAGGACACAGCACAGACCCAGGGGTGAGTAAAGCAGCGAGCCCAGGGACAGTGGTGCAGAATGCACAGGGCAATAGGAGGAAGAGACCCTGCTGGAGAATGAGGAGGTCCTGCTAGAGAGGTTTATAATGAGGCAGAGGAGGGAGGGTGTGAGGGCCCACCTGCTGTGCAGATACACCTAGACAGAAGCAAGGACCTCTGTCACCACTGGCACCCCCTCCACAAACTGCAGTTGGGAGAGTGGTCTGCAGCTGCGTGGGATTCAGTGTGGGTACAGGTATATATAGAAGCTCCAAGAGCAAACAAATAGCACTTGAGATTAAAGTAGGTATGAAAATAAATCTGTTGGTGCTGCATGTTCCTGGCTGCCTTTTTTTCTGAAACAGAAAACTAAAGATGATGCAGTGCAGATTTGTTTGTTTCCATAAATGTTTTACTGCCTCCAATCCTGTGCAAGTGAGAATTCAGCTGAGGTTGAATGAAAACCCCATGACCGAAGAAACTGGTTGGAATTTGAAATGTTACTGCGTGTTTTATATTAAAGAGTAGTTTTTAAATGCAGCTCTTAATTTGCCATGAAGAGAATACAAAGTATTGTAGTAGTTTTCTGTCAACTGGAAATACACCAAGTGGGCATATAGCAAGTACAGGTAGTGATCAGAAGCTGGCCACTGCACTGTGGAGGTTTTATCAGTGTTCTAAAGCAAATTTCCCAAAGTCTAATGGCTTTGAGCAGTGCCATCTTCACCAGTAAACCATGTCCCAAATGCCACATCTACATTTTTTGAACACTTCCAGGCATGGTGACTCTACCACTTCCCTGAGCAGTCTCTTCCAATTTCTAACCATCCTTTCAGAGAGATTTTTCCTAACATCCAATCTAACCTCCCATGGCACAACTTGAAACCATGTCCTCTTATCCTGTCTCTAAATAACTAAGAGAAAAGGCCTGCCCCCACCTGGCTGCACTCTCTTTTCAAGTAGTTGTGGAGAGGAATGAAGTCCTCTCTCCTTTTCTCCAGGCTAAACACCCTCAGCTGCTCCTCATCAGGCTTGCACTTCAGACCCTTCCCCAGTTCCTCTGCCCTTCTCTGGACATTCTCCAGCCCCTCAATGTCCTTATAAGTGAGGGGCCCAGAACTGAACACAGAACTTGAGGTGTGGCCTCACCAGTGCCAAGTACAAGGGGACAATCCTTGCCCTGGTCCTGCTGGCCACACCATTGCTGATCCAGGCAAGGATGCCATCGGCCTTCTTGGCTACCTGGGTACAGCTGGCTCATGTTCAGCTGCCACTGACCAGTACTCCTAGGTCCTTTTCCATTGGGCAGCTTCCCAGCTCAGTCTGTAGCACTGCCTGGGGCTGCTGTGGCCCAAAGGCAGGACCCAGCACTCGGCCTTGTTGAACCTCGCAAAACTGGCCTCAGCCCTTCAATCCAGCCTGTCCAGATCCTTCTGCAGAGTCTTGTTAGTCTGTGTCTTGTGATTTGGGAAAGGCATAAAATCGTGGCACTCAAGGGTTTGGAATCGGCTCTGCAGAGATGTTGCTGTGATTCAGATCTTACTACTTGATGATATATTCAAACACTTCTTATAACACAGTAGAGGGTGAAAAACAGGGCTGCCTTCTCGCATCCTGCCTAAACCAACACATCTGCAAAGGAGCTGCTTGGATGGGTTTCTAGCTGTATAGCTGCTAGAGCACTGTTCAAGAAGTCTATTGTGGTGCTGATTACAAATCTGATTTTGATCTTGTTTTTTTCATGACTGGGTATTGCCATTTATTCTTCCATCACTGTTTTTTGCTTTAAATAATTATTCCCGTCCTGACAATATATCAGCAAGAGCCATTGTGTCTTGTCTGTGTTCCTTTAGCAAAGCTAAGCAGCTGCTTTTGATCTGAGCCCCTTCGTGCTCAAAGCAAAGCACATTGCCCTTCGAGCAGCTCATGCTCGAAAGTGTGTGCTGTGCTTTGAAGTCCACCAGGATTCAGTCTCAGAGTGGAAGGACTTCCAGTCCAAGTATGGATCTAAGACAGCATGCAGACAGAGCAAGAGAGAAGAGAAGGTTAGTGGGATAACAAGGCTGATGGAGTTTGAGGCATTTTTAGTTTTACACTGCTGTGCACAAACATGGTGTGGTTTGCCAGGGAGATGCTGAAGCTGCACAGCCCAGGAGAACACGGTGGAGCCACAGGGCTCACTAAAAACAGGATGCTGGGAAAGGAGTGTAAGGAAGAAGGGGCCGGGTGTCTCCAGTGTATGTTCTCGAGAAACAGGTCGAAGAAACCCTCAGGAGATCCTTCTCCCCCGACCTGGGTCTATATTACTCTTTCTACGGAAGTTAATATCTAAAGGGACGTGTAATGCCCACGACAAGTGGTTGTAGTTTTGGTCCCAAGTTTTCTGATGATGTTCAGACCGTTTCAGCTGAGGCTCCTTTCCCCTCCTCTGGGCGATCTTTCCAGGGAAAATGCGTTTGCCGAGGCCTTCGTGCAAGGGAATGAAGCAGAGCTTCTGCGCAGCCCCTAGCCCTGCCCCTGCTCCTTCCTCCCGACCCCGCTGCAGCCCAGGAGCCCGCTCGGCCTCTCCCACTCCCGAGCGGGGGATGTATCGCCCCACGCGGCCGCCGGCGCGTCCCGAAGAAGGAACCAGAAACACATCCGCGGTGACATGGGAAGGGAAAACAAAAACCAACATGGTGTTTCCGCCCGGTTTCGAACCGGGGACCTTTCGCGTGTTAGGCGAACGTGATAACCACTACACTACGGAAACTCCCGTTGCGGGGCGGTTTTCCGGCAGTCCCCCTTGACCGATCGGACGGAGCACCCGGGGCCTCACTGTGAGCGCACAGGGTGAACTTCCGCCGGACGGGGCAGAACGAGCGAGGTTCCGGAGCCAAAAGCGAGTTTCGGGCAGTTCCCACCGGTCCAAAGGCGGCGCGGGCCGGTTACAGCCGCCGTCTGTTGCAGGAGAGAAGGAAAAAACACACGGCGCACCACAAAAGAGTCGCGCTCCGTCCCTGGGTGGGCTCGAACCACCAACCTTTCGGTTAACAGCCGAACGCGCTAACCAATTGCGCCACAGAGACGCGCTGGAAATTGCGCCTGCCGAGCCGCGGCTGCTTCCCGCGGTGGCTGGGCCGGGCTTTGTGTTCCTTTGTGCTCGTGCTGCTCCCCGCTCCTTCTGGGGGCTGCGTGGTTCGAGTTTTTATTCACCAGCTTTGGGCTCGATTGCTTTTTTTAATATGAAAAACGGTCCTTCCTTTGCTTTTCTTTTTGTTTTCTCTGTTGTTTTGATTTTTTCTGTGGCCTTTTCTGTTTGTTTTCCTGAGGGATTGGGAGTGGACAAGGAGAAAAATGTAGTGGTTGAAATTCTGCTTGTTGGTGCAAATGGGAGCCTGAAAGCTGCTCTACGAGACAGCTCAGCTGGCAAGAAGCAGCTTGGACAGTATGTGCCAAAGATGAGGGAGGCAAAAATTAGCATTGCCCGGTTATTGAGGTGGTCAAGGGATTCAACATCTTCCCTTCTAATAATTACAGTACCAAAAGGAGTAGTTGTGACCGGAGACTTGAAGGACAGAAGACAAAATTCACCCCACAGTGACTTTTTATTCAAAGACATTTGATAATTATTTGCAATAGCTAATGGAAAGCGGGAACACTGACAGATATGCGACAGGGAGGAAGAGACTTCTCAAAACAGAGTGGAGAGAAAGATCTGTGAATCTGCTCCCCAGGTAGCCTCACCTCAGCTCTAAACAGTCTATATAGTGAATTATTCATCAAATTGTAGCCACCTAAAAGGCAATAAAGTGATAATGGCAGCAAACATGAGCTGGAAAAAGCAAATCAGCAAGG
The DNA here is from genome assembly GCA_008694505.1 of Cyanoderma ruficeps. NCBI lineage: Eukaryota > Metazoa > Chordata > Aves > Passeriformes > Timaliidae > Cyanoderma > Cyanoderma ruficeps. Next base: position 3,653,947 of record VZDJ01000158.1, on the reverse strand, counting down.
AAAATATACCCTAGATGGATGAGGGGCAAGTCTGGCTTCATACTTAAGCAACCTGCATGCACATAAGTCCATTGGCCCTGGTGGGATATACCCACAGGTGCTGAGAGAAGTGGCAGATCCACTGCAATCTCCATCAGCTTTATCAGTCATGGCAATGAGGGGAAGTGCCCAAGGATGGGAATAAAGCAACATCACCCCCATCTTCCAGAAGAGCAAGGATGACTGGGGGAACTACAGGCTGGTCAGCTTCACCTCAGTCCCTGGGAAGGTGATGCATGAGCTAATCCTGGAAACCATCTTGTGGCACACCAAAGACAGTGAAATCGCCAGCAGTTGGTCAGTATGACTCGAACAAGGGGCAGTCGTGTTTGACAATATGCTAGACTCCCATGGTGAAGTGATTGGCCTGGTGGAAGAGTGGAGGGCCATCTGCCTGGACTTCACTGAGGCCTTTGATGCTGTCTCCCATGAGATCCTTGCAGAGTAGCTGTTGATGTGGGGGTTGGATAAGCAGACAGTGAGGTGGATTGAAAAGCAGCCAAACTGTTGTGTCCAGAATGTGGTGATCAGTGGCATGATGTAGTTGGATACCTGTAACTAATAGTGTACCCCCGGGATTAGTTCTGCCCAACATTCCATTAATGATCTGGATGATGGGCCAGAGTTTACCCTCAGCAAGTTTGCAGACAGCACCAGACTCACAGGAGTAGCAGACAGAGCAGAGGGGGATGCTGCTATCCAGAGGAACCCTGACAGGTTGGACAAATGGGCTGATGGGTACCTCATGAAGTTCAATAAGAAGTGCGAAGTCCTGCAGCTGTAGACAAAAAAATCATCATGCATCAGGACATGCTGGGGGCACCCATCTGGAATTCAACCTGGCAGAAAGGAATTTGGATGGCCTGATGGGCAGCAGGTTGAACACAAACCAGCAATGGGCCTCTGTGGCCAAGAAGGTGAATAGTACCCTGCATTACATTAGACAAAGCATTGCCAGCAGGTCAAGGGAAGTGATTTTGCTCCTCTGCTCAGCTCTGGTGCAGCCACGTTTGAAATACTGTGGGTAGAGTGAATTTTCTTGGTAGCTGACGTGTGGCTCCATTTTGAATTGGTGCTGGAAACACTGCTGATCACAAAGGGATGTTTTAGTCACTGCTGAGCAGGACTTATGCAAAATCTTTGCCCTTTCTGCCTCTCACATCACCCCACCAGCAAGTGGATTGGGGGTGCACAAGAGTTGAGAGGGAACAGAGCAGGGACAGCTGACCCAAGCAGATCCAAGGATTACACCATACCATATGGCATCATGCTCAGCATATAAAGCTGGGGGAAGAAGGAGAAAGGAGAGAACATTTGGAGTGATCGCGTTGTCTTCCACAGTAACCATTATTTGCCATGGAGCCTGGCTTTCCTGAAATGGCCGAACACCTGTGGAAGTGGTGAATGCATTTACTGTTTTTATTTGCTTGCATGTGTGGATTTTCCTAGCCCTTTTCTCAGTTTTATCCTTCTGATTCTCTTCTCCATCTCACTGGTGGGGAGTGAGCAAGTGGCTGTGTGGGGCTGGGTTGCCAGCTGGGGTTGAACTGTGGCAATGGAACACAGAGGGGTGAGGAGGAGGAGGCTGTGCCAGGGGACCTGGAGGGACTACAGCTTCTGTCTTCCAGCTCTGTTTTGAGCTGAATTTGTACCAATGACATGAAGACAGTAAGTGAAAGGAAGAAACCTGTGAAATGCGGAGAAGGAGGGTTTTTTGAGGCGGTGCTTTGTCGGCTCATTCTCTTGGCTGTGCAGAATGAAGGCAGCATTTAAAAAACTGCAGCATTGCCCTTTTCTTCATGCTGCACTTCACTATTTCCAGCTCTGTTCATGCGCTCTGTTGGGGTTTTGTCAGGGTTCAGCAAGGATGCGATGCTGAGGCAGGCTGACGTGACAGCAGGTAGTCACTACATTTGACGGGGCTGTGGAGCTTTAAGTTTGCAAAACACAGTGCTAATATTAACCAGCCAGTCCAAGGGGCTTGTGTTCCCTTGCATTTATGACAATGTATGACAGCTGGGTGTCACCTGGCATTCATATGTGGGAGCTTCACACGAGCAGCCTTTATTTTATCAAGAGACGCACTTTCCTTGGAGTCCTTTCTGCTGAGCTCTGATCAGAGTGCACGAGAGGAGAGATGAACATCCCAAAAGATATTTATAGATCTGTGTTCCCAGTCCTTTCCTCTTTGCCATGAAAGCAGTTCTACAAAGGGATTATTTTGACTGGCTGCTCAAGATTCCACAGGAGGAGATTAATGTGCAGGAAGCCTCTCAGCACAACTGGAAAAGCTTGCCGGCTCTGCACATTTTCATGGGCTTCATGGCTCACTGTGTCAAGGTTATCTTCCTCAGACAGGATGATGTGGATGTCAAACAGCCATGCAGCAAGCAAAAGGGCTGGGGTGTGACAGCAGCTGCTGAAATGCTGAATTGCCTGTGCCTGAAGAGGCCTGACCACAGCTGGGGGGTGCAGGCACTGTTCCCCAAGGTGTGTATCCCTTCCCCCCACAGCCCCTTTTCTTTTTTTTGCCTGCTCCGGAAAATCTTATTTCAAATGGCCAAGTGAGGTATGATGGAGGTGTTTTGCACTGATCTTTCTAGACAGGGTTTTCCAGTGGTGCCAACTTTGTCTTATCCAGACAGTGATCCTTTGTGGGTTTAGGTCTCAGGGAGAAGGAACCATTTAGTGTGTAGATATGGAAAAAAATGTTTGCAGAGTCATTTTAGCCCTCCCTTGCCAAGGTAATTCCCAAAATTGCAAAAATACTGCTCGAATCTCCTTCTACCCTGCAGCTATTCCAGTGCCAAGGGGTATGAAAAGGTAATATTCCTCCCCACAAATGAAGGCTGTACAACAGTGTTGCCTTGCCATGGTAAAGGAACTTTCTCCATGTCTCACATACCATCTTGATTTCCCTGTTTTTCCTCAGGCAGAGCCCTCAGAGTGATGCTGCACTTAAACAAACAACAAAAAACCAACGAAACAAAACGCTGCAGTTCCTTTCTTAAGGCAGCCATACCAAAGAGGTTCTTGCTGGCAAAGCTTTTTTTCTCCCTGCACACCAAGAAATCATTTTAACAAGCCCTGGAGTTGATGTCATGTTTTTTTTAACTGCAGGGAGGAGTGTGAAACCCTGCTTTCCTCCACGCATAGATGTGGGATGGCTTTGGAGCAAACCTGGCTAAGAGGAAGGAACAGGCTGGGTTTCCAGAAAAGCAGTGGGGATGTCAAGTGTTAAAATGCCAAAGCAGTACCAGAGGACGGGAAAATCAGAAGGGGCAGAGCAGAAGGGCAAAGTGGGGTGAGTGTGTGGTAAGAGGCACTGAGCAGCAGCAAAGCAAAGAGCTGGAAAGCAAAGAGCAGGACAAGGAGAAAGCAAAGGCATCAACAGCTCCTCTCTCAAGATGTGGCCAGCACAGAGGGATGGGAGCTTGAGTCAGCCAGCTGGAAAACCTGCTGGCATAAACTCCTGGTGTGTTTTGGGTGTTTTGCATTACAGCAACCTCATACCTCCGCAGCCTGATGCCTACCCTCTTTATACAGGAGTTCTGCTGAACAGTAGTCACCTCTGGGAAGTCTTTGATAGTGGGGAAGCGTGTGTGTTTTCTTGGCAAGTTGGAGCAGGCTCATGTGCTTGTACTGTCACTTGTAAATCAAAAGCAAGCTGCAGGCTGCCTGGTGGGTTTGCACAGGCACAAAACAGGTAGCAGAAGGAGAAGGCTCAATGTCTGCTGCAGGAGGATGACTGGAAATTCTTCTACCACAGATTCCCCGAGGACCTGTGCTGTCCTCTTTGCCCTCTCCTGTCAGCAGCTCCCTCCTGCTTGCCCATGCCCATGCACAGCTCCTGTCTTTACAGTCATAACACTGATCTCTGCTTGGACAATATTCTTCTTTTGACTTAATTCAATAATGGCTTTTCAGTGATGGGTTTTTCTTTTCAGAAGATTAGTAGGTGCTTAGCATTAAATACCATCCCTAATACCAGCTACAATCCTGTGCTGAATAGACCACAAAATATAAACATTGATGTTCAAGTAGGAAAAGATCGTATTCTGGGGAAAAAGGGAACTTTAGCCTGAATGAAAGTGTTCTCAAAGAGCTGTTGTGCTTTTTTTTTTTCTTGATTTGGGTTTTTTTGCAAAGCAAATCTGGCAAAAGTTAAAAATCCGAAGAAAAAAATCACACGCCAAATCTAAACCTTGATATTCTTTGTGGCTTTGCTTCTCACACAGTCACATTTGTATGGACTGTAGAGAAGACATCCCAGGAATACAGCCTTTTCCTATTCTGATAACTGTGTCACAGCTCACAGTGTTAATCACCTACCTTCTCAGCCAGTTCATTTTTGTGTATTTGTTTATACCCAAAGTATATGAGAGTTTTCCCTATGTAAGACTATGGATTATAAAAATTTGCATGATAGAGAGACTGGGTAAAATACTGTTGTAAGTAAATGTGTCCCCATTGAAAAAGATGTGTTTGCAGGTTGGCTCCTGCTGGAAACTCCTACCTGGCTGTGTCCCACCCAGAGATAGGTCTGATTTGCCTGTGACAGTAACTGGTGAGTGATCTTTCCCTGCCCTTATCTCAACCCCTTAGCCTTTTGTTGTATTTTCTCTTTCCTGTCCAGCTGAGGAGGGGAGAGATAGAGTGGCTTGGGTGTTCAGCCAAGGTCAACCCACCACTCTGTCCAACACTGCAGCCAGTGCTTCTGTTCCAGCTTCATTAAGGGATTGGATCCGAGCTGTGAACATGCAGCAGCAATTGTGCTCAGCTATATCGGGCTTCAAGCACTAAAACTGGGGCACAACTGTGAAGTCTGAGCCTGTAAAAATGCTGAATGCTTGTAGCTGTCACTGTCTTCCAAGGAGTTATTCATAGGGGGAAGGATGCAGGATCCATGCCTGGTAACAAAAGACGTATTTCTGTGCTCACCGGCAATGCTCACAGCACTGGTGCACTGCCCATTCCAATATGCCAGGGGGTTCAGGAGCTCTGGCTTGTGACATGCAAGCCTGGGGTCTCCTCACTGGTGAGACTGATGGAGATGTGACCAGGAAGAGCATCTGCATGAGAGCAACACCATTGCTGAGGCTTGTCAACATTATTTCTTCTCCCAGCTACTTGTGGAGTGGTTGGGCACTTGCCGACAATGCCATGGTAGCCCGACTGGTTTCTTCCAGCCTTCAGCTGTTCCACACAGCTGGCCAAATGCTAGGACAGCCTTTAGATATCCAGGTTTTGCTTGTGTGTAGGAAGGGCAATAGGCATCTTTCCCCATTATGTATCCTCTTAGATCACAGACATGTAATCTGTTTTTCCCCTGGGCTTCATCATTCGTGATGAGTGAGTGAGCGAGCCTGCGGTTGTTGGTCTGACAGGCACAAGAGCACAGGGTGCTGCCACTCTCCTGTGATGCCATAGGAAGTGTTTCATGATTCAAGATAAGACCTTCACTTCCTTGTTCTGTGCTCATAGCACTGAGCTGGCACCGAGGCTGCACGGTCCACCCAGACAGCCCACTCACAAAATGGACCAGGAGACCTTGGGGAGCATTGTCCTGCTTGTCATTGTCACCCTGATCAGTGTTGTCCAGAACGGTAAGACAAAAATCAACATTTATTTAAGGGATGGAAGGGAGCTGAGGAAAGTTCAGGATGACATATGCTGAGGTGACCTTTGGATAGATAATCTTTGGTTATAAGTGCATGCATGCTTAGGTGTGGCTTTGGCTTTAGAAACAGCCTTCTAAGAATGGAATTTTGTGTGACATTGTGGCAGTATCCTGACAGTCACATGGTCTTACTCTCTGACATTCTAGAGTGAGTTTGTTATACATTTCAGCTAATGTAAGGAGTAATATGCTGGGACACCCTGTGGCAATATGCATTTTGATTTGATGACTAAGACCTCCTTTTCTAACCTGGGTCATCTCTGTGGTCAGCCAGGGCTGCTCTCAAGCTGGAGCCCTCCTGCCATGGGCAGGGATGGAGTCCCTGGGGGGCTGCAATGGGTCAGACCTTTGCACGGAGCTGGGGTAAGGGGACAGAATTGGAAGAGTCTGTAGGGGCTGTTTGTGGGCAGGCAACTCTCCTGCTTTCCTGCATCTCCAAGTCCTGCCGTATAACTAATCTCAATTACCTGTGGTCCCTGTACAGAACACTGTACATTTCCTGTGCTGGTGAAGTTTCCTTCTCTAGCTCTTATTCAGACTTTGTATAGTCCCTTATGTAGTCTTCAAGATATTTTAAGTAAAACAAGTATCTCTCCTGTGCAAATTTGATTTTAACTTCTTCATTCTCTCTTACAAATACTTATTTTAGCAGGAAGTTCTGCCCAGAATACAATGAAAGGGTTGAGTTTTGGCTCAGCTGAACTAAGTTTGCCCAGGTTCAAAGAGATTCAGCAGGAGAATGGGGGCTGATGAAAATTCCAGAAATCTTTAGTGAAGGCTTCTTATTACAAATGGAGATTCCCACTGAACACAAAGTCCTAGGAAATGGGCTATTCTTGGGCTGCTGCAGAGAGGGGGAAGTGGTGGGAGCCTAGCTGCCAAGGAGCAAAAAANAAAAAAAAAAAAAAAAAAGAGATGCAGACTGGTTTAGTTTCAACATAGGCACTAAATGCCACATCATTTAACCCAATGCTATTCTCTGGTAAGTGCACAGCATGCAACATCACCAGAATATGGCACATTAAGTAAGACCAGAGCATATACCATAACTAAGAAAATGTGTCAAATATACATTTCTTGCTGTGTAATCATATGACTTTGTATACAGGGGTTGTTTTCCTCTCACTCGTATGTGTCAGACTTCAATCCATGTGCTTTTATCTGTCTGTGAGATTATTGACCCAACTGCTACAGAGGGGAAGTAGGATGCTTGGCAGAGTCTGCCAAGCACGTGAGGCAGACAGCCCTAAACCATGATTTCAAGCTTTGCACCATCTGATTTCCTCTTCCCAAGTTTTCTGTCTAGAAGGACCAGAATGCAACTATGAAGGCAGTAGAAATGTTTGTCAAGGGGTGTCAGGTGTACTGAACTCTTGCTGTAGCTCTCGTTCAACAAAGCACTTGAGCCTCTGCTTGACTGTCTCTAAGTACATGAAATCAGTACCACGTGAATTTGTGATCAAATGCTTCTCTGCAAAGGGTGCAGGACTAGAAAACAGCTTGAATGCTGTAATGCCTAAAGATGGAGGTGGGCTATGGGCCTGCCCCAGTCTGGTGTCCATTTACTGTCACCTTGTTCATCATGGAATCTCCTTGTCCTACGGAATGACTCATGGCTGCGTACCGCTGAGTGACGCATGCAGACTGAAGTTTTGTTCATTTACCAGAGAGATGTTGCAATCCATCAGCTTTCAGGGCAAATCAGTGGTTATTGCTGAGCAGATCAGGACAGAGGAAGCAAAGTGGAGAGAAATAAGGGGCACGTATGCAAGCACTGGCTATGTGGGATCATCAGTTCCCAGTTCCTGTTGGCATGGACTTGTGAAACAACGGGGCTTCACTGAACTCCTGCACGTTACCTTGATCAGAGTGAGACTGCCACTGTTCAGGCTCTGGGCAGTCTGTGCAGCCTTGGAGCCTCAGGGTATTATCTCCTGGAACAGCTGAGGTGAATTAAACTTCTCCACTCCAGCCTTGCTCTGCTCACTCCTCTCATGATGGCTTGTGAAAGCACCTTTCTGCCTCCCGGCGTTGTGGAGCCTCTCTGCAGCAGCAAGCTGATATTTGGGAAGTGGCAGTACCTGCAGCAGTGGAGAAGGAGATAAATAGCTTACTTGGCTTTCTCGGAAGCTGTGGTATTTTCTAGAGATTTCCTGTGTATGATAAAAGAAAGGGAGGAGGTATGTTACCAGTGAATCCATGTGGTCCCAGACCTGCAGGAAGTGTTGCTGCAGCTCAGCATGGACAAAAAAGTGCTGTTCAACCCTGTCCTCTTCATTTAGATCCTCTTAGTCGCTGTGGGCAGGGTAACCTCTTGCCAAAGGCTGTGCTGATGTGCAGGTGGAGGTGCTCAGAACTCTGTGCCACTGGATGGTGTCTGGTCTGGGCTTGCCAAGAGCTGGCCAGTGCACTGTGCTGATGGCATTGGGAGGGTCTGCAGCCTAGCTCGGAGTAAGGATGCTGCCTTAAAGCACCGTGGGTTTTTCTGCAGAAGGCCTGTATGTACACAGGGGATCCCACAATACTGGGAACCGAAAAACTCAGTAATTTTTATTAAAGACAATGGAAATACAAAAGAGGCAACTCTTCAGATTGCAGGGATGAAATCCTGTAGCTTATCCAGTTAAAATTTATTGTTATAATAATGTATTTCCTGATGGGATATCTTTTATGTGTATATATTAGGTTAATATTCCAAGCCATAGAGTGATTTGGACACACCTGAGATGGGGTGCACAACAGCAGAAAGCTTGCAGCTTGTAGCCTGCCAGAGCTCTCTCTGGTGTATTTAGACGTATGATTGATGGTCTCTGGTTTAGTGTCATCAGATAAAACGTGTTTGTCAAGAGCATGATACATTATCTTGAGGTGCTGCATTTTTGCAGCAGCTAACACTCTGACACAGCTCTGTTGCTTAGAAGGAGGATACACACAGATCAGCCATTAAGACCAGGCTTTCTCTGGGCCTTTCTGGGAGAAGAACCAGCCCTGCAGGATGTCCTTGGTTTGGCAAATGGGTTTCACTAAAAGAGAATAGACTCCCTTGTCTCTCTGCTCTGTCGGAGAGCAAGATTTGGGGTTGGCAACTCTGACTGGAAAGCTCTTTTCCCACTGGGACCTCAAGGGACCAAGGCAGTGTTTCTGCAGCGGAGATGCAGAGACTGCCCAAAGTGCAATGTTGGGATGAGGCAGGGATTGGAGGTGAGAGGCTGTTACCAGTCACATACAGTGGGGATGCAAGGAGGGTTTGGTTAAGCCTGGGTGACAGAGCGAGCGCACTGGCCACATCCTGCACCCTCACACACCTGTGTCTTCTCCTGCCATCTGTCCAGCATGGATTCTCATGGGAACAGAGCTGAGCCCACAAAGCCCAGCTTCTGCAATATCTTCAGATGACATCTCAGACTGAATACTCTGTGTTTTTTTAACAGCTTTTTTTGCTAACAAAGTGGAGCATGAAAGCAGACACTGCAATGGGAAGGGGTTGCAGCGGCAGGGATCCTCCTCCTTCGACCGTGTCTACACTGCCAAGTGAGTAGACAAGAACTGAGGAGTTGGTGAGGGCAGAGTGGGGTTCATCATGCTCTGCATTAAAATTAAATCCAAACCTTTTGGGGGGCCATGGGTGGATTCTAAATTCCCTCAGATGAAGTCTTTGTACATAATCCCTAGGTGTGTTCAGACTTGAGGTTTTTGGATATATTTGCTGGCTGAATTCAGCACCCTTCTTGCCACCATGTGCTGCATCTACATAGGTCTTACAGCCATCACAAGTACTTGTATCCCTTCATTTGGGACCCAGTTCACTTTTCCCTGCTGGAAATGTGGCACAGGCAGAGCCAGAGTCCCAAGGACTCAAAAGGAAAGTCCCAGCAGAGACATCAGCCTGCTGAGGAGCAGGTAGGTGGCAGAGCTTGTACAAATCCCTTGGTCTCTGGCACATCCCTTGGCACACAGCTCTCCACTTCTCCACTTCTTTGCCACATAGAATCATTTTCAACTTCTTCACTTCTCCCCCTCAGAAAGTATTCACACCTAAAGGAGGCAGCTGGAAACCATTCCTGTTCCCCTGCAAAGACACATGTTAACTCTGTGAGACACTCTTATTTGTGATGCAATTCTACATTTGTTGATTTCATCCAATAGCTTTATTAATATGACTCAATTAAAGGGACTCAATTAAGCCAATGAAGGTCCCAGCATCTCATGATCGAACAGGTTAGGGAGAAAGTGGCTTTCATAGGTGCCATACGGGCACAGGATTGTTTGTTTTCCTCATCAGGCAGCACAAAGGCATCCATTATCTGAGTGAGAAAACAGGGAAGCAGATGTGGGTGAGGAGCCCTGCCCTTGGCAGGTCAGGGGCTTCCCGCCGCTCTGGGGTAAAAGTCTACTCTCAAGGGCACTAGTGCAGCCCAAATTCATCTGCCACCATTCTCTGCTGGTGAAACATCCTGATTTTTTTTTGTTTGCCTGTGCTCTGATTTCTCACCTATAAATTTTATTCTAGCCAGAACTGTGGACATGCATACCCTACGTTTCTTGCTGTGCTTTGGTGTGCTGGCCTTCTCTGCAGCCAAGGTAACAGTCTTTTGTTTGTTTGGGTTTTTTTCTCCCTTTAACCTGGCACCACATTCAGCAAGGGATGGTGAATTCAGAAGTTACACTTTCAGGGACTTTCTGCAGCAGGGGAACCTATCTTAGCCTCCTGTCCTGGAGTAAAGCATGCTGCTTGAGTAGCAGCACACTCATGGCATGGCTTGGCTTATGTCAACAGATATGTTCCCAGGCTTGATTCAAGTAGTCCAGGCCAGGGACATTCCCCATACTGGCATTATGGATGAGTTCCCTTTGTTTTGGGTGAAGGGTTTAGTACTTGGTTGCTAGATTATTGCCACATTATTCAATCTTGGGACCGGAAATGGGCTCAATTTATTAAATTGGCAGAACTGCCAGCTCTCCCATGTGCTGAGGGCATCCCAGGACTATTGACCTGTATTTCTAATTGTGATCCCTTTCAATGCAATGTGGGTTTATCTAACATTAAGATGAGTGCTTACCTGGAGTACATGTCTATTCTTTCTGGGGAAAAAAGGAGTTTCCTGACCAGGAGGAGAAGCGGTTTTGTCTGCAGTTGTGGGAAAAGCTAGAATTTTGGGGAAAGCCCCTTTTTATATGCTCAGAAGTTAGTATTGGACCATAGTGTACTCCACCTGCTCCTGGTGAAGTACACCTACCAGTGGCCTTCTATTTCTGGTGAGGACAATGCCTGAGTTGGCACTCTCTTTCCTGAGCCTGGTGTGACCCACACCGGAATTCACAAAATCATAGAATTATCTGGGTTGGAAAAGATCTCCAGGATCATCTCATTCCAGCTCCCTTGCCAGGCACAGGGACACCTTCCACCAGACCAGGTTTCTTGAAGCCCCATCCAGCCTGACCTTGAATGCTTCCAGGGATGAGGCATCCACGGCTTCTCTGTGAAAGCTGTGCCAGTGCCTCGTCACTCTCACTATGAAGAGCTTCTTCCTTAAATATAATCTAGACCTGCTGTTTTTCAGGTTAAAGCCTTTTTTCCCTTGGCCTATGAGTTCATGTCCTTGTAAAAAGTTCCTCTTCAACTTTCTTGTAGGCTCCCTTTAGGTACTGGAAGGATGGTGGTGAGTGTGTGCTCTGCAGAGGGCACAGTTGCAGGCAGGATTACACACACAAAGTGTTCAGAAAAGCTGGAGTGAGGCAAGAGAAGCTGTTTCCCATGCAGAAGTTTCCATCCCAGTTCCAGTGCTTGTCCCATAACCCAAGACTGCAGATTCCCGTTTCCATTCCAGCCCAGGCAGCACAGTGAGACCTGGGCTGGTGTTTTTAATGCCTTGTTTTATCCTTTACCCAGCTCCTGCTGCCTTTGCTGGCCTGATGTACTTGTTTGTGAGGCAGAAGTACTTTGTGGGCTACCTCGGGGAGAGGACTCAGAGGTAAGGACTTGCAGAGCCTCTTTACAAAATCCAGAATGTGGTAGCAGTACACCTCGATACCACATGCTCAGCTGCTGGCTTGTGCTGCGTGCAAGAGCTGCTGGCATTGGGTAGTGCAGGAAAGCCCCTCTCTTTTGGATGAATGTGGGTAGCTGTGGGATATGTCAGATTGTGCAGCAGCACTGGGGTCAGGGGGCATGCAGCTCCTGCTCACAGGGCTCTCTACAAACAGGTTTGCATGTTTGTGCCACTATTTGCACAAGATTGTCCTTTTATATTAATTATATTGTATTTATATTAATAAATGACATGCATGTGCAACAGAGTTGTCCCACAGCCTGTAATGGATGAGAACACATTCAAGTCCCTCTGAACAGGTGCTTTTGTAAGCAGAACAGAAGGCCAAATCCAGACCCAAATGGATCCTGAAAATTACATTTCAGTCCTCTCAACTGCCCCGCAAGAGAGAAAAGAAATTTGCCCCCTCTCTCTCAGCTCCTGAGGTCTTTCAGTTAGTCTCAACAGCTGAGTCCGAAGTCTGAGGGTTCTCGTGTGAGGATGATCCACATTAACAAATTGCTTTCTCCCATTTCTGTCTCCTCAGCACTCCTGGTTACTTGTTTGGAAAGCGCATCATTTTGTTCCTGTTCCTCATGTCTGTGGCTGGAGTTCTCAACTACTATCTTGTCTTCTTTTTCGGGAGTGACTTTGAAATACACATTAAGACGATAACCGGCGCAATCTCTCCACTGCTGCTCATCCCCTGACTCCCCACAGCACTGAGGGGGTCAGCACGCTTCGTATATCGATGCCCAGAAGCTGCTATAATTCAACTGTTTAAGAAATGAACCCATAACCCAGTGAGATTTCTGTAAATCTCACGCTTGACAAGCTCTGTAGTTTGATTTAGCCTTGCTTTTTTCTTCAGGAAAAAGATTTATCATGAACACTTGGCACGCCCAAGGAATGGTAACAACTTTCAGTTAATTCTTTAGAATTTTTTCCCTAAAGTGCATCTTGCAAGCTGATTGCATGACTGGAAGGGGCATTGTATGCTTGCTTCATAACTGTATTGTACTTAGCTTTTGTCCCAAAACCCAGGATCCTCCCAGTGTCATTCCTGACTGGTGGCTCCCCCAGTCACCCTCAGAGGCAAGAACAGCCTCTCACCAGCATTCCACACACCCTGCCTGCACAAAGGCGTGGACCAGCCTCTTCACCTACCCTTGTCCTGCGACTTGTTGATGACCGAGCTCTTGCTGTTGCAGGAGGGTGGCAAATTGGCCCCTCTCTGGTCTTACTCAATAAATATTCACGTGCATAATGCTCACCACACTGATCTCATTTACACTTCAGCCTCTTTGTTCTCCCAGAGCTGGGAAAAGGAGTGGTGTGTAAATGAGGAGCTGGTGTATCGCAGGTGAGGATAGGTTTGTTTTCATTGGCTTTGTTTAATAAAACAGTCTAAAGCGATGAACTGTCTGCTGCCATCTTCCTTGCCCAGCTCGTGATCCCAGTGCTCCGTGGCTCAGCAGCTGACCCGAGGGCGCAGCAGGGGTGGGAGCACCGGGCTCTTGGTGCCGGCTGCTGATCGCCCTGTGCGCGGCCCCAGCAGCACCGAGCGGAACAACTCCCCCTCTGTGAGCACATTCAGTGCTCTGCTCCCAGCTCTGACAGTGTGCCCCGCAAGTCCATGCTGGGGAGAGCTTTGATTAGTGGTGCAGACCGAGGCAGGCAAACAGGTCGGTGCAATCTTTTTAAGTATTGCTACCCTACGAGTGTTTAAGCGCTTAAGCCTGTCTGATTGCTGCATGCAGGATGGATAAAGCTGTATTTTATGACTCCTTTGGGACGGAATGAGACTCCTCGCTATGTGAGAAGAGGGTTTGCAGAGCTGTTCAAAAAAGCAGGTGGAGAAAGCCATCTGCCTTTGTACTGCACTAAGGCTGGAGGGTTTTGGTGCTGTCTCATGGGGCAAAGGTGCTTGTGCACGGCTGCTCTCCTCTGCAGCTGGCAATTCACATGCATCTTTTTCTGTGTGTGCTCTACAGGAATCTTAGATGTGAAAGATTAGTAATAGACACATTTATTGCATGATGATTACAAATGTTCTCAATGGTTAGAATAGGTAATTAAAAAATTTTAATCTAGCCTTCCAGCCTATAGCTGCTGAGACACTTCCCCAGGCAGGGCACTCATGTTCCTTCCCTCCCATATAACACACTGCAAATACTCCTCACACCATGCTTTTCTGCCATAGCTCTCTTCACAGCTCATGTCAGTTGCCTATCCTTGGTGGAGACCCACTACCCTTCTGCCCCATGGTGTCAACCCTGGGGTGGCAGCACCCCAGGAGGAGAGGGGTAACTTCAGTTGTCTGGAGCTACAGAGCTCTTCTGCATTGCTGGGATCAGCAAAGGTTCATGTTGCCACCACCTTTAGCCAGTTCAGAGCAGGAGAAGCTTCACCAGCACCAATCCCTGCCTTCCAGCCTGTTTGGCCTCCCTGAGGTCTGGGACTTGTTAATGGAAACCATCACTTGTGGGAGGTGGCTCTTCCAACTCTGTGTGTCCACCTCGCAGGTCTCCTCAGATGGTTGAGTCTCCCCTGAGGCTTTTTTGTCCTCTATATTAAGAAACAGCTCACTTGAATTCCTGCTTTCCCTTGTTAGCATAGAAGCAGCTCTCCATCAGCCAGCTGTAAGGGGAAGAAGATTCAAGTGTCTATTTTGGGTCAGATAACCTATCATAGCACTCTGTGGCCTCTCCATTAGACTTGAGGGTCCTTGTGGGTCCCTTCCAACTCAAGATATTCTATGATTCTCTGTCAACTGGATGGTTGTTTTTTACACAGTTGTGCTTAGGTATGATCAGGTCATCTTTCAGAGGATCCAAAGCCCATCTTTTGCTGTAAAATTTTATTTTGCAAGAATATCTCCTACTTGCTTCCTCAAAACCTTTCTGATAACAAAAGAAATTAAAATGTAGGCAAAATCCATTTTCCATCTATCTGTAAATGGAAATAGTGATAGTATCAGACAAACATAAGTTGATCACTATGTAAATTCTTGGTGACTGTCACACTATGTTTTCCATGTTACAGGCAGGCCTTGTGGTTGCATTTGCCTTCCCACTCTTTCTGTGAAAGGAAGGCAATGTCCGTGATGTTTGGGCTTTTCCCACAGTCTTACACAGCTCCAGTTTTTATTTTCAGCAGCAAAACCCCCCTGATCTTGTTGGTACAGTTGTCAGCATTATGCACACCATCTACTCAGAAAGCTGCACACACAGGCCCTTTGCAAGGGGGTTGGACGCAATGACCTTTAGAGGTCCTTTCCATCCCAAACCAGTCTATGATTTTATGATTCTACAGATAAACATGCAAAGATACAAGCACCACTGTAAAAATGCATGGTGGGGTCACATACACAAGAACCGGTGAGGACCTACTGAGCTGCACTGGACTTGGGAATGTGGTTGGTTGGTGGCAGAAGTGGCAGACCCCTCTGATGGCTCCTGCTTAAGGCTGGCTTGAAAACTCCAGGGGCCAGCACACATGCACAGCATGGCAGCTCCTGACCTGGAGCCACAGCTGTATATGAAGAGTTAACACTTCCCAGTTCTGCTATCAGTAACAGTGTGGCCAGCAGGACCAGGGAAGTGATCATCCCCCTGTACTCAGCACTGATGAGGCACTGGAGATCTTATTGCTCTCTACAGCTGCCTGAACGGTCTCTTCTCCCAAGGAGACAAGCAATAGGACAAGAGGAAATAGCCTCAAGTTGCACCAGAGGAGGCTTGGATTGGATATTAGGTAAAGTTTCTTCACTGAGAGGGTGGTCAGTCATTGGAACAGGCTACCAGGGAAGTGGTGGAGTCATCATTCTTGGAGGTATTTAAAAGCTGTGTAGATGTGGCACAGAGGGACATGGTTTAGTGTTGGACTGACAGTCCTGGGATAGCAACTGGACTCAATGACCTTATAAGTCTTCTCCAACCTGGATGGCACTGTGATTATATCACTGTGCTGATGCTGCTGATTGTCCCACCCACCGTGTTGCCAAGCTGTGGGCTTTGCTTCACCAGTGGTGCCCTGGCTCATTGTCATGGTGTGCCACTGCCACGCCTCGTGGCCGTTCATGCATCAAAATCCCAGGTGCACAAACAAACATTCTGTCCATCAGTGCATATGCATAGGCACAGTGTGTTTACTTATCATCTCTCTCTCTCTCTCTCTAGCTATCTNATCTATCTGTGTCTCTGACCATGTTGTAGATGCTGACTCACGTGAGTGCTGGAGGCTGTCAGGGAAGGCAGGGATCAGGCTGCTCAGGCACCAGCCCTCTCACAGCTTGCAGGCTGTGCACATCAGAGTCTGCGGAGACTGCTGGAAGCCGGGATATCGCAGGTTGCTTTTGATCTGCTGACAAAGGCCTGGAATGCGTGCAATGTATCTGCCACAGTAACCGCGTCTGCTTCCTTACAGCACTACAACCCTCTAGTGGAAGCTCGGCCCCATCGGCACGCCGGTGCTGCTGGCTGTAGCACCAGCCGTTCCCTCAAGGTTTGAAGCCTGGCAGCAATGCAAAAGCATCCACATTTCTGAACAGGTGTATTGTTACTACTGAACGCTGGTTTTCATTATTCTTTTAAATACGAGGTCCACTCCTGAAGCAGGACCCCTCCCCTACCTGTGCCAAAGCAAGCAGTCCTGCTTAGCACAGGATCTGAGTAAGCAGGTAAAATCTGAGCGAAATAAGAAATTTATGTGCACCAACCACAAGGGTTTCCTGCAGTATTTCCTAGATTCCCAGTTTCCCAGAACTTGAAAAATCATCCTGTGCAGTATTAGCTTGGTCTAAGTCCCAGGTCAGGTTTCCAAATATGTCTCTGAGGACTGGGAAAGTAATTCTGCTGGCAGGGAGAGAAGACTGGCCATGGACACCTTCTTCAACTCTCACCTGCTCTGAGGTTACTTTCTTCTAGCAGAGTAGCAGGTTAACAGAAACCTTTCCAAAGCCCTGTTGGGATGGAATACTGCGAGGCACTGAGCACTGGCCCAAGGCAGTGGTGTGCCACTTGCAGATGGCACTGGGAGCAAGACTAGGCTATGCTTGGAAAAAGTCCGCCCGTGATAAGTGAAAGGGCAGTAAAAACTGAGAATTGTGGTAAAACTGTTCATTATGTGGTTTTAAGTTGGTCTCATGTTCCCACTGGAGGGAGCAGGATGAGCATTTCCATGAAAAAGCCCCTTTTTGAGGGGCTCTGTAGAGCCCACCAGCACCCTTGGAGAGAACGTGTGCTGACTCCTGGGAGAGGGAAGGATGTTGTATGATATCCCTTTGGAACACGCTGGGGACAAATACCAGCTTCACAACCCCTTTGGGTAAAGAAGACTGCTATCCCTGGAGCTGCCAGGGAGCATGCAGGACACCTCAGCTGTGGTTCCTATCAAGACAGTTCAATACTTCAAGGGATGAGGATGAAGAATGAGCCATTGCATTGCTGACTGGCTGCAGTGGAGCAAAAGGTGCCCTTAGCAGCACTGTTGTGATCCCCATGTCCCATGGAGACAGGAGTGGTGAACTCTGCCCCTCATTGTACCTGCCCTGGCAGAGGGAGGCTGTGGGCAGGAGAGCATCAGCTCTGCTCCGTCCTGCCTGCCAGAACATCTCACTGCTCCCAGCCAGCACATAGAAACACAGAAGCTGGCAAAAGTGAGATTCCTGCCCCAAAGGACAGCTTCCACAGTGAGATGTTTTTCCCCTTTAGAAGAGAAATAAATAACTTTTCAATTTCAGCTGCAAGGATCTTCACACTGTGAGATGATTTCATCAGACAGAGGAGCTTCTGGGGCTTGGTGCTGGCTGCCTACTGAGCTGCTCAGATGCTGTCCTCTGGGAGCTTCCTGCTCATCCTCAGGGGAAGGGAACCAGACACCGAAGGGGCAGCTGTGACATGGGGTGCAGAGAGGAAATGGGATGTGTTTTCCACCTAAGGAAATAAAGGTGTGATGATGTTGCAGTGGACTTAAACTCACAGTTATGGCAGTGCTGTTTCTGCTATTTGGGAACTGACAGGGACCTACTTGTTTGCCATGACCTCTTCCAAGGCCAGGGGATGCTTTGGGAGGTTTTGGAGCAGCAGGCTGCTGCCTGCTGTGCTGCTATTTGCCACTACTTGTACAAGCATGCGATTGATTTATTGTTCCTGTGTTTTCCCAAGAGAGTGCACTGCTGCCTTCATCCCCAGATAAATGTTTTTTGTGCTTTTGGCACAGCACTTCAGAGGGTGTCAGTTTGATCCAGCAAGAGCCCCCTTGGTCCTCTGGGATTAAACAGAACAGCATGGTGTCTCCTGACCAGCTGCTTCTTGCTATTCATTTTGCTGCAGCAAAGGAATTTCTTTCTAAAAGGCAGTGCCAGCCTTCCCACTACCCTCAGCAGACAGGAGGGGATGGTGGAAGTCCCTGCCAGCAGCTGTGAGGCTGCAGTCATGTGTCCTTTTGCTCTACCACCGCTGTGGGGACCACACCCCTTTGCTGGTGGACAGATTTACCTCCTTCTCTCAGCCCAGGCAGCTTCAGACATCAGCCAAAGCAGGCAGTCATTTATCACAGTTGAAGTTGCAGCTCAGTCCTGAGCTATGTTTAACAATACTGAGGTTTCTTGGAGTGTATCTTGCTCCACTTGCCTTCAGCAGAGGCACTGCTGAAGAGCAGAAAATAATGGTTTTGATGGCATGACCCCACTGCTTGGTTCAGCTCTGACCTCATTCCCCAAATCTCACATTCCCACTCTCCCTGTTCCCTTCAGGATACTTCCCAAGCATTCCTTTCAGTGCCTGCTTCACTCATTCATCCCTCTCTGTGTTTGTTGTCCCCTCCATATTCCTCCTAATCAATGCACCCACTGGCAGAGCCACTTGACAAGCCATACAGGGACCGGATCTGGCTGAAAACAACTTTTTTTTCCTCTTTAATGGCTTGTTTTTAACCTACCTCAACTCCTTGCTCCCCATTGCTGCACATGGGGATGTTTACAGAGGTCCTTGTGAGGTTCACAGTGTGTCCCTTCTGTGTGGTGTAAATGCTGTGCTGATGTATCAGTCTTGACATGCTCCTGTGGGACTTAGGTCTCCTTCCCCTAGTTCACAGAGTCCCCCAGAGGAAAACCCTACCTTCCCTCCCCTCACACTGTCTGTAGGATTTGCACAGCATCCCACACAGCACAGAAAACATGACTGACCTGGGGTTCTTGCCCAGCTTGCAGCCTCTGCTGCAGATCCCTGACAGCACAGGCCCTACCCATGACATACCAGTGACGCTGCTCACAGATGTGAAATAGCAGCAGGAAACTCTGCCCAAGGTTGTTATGGGGACCAAAAACCCTGCTGGTCATTGCTCATCCCACCCACAGCTGGCTTTGTTCCTGGACTGCTGTATTTCAGAAGAGTACTTTCATTTCCCAAACAGGGTCTTTGGTTTGTAAGTTTGTGGAGGTTTTTTGTGACTGAAATAGAAGGATGTAGCTCTTCTGACAGGGCTGGCAGCAGCACAGGCTTGGCTCAAATTTAAAGGTTGCTAATAACACATTAGCTTCAACTCCTTGGCAAAAGTCAGCCATACTTTTCCTGTTCATACCCAATTCACATGGCCTTGGAAACAGTCTTTCATAGGAGAAATGAAAATCAGAAAGGAGGACAAACAGTGTTACACTCCTACCTGTTCACAGCCCAGCCATCCTAGCGAGGTGCCCTGAGTCAGGAGGCTGTTTGCTCCCATAAGGTGACAAGTCCCCATCCCACCAGAGCCACCACTTCTCTGGGGATTGCATACACTTCCCCAAGCCTGACATTTCTCAGATGCTGCAAGCCCAGAGCTCATGACTTATCACATTTGCACCTCAGTAACAGCTACCTCCAGTATTTCACTGTAAAATGTGTTTGGAAGAGGCTGACCTGGTTTCCAAGGTGTTGAGTGTCCTGCATCACCACTCACTCTGTGGTGGGCTGATTTGGCACGGTGAATCACCCCTTGCCTCTCTTCCCTCTTCTCTCCCAGATCCCCTGTGACACATTCTAGTTTTCCCCTGCCCTGTGTGGTCTGAGGAGTTTTCAGATGACAGCATGCTCAATGTGCTAATTCGAAACAGCGGGATCCCTCCAGGGCTGCATTCCCAGCACTCATCAGGCTCTGGGCACAACATGCTGGACATTTGCTTCCTGTGGGATGCAGAGGTCTGTGACCATGGGCGTTCTAGACCCACCAACAGCTGTGTGATGCACAGAGCTGCCCCAGGGAAACCTTTTGCACTACTGAGGGGGTGTGAGGGGATCTGGATGGGTCTCCCATGTGCTGCCAATTAGGAGGGTAAGTAAGGTTGAGTTGTGAGGCTGCACATCACATGAAAGCACTGTGGCTTCATACACCACTGAGCACATTTGATATCTTGCAGGCACTGGAAGGAGATGGTTCATAACTTTGTGTGCTTATGCCAACCCTTGCTTTCCCAGTCCTAATCCCAGTGTCTCATCCCCACCTCTGCTTCATCCCCAGCACTCAGCAAATCTCTCTCTGAACCACTCCATCCCAGCAAATGGCAGAAGACCTCTTGTTTCTGCTAGTTACACCTGTTTGCAGAAAGAGCCTGAGAGGCTGGATCTTCTGCAAGGTTAATTGCAAGGTGGGAAGTTGTGTTCATCTCTGTCTGTGCAGTGTGTTCTGCTCAGTGCAGCTGAGGATGCATTTGAAGATGCCTGAGTAGCTGTGGTGTTGAACTTGGGATCAGCACAGGCTTATCCTGTGCAGGCTCAAATGCTGCTTTTGAACACAGCCAGAATTAATAGGAGGCCTGGGGAGTATCATTCTGTTTGCCTTGTGCTTACACTTAGTCACAGGCATCTTGCTCTCAGCCACCATCAGAAGTACGATCATGTTGACAAGCATTTTTTGGGTTGACTCAGTGAAGCTGATGTTATGTTATGATGAATTTCTGTTCCCAGTCCATTTTGCAAAGCACACCATGGCTGTCCAGCAAGGTAGGGGGAAGAGAGTGGTGATGTATGCTGCAAATCAATTAAGAGACACCCTGCCAAATTTGTTTTTTGTCAAATGATTCAGCAAATGACTACAGGATGGTACAAATGGCCTTTATTAGTGTAGCATGAAAAATTCAGCACTGTAAATGAAAGAAAGATTAGTCCACAGGCCCTCAGGACCATAGCTGGGCAGGGCTTGTTCACTCCCTCCTCCATCTGATGACCATGAGTCACAGACAAACCTCAAGCCTGGATGGTACCAATCTGCTCCAGGGCTTGCAATGGAGAGGTAGCCATCTCCTAACATCTCCTAGGGGAGGAGACTTCTCTGCTGCCCTGGGGCATGGCACAGTTCTTGTGCAGGAGCTCCACACAGCTGCAGCCCCAAGGGCAGTAACAACGTCCAGGCGGGTGTGAACACTCTCCTTGAGGCTTGGGTGAGGGGACATGTCCTGGGACTTGTGGTGATGGGAGCAGCAGCCCACAGAGTAAAGCATCCCATTGTCATCCCCAGTCCATTCAGGGAAGCTCACACAAACCTGCAGAGTCACACTCCCTGCACATCCTGTGCTCAGCCTCCTTCAGCAAAAATGCCACCAAATGCAGGTATGCTCAGGGCAGACACGGGTCAGATATGTGCCTCCAGAAGAACCTGAACAAATCCAGGGCCAGCAGCTGTGAAAGTGTAGCTTGGGACAACATTTGGCAGGATCCTTAATGCTTCCTCCCCTCCCTTCTGGGCTGAGAGAACACAGAGGGTGATGCAGCAATCATTTCTTCAGCACAGCCTGTGTTGCAGCTCTTTGTTATAGTGGAGCTGTACCAAGCCTGAGAAGGCAGCACATCCCAGGAAATCTTTGTATATGGACAGCTTTCTAACCCTAGTTCAAACCAGTCTGCACTGGGTTTTGGCAAGTGTCAGTTGGGAAATGTTTCCTACAAGTTTCAGTCCAAACATGTCAGTGTTTTTTACTGTTGCTTTGTGGGGTTTTCTAACCCAGATGGTAAATTCCAACTGGCTTTCCCCCCATGTTTTGCTAGTGTAATATATGTAATAGTGTGACTGGTTTTACAGTAACAAGAGATCTAATGTTGATTACTGGTCCAGTTTCTTGGTCTTTCCTTATAAAACACAGCAGAAATTTGTGGGAGATCTGCTTAAAGTATCCGTCTCTACCATAAGTGCACAGTCGTGGTATAGCTTTGTCAGAACTATATAAGGGTGCATAACTCATTCTTTCTACTCATCATATATGTGAGTAAAGATGAAATTATCCAAAGTTCTGGGGGCAAAGTACTTTGCTCAGTGTGCCAGGAGACCCCACTGATTACTTGATGAAGTTTGTTGTTTTACCAGTGGCAAAAGTCTAGCGACACTGAGATTTTAGCTGCAGGATTAGGTGTGCCTTGGATGGAAGGTGCAAAGAGCACTGAGACAGAGCCAGTATCAGCTTCTAAAAAAGGACCTCTCTGTGCGGTAGCTGTGAGGGAAGCAGAGCTGTGTCCCCTGCTCCTGAGGACCTGTCACTGCCTGGTGCCTCAAATACTGTCGTTTTGGGGTTGGAGTAAGACAAACTGGGCCAGGATAACTCACATGCTCCTCTTCTGCCTCGGCACATATTATATCACTCAGGTCAGTGCTTTTCCAACAGGTCTCAGGGTTTAGTGCTATTCATATTTGATCAGGCAGAGATCCCCAAGGAACCATTTGAATAGCAGAGGATATGAGTGCAGAATAGGAAGGGACCACCTGGGCCATTAAACACGGTCCCCTGTTGTCCCTTGCAACCACATAACAGACATTTAATCCAGAAAGGTCTGGATTAAATGGAACTGCCTCCATTCCTCCTCCCCTGTGTGGCTGAAGCCTGCAACATGATATTAAAGCCATCACTGAAAGCACATTTTTTGCTGCAAAAAGGCAGAGCTCCAAGAAAATGGAAAGTCTCTGGTGTCTTTGGCCATAATATATTGCTAGGAATAACACAGTTCCTAGCAATAGCATTTCACACTGAGCCAGACTTGGCATTTCCCCAAACGCTTTCTCAGCCATTCTAGAGATTTATAACTAATAATTGCATAGCTGGATAAATAATTAGACTCTGAGGTTTTGTCTTAGCATTTTCCTTATAAATAAATCCCTTATTCACAAGCTATATTAAAATACCTGTCAGTGGTGTAATGTGCATTTCATATCACACTTCCCTATTTCCTGCCTTGGTACATTGATTTCATTTCCATTATCTGTGCTTTATTTATGCAATTATCAGACCTGTCTTTCATCAGAAATACACCTATTCCATCTGTATAGGTGTATATCGCTATGTTGAAATGGTTCACATACACAAACTGTTGTGGTTTAACCCCAGCCAGAAACCAAGCACCATGCAGCTGCTTGCTCACTCCTCTCTACCCCCATGGAATGGGGAGAAGAGTTAGGGAAGGGAAAGAAACCCCATAGGTTGAGATGAGGGTAGTTGATAATTGAATCAAAGTAAAATATAATAATAATAATACCAATAGCAGTAACAATGAAGAAAAATAATGAAACTCAATTGAAATAAATTATGATGATGCACAATGCAATTGCTCACCAGCTGCTGACCAGCATTCAGCCCATCCTTGAGCAGCTATCAGTCTGTCGCCTGGTCAACAGCCTCCAGTTTATATAGTGGTCATGCTGTTCTGTGGTGTGGAATATCCCTTCGGCCAGTTCTGGTCAGCTGTCCTGGCCATGCTCCCTCCCAGCTTCTTGGGCAGCTCCTCACTTGCAGAGTATGGGAAACTGAAAAGTCCTTGACTTAGGGTGAGCACTACTAAACAACCAAAACATCACTGTGTTACCAACATTATTCCCATAGTGAATCCCAAACTGTAACAGCACTGTACCAGCTACTAAGAAAAAAAATCATCTCTATCCCAGAAAAAAACAGGACACAAACACACATATAAAAAGAGTAACAGAGAAGTGGGTCAGCACAAGGCAGGAACCTATCATGAAATGATGGAGTCTCTCTAAATTGCATCTGATTGCCCTGAGTGAATGCTGAGTTATGGCAGAGCTATGGCAGACCGTGTTGTCCCACTGAAGGAGCATTTTAAAGGAAGAGCAGTGATTCCCAAGAATAAACTCAAACCCTGCAGAGGAATTGTTGGTTAATGTTTACAAGGTACTTATAGGAAGACAGAGAACATTTCACTCTCACAGGACCTGGTGTTAGAAGACATGTATTAAGCATCTAAGAAAGTGAGGGATAAAGAAGCACAAAGAGCACATGAGCAATATATTCACCTCTCAGAATTTTACACCACTCCCATTTTCATTCTTGGCATGCCCAGAAGTTGCACAGCTACTTACAGTCAGGACAGAACAAGAGAAATCAGGTTAGATTTATAAAAGGACAGGCACCTTCAGCACTGGAAATAGATGAGCATGTCACCTTCCATCAGCTTGAGGCAGATTTACGGGAAGGAGGACATGGGAGGCCATCAGGGCTGTTGCTCTCCCCCACCATGTTCTGCTGCCTCATATAGCACATGCCACTGCCCCTCCTCAGCACCACAGCCATACCTGGCCCCATTTTAATTTCCACCACTGTCAATCCCTGGTGGAGCTGTATTCTCCCTCTGTGTCTTCACTCCTCTCCCGAGTTAGCCAAAATCTCTTTTGGGTGGTTTGCAGCCCACAGTAATTACCCTCTCCTTGGGAGATGTGTGCAGGGGAGCAAGCAAGGCAAATGTTGCCTGGGAGCAGACTGACTCTGACTCTTACATTTCTATGTAAACTCAGGAGGTCCAAAAGACCCAAAAGACCGTGTTTTCTCCACACTCAATTCTCCTTCCGTTGCTTGCCAGCTGGGTGCTGTTGTGAGCTAAAAGCAATGGAGCTGCACCAAGAGGGATGAGGAAGACATGACCACCAGTGAATCCTACAACAAAGACTGGGTATAGCCAGCGTGGACCTGACTCCAGCTGACCTCTCACATGAAAACTGAACTCACTTCTGTGTCAATAAACTTAATTTCATGGTTGTGTTGGGGCAAAAGAGCAAATAAAGGCACTGGCTTCTGGCCCAGCTCTCATGCCTCAGCTCTGACCCTGGGCAAGGGTGGCAGAGAGATGATGTGCAAGATATATTTCTTAATGACACTTATTTCTTTTTGTCCTTCGGAAGACCTTTAGCAGAACACCAGCAAGTTCCCACAGTAAAGCAGGTAGACAAGCACTGGTTTTCCTGCTGAATCTAATGATACACATATTTTGCATCACACAATTGTAAAACACAGCCACTAATGGGCCGAGTCAGACAAAAGCAACCTGTAAGAACTCGTTACTGTTTCCTCCTAACCACATTTTTCTTTTCTCCACTGGACCCAAGCCTTGCAGCAAGGGTAATAGAGTCACTTCTAAAAATGCACAGACGCATGCATGCATAGAAATGGATATGATTCTGCTGAAATTCCACAGAAAGTGGAAGGGCTGTGGAGCCAGCAAGCCAGGCTGGGCCACACATCTTCCCCTTGCCAACACCCCAAACATACAGTGGGCTTCTGAGTTCTCTGCAAAATTGAACATTTTAATATTGCTGGCTGGCAGGAGATTCACTTGTCCCTGGCTTTTGTTGAGAAGCATTAGGGAGCAGCTGCTCCCCCAGATCCAGGGTAGGGCTGTCAAGTGGTCATGGTAGTTGGCTGGCTGCTGGAAGGGGGCCAGGAGTTTCAGGAAAGACATTAGTCATTCGACTGACTAGAAAAATCTTCAGTAACTGCCAAGTCCTTTCCTGGTCCTGAGAGTTTATTTGGTTGGGTTTTGTTGTTTTTTTGGGTGTTTTTTTGTTGTTGTTGTTTTATTTATTTAATTATTTAATTATTATTGTTATTTTATTTCTTTGGCCGGTTGAGTTTTGGTTTTGATATTACCTTGTGAAAATAACTGATGCTGTGAAACACCCCAGAGAACCTCTGCCCTCAGCAGCAAAACCTATCCTGCCTCACTAAGCTGTTCTGCCCCATGGCACTGCAGCTGCAACACAGCTCTGCTGCTGCACAACCCTCAGAGGAGCATCCCTCAGAGAGCAACCAGATAGACACTCCTGCCGCTGCCCTGCACTCAGAGAGGTGCAGAGGCATTGCCAGAAAGTCAATCTATTCTTTACACCACTGGGTGCTTTTGTGGGTCCCTTCACACTGTATGTAGAAGGGAATAAGGGGGGTGGACTCACCTGAATTTATCACAAACTTTCACACAGTTTAAAGGACTTTCTGTCTAGGGTCCCTGCTGGCCCATGCAGTGCAGTAAGATGTGATCAGGACAACGTGGTGGGAACAGCCAAACTGTTCCTTGATGAGGTGGCCTGTGGGACAGAAAGGCTGGAGGACACTTCATAGGGGGCTAATGTCTGGAGTTAGGGAATTGTATTTCATAACCCCCACAGAAGGCATTCCTACTGATGTCAAGCTATGTCCTCTCCAATGAAGTTAGAGAAAGGGCAGAGAGGACAAGTAAAATGATCAAGGTAATGAAGCAACTTCTAAGAAAGGCTCTGGAGAGAAGGAGACTGGGGGTTATGACTGACATTTTCAAAATCATGAAGGCAGTGAATGAGGTGATTGCAGAATGGTTATTCATCCCTAGAACTAGGGGAAGCATGATCAAACTAGTGGTAGATTAGTCTAAGATAGATAAAAGTGCTTCGTTGCATTTAAGGTGACAAACCCTCCTCAGAGCTCTGTCTGAACTTTCTCATTGAAAGAGCTAGATGGACCACATGTAAAACTGAAGAAAGGAATGAGCCAGAAACTGAGCAGTGCATTGGTTAAAGAAGGTCAGGGCCTATTATCTCCTCTTTTATTAATCATAACCACGTGTACATCTCTAGTGTATATTCATCAATAATTTTTTTATAAGCTCTGTAGGTACCCATGTACTTGCCTTATTACAATAACACATCCTCAGCCTGTAATTCTTGCAAAAAAAGCAAAATAAGAATTAAGAGCTGTGATTTACAAGAGTGAGTAAGGCAGTGTTTAACCTAGCCAGCTAATTCTTCTTTAAATCTCTGCTGAAAGCTGCAGGCAGGCTTCCAGAAAGTGAGCCTTTCTTCAGTATTTCCTATAATTCGAACAAGAGTTCAGCTGGAGGTCTGAATTACTGAGGGAAATCAGTTCTTCTCTGTCTGGTTTCCACCAGTTTTTCCAAGATCACACAGACATTGAAACTAACTTTCTAAAATTTCAAAAACATGCTGTAGCTGTTGGAAGTTAGTGGGAAACACTAGTGCAATAACCTACCAGCACAGCTGACTGCAAAAGAAACTGGACCTCTATCTGCAGTGTGCCCTGAGCAGTGTGAGAAGAAACAATTGCTAGATCATGTGTGAGGAACAATTCCTCACCCACCCAAGTTAGTGGCAACCACTGGAATGATTTGGGAACTCCATTTCCATTCAACCTATGTGGAAAGAAATCTGGAAACTGCCAAATCACCCCACACTCAAACAAAAGTCAAACAAAAACTTTGTCAAGCCCTAAAGGAAAGATGTTTGCTAGAAATGTTGGTGCTTCTACCCATGTACATTTCCAGTGAAAGGCCAAGAAACATCCTGGGGTAAGTATCCTGCCTTTTCAGTAGCGATTCCTGAACATTGTAAGAAGTTTGTTGCGGGTGAGGCAGGGCAGGTGGCATGGAGCTGCAAGTGGAGCCTGGCACAATGCAGAGAAAAGAAATTACTGTACAGCTCAAGATGGTTAATGTCAGCATTAACCTCTAGTACCCACATCACTGGGGGCTCAATTTAACTCACTGCAGAAACCCCTCATTCTGAAAATGTTTGTTGCATGTAGATTTGTTTAACAAACTTGTAAAGAAAGCTGAGAAGTGAACATTTATCATTTCTCAGGGCTGCTCAATCTATAATCTTTTAACAGTTATTTTGTAGCTGTGACTTTTAGGCAGAGACTAGAGCAGAGCTTCGTGAAGTGAATGTTAATACTGAACTGCTCTGGGCTTGGGAGAAAGAGAGGCAGAAATCTGGATAGTTGCAGCCTTTGGAGAAACTCATAGGCTGGTCCCAAACTTTTATGAATCTGGGCAGTGTCTACAGACTTCTGTTCTGCCGAGAGTCCTGATAACACAGGCAGGAATTTCTCACAGCCACAGGGCATCTTTCAGCAGCCTCGATGGGTGGCCTCCTCCCTCAGCTGTGCTGTTTGTGGGAGGACATAGAGATCAGTCCTGGAAACTTATCCAGGTTACTATTAATCTTAAGAAAAAAGAGGTGAGGGGTTATTCCTGGTCCATATCAGTTTTCTTATGCAGAGATGGTAGTCAATAAATATTCAGCTGTGGAAAGTCTGTGAGCAATTAGCAGCACAAGCTGCTAATGGCAGTGCTGCAATGAGAAATGTTTGTACACCCACACCTTGAAAAGTTAAAACTTTGTCCAGCAAAGGACTTAAAGTGATATGCAGGTCAGCAAGCAGGTAAAGTGATGCAGACCAAGAATCTTGTCCCTCCCTTACGACTTCCAAAACATGAGCTTGTCACACTTACCATTAAAACAAAAATATCTTTTCTCAGTATATCCACATCTTAGATATGGCATCATCGATTCAAGGATTCTTCCAGCTTCTCATGAGGTTTCAACCAACAGATGGCAGCAGCCCTATTCATAATGGCACTACTACTGCAGGTTTTGTTCTCATCCAGGCACATGGTCGCCAGGTTCCCTGGAATGCTCCGGACCTCACTGATGGGCCTGGTGGTCAGAAGGGCATAAGAAATGTCCCTGTAATGGAGCAAGTGGCCAGGAAACACAAAGAGTCTTGACTGACTGCACTCTCCACTGCTTTCTTAGGGACAGGATGGCTTAAATGGGACTACAGGTGCCTGAGAAAGCACAGCTGAGCTCTGTCAGGGATATTAGACGCCACAGCCCCATGAGCTGCACAGCAGCTGACATTCAGCATCACTGTTTTTTCATACATGAACTCTGCATGGTTTATGTAACATTTATTTAGGCACTGCCTCCATCGTGTTTGCAAAGCAGCACTTGGCACAAAGCAGGTGTGGGTGGTCCTTTCGCTCAGACACCACAGGCACTTCTCACTTCTACTGGCTCCTTGCCACTTGTCATGTAAAAGCATTTGGCCATTCACAGACTGCCACAGGCTTTTCCCTCTGAAAAACCACTTGAAACTCAATCTCCTCACATGAAAGTTTTCTTTCTCTGAGAGCACTTACCTTATACACCTGCTCTCTATTTCACATGCATAGTTAGATTGTCCATGCACATCAGTGATATAAAATAATTTTTTTTGTGGTTATCCAACAGAGTCCTCACACATCTCATACGCATTTTGCTGCATGTGCAACATACAGCCCCAGGGCTAGAGACAGTATACCAAAATATGACCTGCCACACTACACTGGAGAAGGATCTGAGAGGCTGGGTATTGCAGGACTGGCCGTGCCTGGCTGAAATCTCTCTCTTTTTCCCGATGGCATTGTGATGGTTACGTGTGTCTGCTGGGCACTGGTCACTGCACATCTCATGGTGAAAGGGTAAGCATGGGGATGGACAGGAAAAATGCTACTGGCAGTCTTGTCTTGGTCTTGGTCATTCCAACACAGCTTTCCCTCAGCAATCCCACGTTCCTGAGACTCATGGGAATGTGTGGAGCGAAGAAGAGTTACTCTCACTGGAGGAGACCCAGTTTAGAGAACATTTGAATCAACTAGACATATAGAAATCTGTGGGACCTGATGGGAGGCACCCATGAGTAGTGAGGGAACTGGCTACAAGGCCACTCAAATATGCTTAAAAGGTTGTGGTGACCAGAGGAAGTAGCTAAGGATCGGGAGAAAGGAAACATGACTGCTACCTTCAAGAAGAGCAAGAGAAATGTGGGGAACAACAGGCTGGTCAGCCTTACCTTAGGACCTGGGAGGATAAAGTAGTAAATAATCCTGGAAACCATTTCCAAATGTATGAAGAAGAAAACCATGGCTGGAAGAAGTCAGCATGATTTTTGAGGGTTATGAGAGTGAAATCATGTTTGGCCAGAGCAAGAGCATTTTAAAATGAGATGACTGGTGGATGAGGAGAAAGCAGTGGTCTTTGTTTGCCCTGATTTTAGTCAAGTCGTTCTCCACAGACAAACTGATGAAGATCAAACTAGGTAAGTGAGTGCTAAGCTGGACTGAAAGCCAGCTGAACTGCTGAGTTCAGAGGACTGTGATTAGTGTCACAAAGTCCTGCCAGAGGCCAGGCCTTGGTGCAGTACCCCAGGATCCCTACTGGGTCCAATACTGTTTAACAACTTCATTAATGAGCTTGGTGATGGGACAGAGTGCACCCTCAGCAAGTTTGCAGAGGATACAGAATGGGGATAAGGATTTGATGCACCAGCTGGTTATGCTGCCATTCAGGGACACCTCAAGAGATTAAGAAATGGGATGGCAGGGATCTCACCAATTCAGCAAAGAGGAGTGGCAAGATTTGCCCCTTGGGAGGAGTAATGGTATGGACCACATTGGGGAGCAGCCAGCTGGCAGGACATTTACAGAGAAGGTGTTGAGGGTCTTGGGGACACCTAGCTGACCATAAGCCAGTGGTGTATCCTTGTGAGAAAGTTGGCCAACCTCCTCCTGGGCTGCATTGGGAAGAATGTCCCCAGCAGATCTACAGAGGTGAGCATTCCCATCTGCTTAGCCCTGGTGAGACGCATCTGGGGTGCTGCATCCCAGTCTCTCAGTACAAGAGATATGTGGACACACACTGGACAGTCCCTCGAAGGACCATGAAGGTAATTAAGGGATTGGAGCACCTGACACATGAGGAAATGCTGAAGGACCTTGGAGTGTTCAGCCCAGAGAAGGGAAGGCTCAGGGGGACCTTATAAATGTATACCTGAGGTTGGGAGACAGTAAAGAAGACAGAGACAGACTTTTCTTATTCGTGCTAAATGAATGGTTGGGAAGTAATTAGAACAACTGGAAATACAGAAAATACAACTTTTTACCCTACAATTTATCCAAGACTGGAACAGGTTGATCTGAGAGGCTGTAGTCACTGCCCCTGGAGTTATTCAAAACCCATCTGGACATAGTCCTGGGAAGCCATCTCTAGGTGGCCTTGCCTGAGCAAGGCAAGGGCTCAAGCTGGATAATCTCCAGGTGCCTTCCATCCTCAGACATTTTATGACAGTTGTATTCTTTAAATAACCTTGTTTTAAAATTGTCAAATGCAAATGCTTTTCCTGAAGTGAGAGCCGAAGCCAAGGAATGACACAGAAAGATGAATCAGTGGAATCTTATGATTTCAGAAAATGTTTTCTGTGATTTCTCTGTTCCTTGAAGTAATTGTGTGACTGCGCCTTGTTCTTAACTTTATTCCTTGGAAACCGAAAGCCTGCTTAATTCCAATCCACATAAAAGTCAACCCTGCCAATACCCCAGACACCAGACCAATAACCTTCCTCCTCCATCACCATTTGGGCTAAATAAAACACACTAGGCATCTTAATTAGGCATGTGCAGTCATCTTGGAAGGCACATAGAAAATGACCTAATCCATAATTAGCTCACCGAGTCTGGATTCTGTGGGAATTTCCTTACGCTCTTCATTTTGCTGCATATATTAGTGTACCTCTGCAAAAACCCTCTGAGGCTGACAAGAATACACAAGCACACCCACGACTGCACTGTCCTTGTCATCCCACTCTTACCACTGGCCTGTGTTTTGTCCCTGTGGTGCTCCATTGAGGGACCTTTCTGGAGCTCTGCTCATGAGTATCCCAGGCACAATGGGGCCCTCTTGACTCTGCTGCACATAAATACGTCAGATTGCTGCTCTCCATCTCGTTTATGCCATCCCCAGGGGAGCACTAGTGGTGCTTGCCTCGGAAGAAGGATAAGACAAAGCTTACCTTACCAGCCCTCCCTCAAGAGCCAGGTACAACTCCCACCTCTGCACTGAGAGGAGGACAGTGCTCAGGCCATTGCAGAGCCTGTCTGTCTATACCTGGAAGGAGGGAGCCAGGGATACGCATGGCTGTGATGTTCACAGGGAAGGTGACAGCAGGGCTCACCGTCACAGTCACGGTACTCAAAGAGAAACGGGTTCCCAGTCACAGTACTCAAAGAGAAATGTGCAGCCCTAGAAGATGTTTCACCCTTTTGAGCAAAAGCGAGGCGAAAATAAATCAAAATAAACTTTCCAGCTTCTACAGGGTCACTGAAATGCAGCCCAGCTGTAACAAAAGCAAATCACGCACAGTGCATAGCTCATTTTCCCCTCTGTAGGTTAACCAGGGAAGGTCACAGCAATCATGTTTAATAAAAGAAGGTTTCCCTTATTTCCTGGCACTAGCTCTGAGCAATTGGCCATAAGGGCTGCTTTCAAATCATTCCCCAGTTATTCTGTCTCTTTTCTGCTCAATATTCCTTGAGGCACTTGCAGCCAAGATTATCTCTCTCAGGTTTTTTTTAATGAAAAGATTATATTAATTTAGCTCAGATTTCAACCAACACACATTATAAGTCTCCACAGATTGTATATTAGCATGGGAACTTCAAATACACAATAATTGATATATATTACTTTCAAATAAAGTCTCAAGAGGGCCGCTTCAAGTGCCAGTTTAATTCTACTGGTTTTTTAAAAGTCTGATCATGGTATGAAAATAAGTCACTGGGTGAAACTCTCCCCACACTAATGAACTGTTTCACTGCCTTCTCCTTAATGGTACCTTCTGGTTTTTTCTTTGACAGCTATGCTGAACATCTGGTTTGATTATCAGCAGATCTTTCAGGCTCTAGTCCAGGCTGAAAATGGTCTGTATGGTGCCAACTGCCCTTATTTCATGCCTTGCCCATCACTCAGAACACAGCCACTTCTCAGTACCTGTTGAGCCACATTACCTGTCACTGCATCCATCTTTCCCAAGAGCAGCCACACTGCCTGTGTGCCCAGCCTAGCTATGGACTCTCCTGCAGCTCTGCAGGATAATCCTGCCAGCTTCTTCTCAGGATGGCAGCAGGATCCACAGGCACCTTCTTATCTGGAACCCCCACCTTTGGGTTTCAGGGCTGCTGCTCGGGGCTAGGCAGTGCCACCAGGCCTGCAGAGCTGAGTTAATGCCCACAGAGAATGACTCAGGCAGCACAGCTGTCACTGCCACCTACCCAAGGAACTGAGAGCTCTGACAGTGGAGGGCAAGCTGCAGCTTGTCCTCAAAACACTGCTCACAGGGGGTGTGTGGTCATGCACTTGACACCAGTACAGGCTCCTCGGGAGACTGGCCATGTGTGAGCCTCAGCCACAGGTGACAGTAACCTTGGGGCAGCCTGGTCATGGCTGGGTTGAGATACTGGACACAGAGACGGCATCTGCAAAAGGAGGGAAGCAGACAGACATTTCCCAAGCCAGTACCCTCCTGCTGACAGATGCCTGCTGGGAAATACCCAACTCAGTGTCCCCAGGAGCTGAAGGGTCCTACACAGGGATGTCCCTGCCACTCCAGACCCATCCACCAGCACAGGTCCTGAAATAGCCAGGTCCTCCTAACTCTCAGTGCCTTGGCTTCACTGGTACAACTCCAGCCTAAACCAGCCCATGGATTGGAGGGATTTCTGCTCCCCCTTCCTCAGCTTCTTTTGCTTATTATTGATAGAAAAACACCCAAAAGTCTGTCTTTCAAGTCAGCTTAGGAGCAGTGGAGTTTTAAGAGCTGCATTCTCCCTGGGAATGTCTGAGGCCAGGGTGTGAGAGGAGGAAGACAGCCCCATGTGTGTCTGTGTCTGCACTTCCTCATCATAAGGCTGTCTAGACACCCTTCTTTCTTGGAAGATTTTAGTGGGAACCGTGATTCAGCAGCCTCTGCAGTCTGCAGAAATCAGCCTTCCTGTACTTCTGGTCTGTATCTCTCATCCCTGCTGCCCATGCCCCAGCACCCAAAGTTTCCACCCCAGCCTGGCCATGTGTGGACCTCACTGCTGCTGACCCCACACCAGTTCCTGTCCTGTCTGTGCTCAGAACACTCTCTCCTGCTCATACACCCATCTCCTCTGGCTCACATGTTGTGTCTTGCAAATGAACACCATGTGCACTGGGAATTTTAATAGAAGTTAGCCAGTGGAAGAGATTGGAAAGTGCCTCACACTCTTCATGCCCTAAGGAACTGTAAAACCAAAATATTTCAGGAATTAATTAAATGATTGTCCATTGTTTTATCTTCAACATCAGGTTCAGCAGCTAAGATTGATCACCAAGATTGTGGCTTTTTATTGGTAAGCTGCACTCAGAGGTGGAAAACTGGGAAACAACATGGCTACAGCACAAGAAAGTGCTGTATCTTAGTGCCCAAGAGACAAGAAGGCAGGGTAGGGAAAAGCCAGCAGGTAAAACACTTCCCTTACTGAAGTCAGCTAGAAACAGCTCCCATTAAGATGTTTCCAAGAAGGGTCATTCCTGACTCCCCTGGGACGGGGATCCACACAAACAAGTCAGTAGGTGTCATTGCAATGCCTTCAATCTCAACTGGAAAAGCGGTGGCATGACAACAAAGCCTTTAATGTACATATCCCTTTGAAATCCCAACACTCTCTGCAGGATGATAAGCAAAGTGATAGAGCCCAAAGTGCTCTAGGTTTCTGAGAAAGAATTTAAATATTCACACAGGCAATAGGACCGGAGTTTAGGTGGAAATAGGATATTACAGTTTAATAATTCTTGACACTGCTAAGCACGCTTGCTTGACTTCAGCCCAAAACAGGACAGCTGAAATCACTGTCTCCCACAATTCTCAGTTTTAAGAGATAGTGCAGTGAGAAAGTGCTAACAACACTCAGGTATGTTATTTTCCAAGATATGCTAGTCAATGTATTTTTTTTTACAATACAAAGGTTTTGAAAGTAGGAGGGACTTTTCAGAATACCTTGGCAGAGCAAATAACCTTGAACTGATACATCTGAAATTTTGGAATGTATGAACACAAGTAGGTTTATGGAATACCAGTGCCATTAATTCCAGAAGGATAAGTGTCAATAAAATGAGGAGTTAATTAACGCTTTTAAGAACTAAAGCTCTTGACTGTGGAAAAGGCTGGCAGTATCTTTACTCTAAAGAAATAAAAGCTGTGTGTATTACCTAGAATGAATTTTTGTTCTAAGCAAAAGGAAGATCACCAAGGTCAATTGGATGAAAAGAGCCTATTGAGAGTGAAAGGAAAATGTGGACAACAAAATGTGCCATTTCTTCTTGTTTAAGAAGTACTGGGAAGAAATAAGCATTGACAAATATCAAAGTGAATTAGAACAGAACAACAAAACAGTAAAAATATGGCAAAAAGCTCTTAGAGCAAAGGGAGCTACTTACAGTCAGTACAGGATAAAGACTAGAGACTACCCATGTATAGCACCCAAAACTAGCATCCATTTTTAAGCCTGTGTTGAGAAACTGTCTGGAATACAGTGTACAATTCCCACAGATCAGCTGCAGGGAACATCTGAAGTCAAACAAGTACAGGGTACAAATACAAAGAGAGAGAAGGACTCTTCTAAATGGGAAACTGGCTGCCAAAGAATCCCAGCTGGATATCAGAGGGCAGAAGAAAGATCCTGTAATAATTTTTCAGAAAAGGTAGTGAGAAAAAGTAGGTCAAGTAATTTTGAACCTAGCTCATGCAAATCTTTTCAAAGTACTCCTGAAAGTGACATTACTGTAGACAGTGCATTTCTGGCACCTGCAAGGGCAGAGCACTGGCTGCAACAGACCAGGGAGTATCA
The DNA here is from genome assembly GCA_008694505.1 of Cyanoderma ruficeps. NCBI lineage: Eukaryota > Metazoa > Chordata > Aves > Passeriformes > Timaliidae > Cyanoderma > Cyanoderma ruficeps. The sequence continues at coordinate 3,618,431 of VZDJ01000158.1, read as the reverse complement.
TCAACACAAATAAACTTAGGCAAACTGATTGTAAGGAGGCTCATCTCCACTAAAGAAGAACTATATTCTCTCTTAAACATTTTCACTATGTGTCAGATAGAACTATCGTGTTGTAGTTTTTTATTGAAGTGTTTCAACCCAATAAGCAAAACACAAAAAAATCTTGGACTGATGAAAGAGATGTTAAGTAGTTTCACTCGCCATGTCCAGTACAACCTGATTACTGACTTTCATGAAGATGACCTCTTGAAAATAGAGGAAACATTGGTTTGGTCTGATGAATTTAATAAAAAAATCTCTTAACTGCAGTGATTTTTTTTTGTTGTTTACATTTCCCCAAGATTTATGTATGCTAGGTACAAGTGTTGCTAAGTTTTCAGCTCAGGTTTCCTGCATTGTCCTTAGTAAATTGTTTGCAACACTGTGAATTCAAAGGCATTCAGTTTCTCTAAATAGCTATTTTGTTCACTGATAATGGAAATACTTTGAACCTTTCCACCTTTCCTTTGCATTATTATCAAAACAACTGAGGAACAAGAGAGGAAAAAACCCAAGCAGAGCCTCATCTCAGCATCTGGGCTGTGTCCTGGATATTCCTAGGGTAAAACCATTGCAGAAAAGCCTGTCCCATTTGAATGGTGCCCTACACTTTTCTCTTCTCTATGAGGCTGCCTAGCTCCATGGGCAACGGATTTGCCCAGGCTTCCCCTAGGACTGGGACAGTAGATCTTGCTATTACTCTTGCAGCTCTGCACTGATTAATGCCACATGGTCCAGCAGGACAAATCTGATCCTGATAAAGGCTAAATACCCAGTTTCCCTTCTATTAGACTATCCTGAGCACATTAGGATATTTGATCTGACTTTATGCTTCAGCCAATCTCCTGATGTGCTGTGGAAGGACAAGCGATGCCTTTTCTGGCATGAAATTACAGTGGCTGACAACAAACCCTGTCAGGTGTGAAGTGTGCACTCTCACCAGTGTGGATGGACATTGCCTCTATTCCTTGTGTTATATGGCTGCAGGAGTCTTGATTCATTATTGGGCCATTTAAACCCAGATTTATGTCTCTTAATTAGAGCTGCAGAACTGCTGTAATTAACATTGTGTGACTGCGTTTTCTCCCCCTCTCCAGAAACACATTGTGATGTTTGGCAGTAAGGATGCTCCTCTCTTCAGGAATCTGAATAAGAACAGCATTTCTGACCTGGAAGGCACAGTGGGCTCTTTTCTGCCCTGAATTGAGCAGCACTTTCCCTGTGCTCCCCTCATTGCCCTGTGGCACTACTGGCAGTAGCAGAGCTAAGCCCCAGGTTGGCATCACAGCAATACTGGTGGAGGAAGCAATGAAGGGGGGGGCTCAGCTCTACCTCAGCCACAGACCAGAAAGTCAGGTGGGCAGCATAGCAGAAAGGCAGGCTAGGGAGAAAGTCTGTCATGCGTTTTCAGACTAATTTAGTTTGTCCTTGGTTGTCATTGCAATGCCGTCCACGCTCATTTAAAAATACATTTCTGCAGGCTGAGCAGAGACTAAAGTGGAATGGCATAGTCTGCTGTGCTGCAGGAGGCAGGACAATAGGAACATATCCAGTTTTTCTTCTTTCCCAGAGGTGCTCCTTGAGCTGCAGATTTGCTCTTGGCCATCAGGACACGACTCCAGAGCTGCCAGTGCTTTGGAGCTGTGCCTACTCCAGCTTCCCTGTGCTTGGTGCCCCCAGCTGCTGCAGGGGCAGCCAGGGGTTTGCTGACAAACCACCATGTCCTGCTCTTGGCCCCATCTCGTGCACAATTTGGTTGCCTTCAGTTAAAAATTCTGCTTACATAAGTAATACTAAACCCAAGCTTTTCAAGGGGTTTTATCTTCATTATGTCCTTAAGGTACTTTAGCTCTTAGAAAAAGTAGTCCTTTGTATAAAACCACAACATGATTGTGAAGTATTCCAGCCTTCAGTTCATGTATCACAAGTTCCTTAAAATCCAGCTATGTTTAGAAAGAAAATTTTCAGTTATTTAACATTAGAAAGAAAAAAATTGAAAGCAATTTTTTCTGCATGAACAGTCTGTGGATGTTGGTTGGTGTTCAAAACCCTCTTTCTGAAACGTTTAATGTGAATTCTTGGTGATGTTGTTTTGCTTCTGTCACATATGCTCCATCTGTAAGATTTGAATCACTCTTGAAGAAAACAGGAGGATCTCCATGGCGACAAACTCCTGTGGCCTGAAAAAAAAGATGACAGTATTTTCTCTCTATTCTTATATTTTTATTTTGTGATTCCCCCCCACCCCCAAGATGAATTAACAATGATAAACATATAAGCATGGTTTGTAATATTCAGTATAAACAAAATCTTCCCGAATGTTCAAAGAATCTGTCCTCTCTTATGTACACCTGCAAAAAGTTATCAGCATGCTGCTATGTAGTGAGAGCTCTGCAGGAGGGATACGTGAACGAAAACTGCTGCAGTCTCACCCACACGAGAGCTCCAGAGCTGGAGAATGTTGCTTCCTTAGCCTTCCCTTATGAAAAATTAACACAGAAACATCTCTCTCATAGATCCTACCAAGATGAAAACACACAGCATTCTGTGTGTTTACACACCCTAGTGAGTGATGCCTGTGAGGCTGCTCTGAGCAAGCAGAGCAGAGGGAATCCCCCGGTTTGATGACAGCAACACTCAGAGGTCCCTCTTTTTCCCATGACCTGCTGTGCAGAGGAGGAAAAGGAACATTTGTCCCCAAGGCCTGACGTTCCTAGTTACAGACTTTGAGCTGTTTTTCTTAAATCACAGAAAATTGTAAAAGACAGAATACCCCTCAAAGTTAGGATGAAAAAACACCCAGCCTCTTGTACTTTGCACCATCTTGGAATGGTTGGTCTCAAAGACATCATGGGATTGAACCATGATTTTAGCACAAATTCAACTTACATTATATAAGCAAAGCAATTCTAGCAGTTACCTTGTTGTTGGTACATTGTACAATCTGTGTGAATAAAACTATGTGGGTTTTTAACTGGAAGATTATACGGTGCAAAATGGCTGGCAAAGAAAGCCCAATTGTGTTTTGCTCTTCCAGCACTCTGTATTTACATTGATCCTGTTAAAAACATTACAGGGTTCCCTGTAGGATAGCAGCCAGCTGAGCTTGTGCATTTTCTTGTTGCTCCTAACACATTAAATAATAAATTCATTTATGTTAAAGCTTCTTGTAAAATATTCCAGATCATGATTTTTCAGTCAATTGCTTTTCATGTGAAGTTTTTTTTAGTTTATGTAATTATGGTAGGATACACGCACAGCCAGTTCCCTAAGAAAATGGCCTTTGCTTCCCCTAATCTTGTACAGGTTTTATAACAGAATATTTATACTTATTCAGTAGGGTAACTCCTGATTTATACGAGTTTGTCATTGAGAGGAAAAAAGTAAGAAGAAGGACCACAGAATTATAAGGGTCATGGTTTAACCACAGCCACCACCTAAGCCCCAGCAGCTGCTCGCTCACTACTGCAGTGGGATGGAGGGAGGGAATCTTAATGGTAAACATGATAAAATCTTGTGGGTTAAGATGAAGATGGCTTATTAGATAAAGCAAAAATTGTGCATGCAAGCAAAGCAAAGCAAAACAAGGAGTTAATTCACTGCTTTCCATGGTCAGGGGGGTGTTCAGTCATGTCCAGGAAAGCTGGGCTCCATTGCAGTGACTTAGGAAGGAAGACAAGAGCTACAACTCTTGACATCCTCCCCTTCCTTCATCTTCTCCCAGATTTATATGCTAAGCATGATGCCACATGTTCTGGGATATCCCTTTGGTCAGCTGGGGTCAGCTGTCCCCACTGTGTCCTTTCCCAACCCGCTGTGTGCACCCAGCCCACTTGCTGGTGGGGTGGGATAAGGAGCAGAAAAGGTCTGGATGCTGTGTTAGCCCTGCTGAGCAACAAATAAAACTAAAACAACTCTGTTTCCAGCACAAAACCAAAACACAGCTCCATACCAGATATGTGAAGACAATTAACCCCAGCTAAAGTCAGCACAATAGGATAGGGTTTTTTAAACTTTTAATTCTGAGGTGAAAAAAATCTGGAACAAATTAGGAATTTGTAAACATGAAATTGAGTAAGACACAAAATGAGTTTGTCAAAGACAATCTGTCAAACTAATCCACATCTCTTCCACATGATAGGCCTTGTGAGTAAAGGAGAAACATAAGTTATACATCCAGAATTCAGCAAAGTCTCTCCTGTCTTATGTGAAATTTTCATTGGCAGGAGAGGAAAACATGGACTAAATGAAATTGTGACTAAAAGGTGCAAAAATAATTAGCTCACATACTGGGCTGAAATTAAAAAGATTAACTCATCTAATGAGTGGATATATTGACTGTAGGACATCTGCTGCCTGTCCTGAACCAAAGTCCATTGTGTTCTTTCATTAGTAATTGACAGCAGCACCAAGCACTCACCCAACAAACCTGCCTGGCAAAAAAGGCAAGTTGCAGTTGTGGCCATTTGAATCGCTGTCTAGACTATGCTGATGGTACCAAGTAATCTCCATTGACTATAATAAGAGCTGAGAGTCCTGTCTCACACATAGACCCCCACATTTTTTTCTTAGTTTAGAGTGAAGTCAGTGAATCATATTTCAGCCAATTTTTAAAGAAGCTATTTTTGACATTCAGTAGTCTAGGTTCAATAGCAAACCATGAAAGAGAACAGGAGTTTTGCCCAACCCTTCATGATGGAAGAGGCCTTCAAGTTCTTGGGCACAAAATTCCTTCATTTGGTTCATTTTATGGTTCTACTGTTGCTGACAAATGGTGAATATTAACTTCTATTATCTGCTTTCTCCCCATTAGCACCAAACATGTCACAGAGAGGGTTAGGTAATCCTGCCTTTCTCCAGACACAGAAATAGAGAAAACAGATACATGGAAAATTGGTGCAAAACTGAGAGCAAGGCCACGTGACTTGTCATATCCACCCACCAAGTCTTGCTGTCCTGAGACAAATTTTAACTGCAAATTGTCTTTTTCCTGTTCTAATAGAAATCTGCATAATGTAATGGAGGCACCAGGCACCAAAACACAGAAGCAATAAAGAGAAAAGTGTGGAGAAACAGAAAAACTTGTAAACTACTGCGTGTGTATTCAAAGTACCGTTGTCTCACACTTCTTATTGGGGATTCCTGCTCTGGATACTTAGGCATGTTTGGGATCAGGTCATGTTAAATGGAAAAGACTCAATGTCTCCTTTTCCCCTTTCATTATATAGGGCTTGATCACATTGTGCAAATGTTTGACGCCCAAAAGGAGCAGAATCAGACAAGAAGATAACACTCCTTCTACCATTATTAAAGCATTCTTGTTCATTAACATCACAGTGGGGAAAAAGCACAAAAATGGAGGCTTCCAGCCAAGGAAAATATATTATAGAATACTGAGAATTTGTGAGCAATGAGATGTATGATCCAGCATCACTCAGCTTTCTCATTTCCAAATTGAAATGAGATCTGAAATTGCCCATTTTCTTGTCATTTACTGAGGGTTAACAAAAAGAACCATTCTTTCTCACACTGTGCTCCCTAGAGAATTTCTAAATCATGTGATTTTGCCATTGTGGCCCTTTCTGCTTTCAGAAGTGTCTCTGGAAAAATGTCTATTGTCCCCAAATGCCTGTTAATTGTGCTCAGTTTACTATGAAATCATTGTTTTTTCTTCTAATGGCTTCTCCTGCAAATCAGAGATCAGCTCATCCGTCTGAGCTCACGCTTTCTTGCACATTAACAACAGTGCAGAAGGAAGCTAAATTATGCCCACAGTTATTGCAGGCAGTCATGATCTTCCAGCTAATCTCAGAGTAATGTCATTGGAATCCTATTATCTCCAGCAGCAGAGATTAGGCTGATTTAAGCTGTTATTTTCCATCAAGTTCCTCCTCTACCACGTACTGAAGTTGCAGGGCTAACAGACAGTGTTAACAACTTTCCAACACAGCTTGGATTCAGTGCTTCAGTGAAGTTCTTGTTTTCTTGGCTACAGTGACAGTGCACACGTGTGTGCTCAGAAGTGGGGTGTTGGCAGCAATGCAGGCAGACAAAATTCATTTGCATCGAACTTCTGCAGTGCAGAAGAACCTGGTTTAAAGGTGGTCAATAGAAGCCATCACTGAACAGATCAAAACTGACCACGAGCAAGGCCAGACACAGGAGCTCTTACAGTTAAATCAGTGAGGTCCTGGCAGAGTTTTTGTTTTTTAGAAAAATTATGTGTTGAAGTGGGAGTAGCCTGGATGTAACCCTGCTTCTTCATGAGGGCTGCAAGAATGCAGTGCTCCAGCCTGCTGTCCAGCAACAGACAACCTCCAAAAGTGACTCCAGATAGGAAAAATGCCTGTGCGTGCATGGAGACTGCAGGTTTCCCACCCCAGCACCACTTGCCTGCACCTCCCAGCCCTTGGTTGCAGGCTTCCTGGGACAACACTGGAGCTGCAGCAGGGAAGTGTACGGTGCTCACCGCTAAATATTTTTCATTTTTTGATTAAACTGCTGTTTCATCTGAGCTGCTAATTTGCAGTCCTAAATTATATATCCCAATTAAATCAAAAAGAAAAACTAAAGTAACTACAAATTGATGTGAAAACCAGAAGAGTCAGTGGAACCTAAAACCTATGATACATTTTTAACATTTCAGGCTGCACACAAAAGTTATAAATATATCTCTAACAAACTCCAACTGCTGCTGTAACAGAAACGTGTTCATAAATGATCAGGAAAGTTGTAATTGGGTATTTAGGCATTTGCAGACTAATTTTGCCCCAGAGCACTCAATTTCCTCTCCATCTCCCATAATTTTCTTCAACTGTAATTTAAATTCCTACTCCCCGCAAGACCCATGCGGTGGCATGGCATTAGCTACAGTTTTACTCAAGGCACCTGCCAGTTTGCCAAACCAAAGCTGGTTAAAACATACTGCCAAGACATGTCCAACAGCTCAATCAGTCTATCAGTCACATTAAATTGTAGTCCTTGAGCATGAATGTTTCAAGAACAGTATTGACATTTCTGTATCTGAGTAAATTCAGCTATAAGTTACTTTTTCTGGAGTTAAAATTTTCCATTTGTCCTTGTTACAAACTGGAGTTTACATATGAAGTGTATTCTCAGTTTAAAACATCACTCTTGCTACCACAGACCAAAATTGCACTTGCTTGGATAGTACACGGGAAACCTCTGGCATCAGGGAGATTTTGTGGAAGGGACGGAGAAATCCTGCAAGTGTCCAAGGCAGCAGAAGTTTGTAACATGGGAAACCTGCCCCTCTTTAAGGTGCTTTCTGTGAAAGCTCAGACAGCTCCTTCTCAAATTAATTTTGCACACTTCCAGAGGCCACTAATGGATATGAACACTGATGTTTTCTCTGGCAGCTGCAAATAAGGGATCATGCATGAAGTCTTACTGGAGCCAGCTGTGGGCCATGTGGTTTAGCTGAGCAATTGAAATACCTGGATAATGCACTCAGTGTACAATGACTGCATCTTCCTACCACCTCATAATCTTGAGGCTTTCCAACAACAGAACCTCTGTTCTGGCTTCTGAACACAACCAAAGAGCAACAATTCATTAAAAGACTTGTTGACTAGAATATTTTCAGTGTTGTGGAATTGCTTTCAGGCCAAGAAATCAATGAAGCCTTTCCAAATATCCATAAATCACCTTGAAATATTTCTCAGTAATTTAAAGTCCTGCCCAACCCTGTTGAAGCCAACAACATTAAACAGGTATGGTTGTAAGACAGAGCTCAGCAAAGGACACCAGCCAAGGGGGAATTTTAGGAAGAAAAACAGAAGTCTGAGTAGGGCTCACAAGCGAAACAGTCCACAGTGGCCCTGAGACACTTCCAGAAAACCTCCTGCAGAAATCATTTTTAAAAGATCACTTGAAATTTTACCAGTAGAGGGAAACAGAGCACCTCTGCTGCAACCTGCTCAGAGATGCAGGGCTGCCGCTGTTTCTCTGATGACAGAGCTGTTCTGTCCCTTCTCCTGGTTACCCACTTGCATCCCACAGCTGAACACTTGCACTCTGGCAGTGCCATGGCTGGGGGCAGCCAAGGGCCCTATACTGGCCCCGCCATCTGCTTAGGTCAGAGGATGAGCAATGCCTTTATCCTCTTGGTGCCCAGGCTTTTTTCTTCCTGAAAGTGGGATTGTTTGCCCTTGGTATGTGAATTAAACCTTCAAAGTTTGTTTCATGAAGTTAGGTTGCTAAATATCCATTAAAGCATTTAAATACAAGTAGCTTAATCTTCGAAGCTGTTACATACCTCTGCCTTAATGGAATTTGTGGCTTCTTAGCACTTCTGAAAATCTGCCCCCTAAATTAGTCAGCACTCATGTTTGGCATTAGGATCCTACCTAGAGAGACAGAGCTGTTTGGAGTGGGGTAGGTTGATATGTTTTCCTCAATCTGTCATGAAATATTTAAATGCTTTTATATTAAACCTATAATTGCTATTTTCACTTGCTCTTCAGACTCTTCTTTTTTCATAGGTGTGATTTGTATTGCAGAAGTTTAGATAAAAAGGTACTATATCTGTGTCTTGTATGGTATGAGCACAGCAGCAGTTCCTTGCAAGGAATGGTATCATGAAGCCTCAAAGGGAAAAATAATTCCTTCCTTGGCTTCCCTTGATTGGATCCTGTCTTTGGCAGCTGGATAGAAATAGCTTGGTCAGAGAGATTTTCTTCATCACCCATCTCAGCTTCCTCTTCTATGTCCATGTTCTGCCTTGGCACCTTCATGTTCTGAAAACTTGCATCTGTTAGCAGTGGTAAAGAAGGGAAGCTGGCAGGCTGTGTTTAAAATCTGCCATCATTAGTGCAGCAGTTACACAGAGCTAGGTCAGGCCAGTTGTTTTAACCTACAACAGGTTGTAAATAACTTTTTAAGTGGATTTTGTTTCCTGAAGTCACACAGTGGGGAGGAAGAGTGGGAGGTCAGGGGTTTGGGTCTCCCATCACCAAAGTCAGGTGAGGTTCTGCCTTTGGCAGAAAAGGCATTTTGGGATCCTGGAACTGAGAGCACTCCTTGAAGAGACCTAAACATGCGACCACTTATCTGCACACACAAAGGCAACAGCCTAAATTGATGCTTTAATTCCTGAAAGCCACAGCCTCACAGCACAGTGGTGAAGAAGTGTGAGTCATCATCAGTGGAGCTTTTACAGGTTCAGTTTCACTGTTGAATAGCCCCATGCCCATTAATATGGTCTTCTTCTTAAAGGAGTCAATATTCTACAACCATTCAACAGCAATTAAAAAAAAAGTGTCTCATTAAGAGGATTATCATTCTCTAGATGATTTTTCCAAGAATCTAGGTTATTTTGGGGTTTAGTCTCACCACTAAAATTTCCTTGCACTGAGAAATTGTTCTTACAGAGAACCATTAAGGAATTACTGGAAATGAGAGAGTCTGGAATTGTTGCACGGGAAATGTGTGTTTTTTCAGTTGTGCTTTTACAGGTTTGTCAGTGAAAGGTGTAGATGTAGCACCACTTCAGTATTTTATGGACAAGAATCTTTATTTTTACTCTTTCTTATAAACCATATCATTATAATAATCACTGCTTATCATGATAAACTTGTACATTGCTGGGAAAATGTTGAACAAATGATACAGCACATGAAATTATTGGTATAATTTGTTTCAAAGTGAGAGTAGCAGACTGTTTCAGTATTGGCATTTTTACAGGCTTTTTTCTGCAGTTTTGTTCTGTTTGGCTTTAATAACAGTCTGTGCAGGAGGGATAGAGAGAAATATAGAGTGAACTATAAGCTACAAGAAAAATACAACAGATAGGATTGTATTAAATTGCCTCAGTCATCAAGCTTTTTCTTCTGCCTGTTATCTTTTACATTTAAAGCATTGCTTATTTGATCCATTTTTGCATCTTGTTTGTTGAGAGGGGAAAAGAAGGAAGTTTTCTTACTCTTCAGTCATTTCAGCTGATCTTCCTTTTTGTAAAGAATTATTGGATTCTAAAAATAAATTTGGTATTGACAATGGCAGCTGTTCTACAACATTAATTAGGTAAAAGAAATCATAATATTGGATCAAAAATAATTTCTTCAAAATCAGTCTGAAAATCTATCTCCTTTTTAAGTAATCTAGATCATGCTTTAAGGTTTTTCCTTCTAGGTACAAGGACAAGGAACTTGGTTTCTAATGGAAGAAGTGGAGTTTTTTTTTCCATTTTCCTTTGATACTAAAGGATAAATATAAAATATATTACATGTATAACAACAAGAACATCCTGAAAGCTGGAAACAAAAATTAACAGTATTGTCAAGATTTTCAAGGGCTGGTGAATAAACCTGGAAAACAGCTTCATCAAAAGCCTTTTATTCATCTACTTGGCTCTTGTATTGAAAATTGGAAAGAATAATTTTTGAAACTTTAAATGATTTTTCAAGCATCTTCACTTCTCTATGAGTTTGGCTGATGGATGCTTTAAGTAACAGAAACTTAATTATATGTTTTTTTCCTTTTTCATAAAATACGCACCCCTTGGGGAAAAAAAAGGCAAAAACACACACTCAAACTCAGAAAGAATATTCTCTTCCAAAGCAATAGCTGATAGTAATGCTGATGATGTTTTGCTTAACTGAGCTTCATTGCTCACCTCCCATGGTATGAAGTCTACAGAGAAAATCATTTTAAGCAAGACATTAGTATTCTTTAAAAATGTCTAAATAGAAAAAAAAGTATCCTAACCCCATATGTGTTGCCCATTCTGTCTTTTTTCTCCTTGTATTTAAAATTTTAAAAATGAACCACCAAAAAAATGCACAAAAACCAACCAACCTAAAAAAATCCAAAAAACGAAACTAAAAAAAACCCCAACCAACAAACAAAGAACACAAACAAACAGATTAAAAAAAAATAATAGTCCACCTGGTGCTATCTGTCCCAGTAAGAGTGTGTTTTGTTGATCATTTGGGCAGCAGCAGTGTGCCCCTCCTAGTTCCCCTAATTCTACTGCCATTTGCTGGAAGTTGTCATGAATGCTGACTGCTTCATCTGAAGTTATTTTACATTTTGCCACCTATTTCTCCCAAGTCCTGAGGATTTAAGCAAACCACATGGAGATTTGGAGATCCAAACAAAGCATGAAATACACTTCATATTTTACTAAACAGATCTACATTCAAAGTAGTAATTAATTGGAAGATGTACCTTCCTATGGCAATAAGTATATAAAAAAAGGTACTTTGCAATGGCCAGGTGAAAACCATCTTTGCATCTGTATGTGCAAATGTTGTCATACCCTTCTTAAGTGCTTTTAGCTTGTAAGTTATTCAGATGGAAACATTATGCTGCATATGAACACACTGAAGAACTGTGAAATGAAGAGTGGTACACATGGACAGAAGAAAAGTATGGTGAGATTTTGCAAGTAGCCTTTTCAGCTCCTCAAAATCCCAAATCTTCAAAGATTTCTGATGTGTACAGGACAATAAATTGCTCTCTAGTACTTAACTTGATAGGGAGCATTCTCCTTACCCTGCCATGCCATCACTTCTGCTGAAACACTGTAGCAGCAGACAAATACAGTTCCTAGGAGATGCTTCTGGGGTTTTGTACTATTTGGTTAACTTCATAACACTAACAAGTTTAATATTGGAGCAGCTTTCTTCTCCCTTACTTTGTTCCTACTGTCTTGCCTTGTTTTTATTTCATAAGCTCTTTGTAACACCTCAGGCAGTGGAGCAGTACAGACTGTCAAAGACAAAATAAAGCCCCTGGTACCACTCAGTTCTCTGGTCCCTGGCTTACGTGTGGACACAACACAAATTCCAGCCTATGTGACCACATCTTAGGACTCAAGGATTTTTGGCCTGCCTGTAGTCTTGTGCATAAATTTCATGCTGACAACGCAATGTGGCAGCCACATACAGCTTTCCTCTGCCTCCTCCCCCACTGCTGGTGTGTGTTACGAGAAATAATTCTCACTCTGTGGCTGCAAAAGATAACAAAAAAAAAATCCCTGTAATGAATGAAGCAAGCACCCTCACTGATCCAAGCCTAGCTGTGCTGACCAGCTGTGACACTGTGCTACAGGATGGCCTCACATATGACCTAGAATATGAACCACAGCTTCAGCAAACAATTTTGTAAGGATGCTCACGGGCATGATTTACAGGAGGCAGGGATTGTAAGTCTGCTGCTAGTTGTGATCTGCTCGAGTGTTTATCAGGGTTGTTTGGGTTTTCTTTTTCTGCATGCTGGAGCCTGGATGAGACAAGCTGTTTTTTGATTATAGGGATTGGAGCTACATGCATGTTGTTCTCAATTACACAGTGTGTTTGATTACTAACATTTTAGAAATCGCTTACTCCTCTTCTGACAAAACCGATTCTTTTCTGCAATCTCACAACACGAGCATTGTTGTCACCTGAAAATGAATTTTTCAGGATTATGTTTTATATCACAGTTCTCTTCTTTCCCAAATTTAGTTTCCACCTGCGTTTTTCATAGATGCAGATAGTACATGCTGGAAAAACACCAAGCAGGGCATCATTCTTTTGCTTTCACTATTAACATGTTCCTGTTGATAGTAGCTGCTGTGACAGGTGGGAGCCCTGAATCTGGAGCAAGTTCCCACTGAGCTAGTGACTCCATAAACCCAAGAAATGATGAGCTACTCCATGGGAGTTTACACCAGAAGTGAATGCAATAGGTTCATATCAGATACATGAGCGCAAGAAAATCTATGTAATATGGTAAAGGAAGGGATGCAAATGAAACAAGCTTAGTGAACATAGAATGGCTTGGTTGGGAAGGGGCCTTCAAAATCATCTAGTTCCAACCCCTTCACATTGGTTGGGTAGGGGCCTTCAAAATCATCTAGTTCCAACCCCTTCACAATGGGCAGGGACACTTTATACTAGGCCATGTTGCTCAGAGCTTCATCCAGCCTGTCCTAAACACTTCCAGGGATGGAGCATTTCCAGCTTCTCTGGGAAACCTGTTCTGGTGCCTCACTACCCTCACAGTACATTCCTAATACCTAATCTGAACCTGCTCTCTTTCAGTCTGGAACCACTCTCCCTTGTCTTGTCACTACATGCTCCTGTGAATTGTCTCTCGTGGTAAATGCATCAGAGAGTACAAGTGCTCAGCCTCACTTCAAACCTGCAAAGAGCTTCTGGAAAGGAAATGTGTGATGAATCCTGTACTGTGCATCCCTCAACTCCTAAATGTCTCTTATGTGGAAAGGACTTGGCAAGAGGAGCCAGACAACCAGACACAGAGCTGTCACAGGCAGTTTGGCAGAACCTAATTACCAGTAATGTGTGAAAAAACCATGGCTCTGGCATGCTGAATTACATGGCTGGCTGTTCTGATCTGATAGAGGAATCAAAACTCACATTTTCATAGTATGAGCTTCCCAAAAGGGGGGTTACTGCTCAGACAAGCCATTCCCAGACACTTGCCTGTGTCAGTCAGGCCACAAGCCACCAGTGAACCCACCAAGTGTGGAGCTGAGGTGAAGCTCTGTTTTTCCTGATTGAGCTCAGCCCTCAAGTGATGAAGGAGAAAAAAAAAGAATGTGTGGATGGCCCAGAGGTAACACTGAGAAAGAGAAGCTGGGATACTGGAGCCTACAGGATTGTCTGAAGAAAAGGAAAGCTACTGAGGATGTGAACCCTCTGGCAGCAGATGCAGCCAGACAGGCATAGAAAAAAACTACTAACTGGAGGAAGTTTCTGTCCATGAATGTTGGCTGGTTTGTCTTCTGAGTCAGGCTGGGTGTCTGAAAGGACACAGTGACATGAGCTGCTTCTTGAGGAATGACAATGCTGAGGCTGTGTGCAAGACCTGAGCATGCATGACATGAATTACAGATTTCCACAAGCCAAATCCCTCTGAATAAAGAAATGCCATCTCTTTCTTCAGCCAATTATTTATTCACTTTCAAGAAAGCAGGATGGGGTGAGAAAGAATAGCAGCAGACATTGGTATTTGAGGGTAGTACTAGAATTTTAATCTGCCTGTTACTCATGAAGCAAAATCCCTAATATAAATATTATATTGCATGCAAGTATTGCATGTTCCTATTATGATGCCTGCATGAATAAGCATTGCTGCTGCTGGTGTGGGGCCCTGCCTTGTCAACACCTAGCTTTGATGCAGTCAGAGTGTGCAAGAAAGAGAGGAAAAGGGGTCAGGCAGCAACGCTACCTCAGGGCATCAGCAAGAGAAGGAACCAAGGCTGGGGTGGATATAACCTGGGTTTGAAAGAAAGTTGAAGTCAAGCCTGGCTGGGACCCTCTGCTGCAGGGGAGATAAGAGATATCACTAACAGGAGCAGCAGCTGGAACTGTCTAGGCTTTGCAGTCACTTGGAGATGCCTGTACAATCCTGCTGGGACTGCCTTTGGAAGAGGAAAAGAGCTGAGCAAATTTCCATCACTTTCAGTATTGCCCCTCTTACTTCCTGCTCTCCTCAAATCCCTTTCCAAAGGTTTCCTGTGCAAAATACAAAAATGTCTGCTGTGGCCAGCCCTTTTGCTTTCATCCTGCTGCCTCTCCTGCAGGATCTACCCAGTTCCTGGTTCAGCAGCTGGATCCTGGCTCTGGGCTGTTTGTACAGTGTTACTGATGTGACAGCGTGGCTCCGGGTCGATCCCTGCTGATGCCACCTGCAGTGTGTGTACTGATAATGAGGCCAAGTGCTGCTCTGCCCCATTACTTACCATCTCAGGAACTTGTTAATTACTACTGCTCAAGGAGCTTATTTGTGCAGTAAAGTATTGATGAAAGCAGCTCTGTGAAAATCTGAAATTTGTGTTTGTCATTCTCCTGAATGAATAACAGTGCATGGAACACAGCAAATGCCATGTCTGCCTGTTCCAAAGAAAGGGAGGGGGAAAATAGACAAAAGCACCTTCCTTGGGTGACTGCAAAGGTACAGAAAATATTTTGCTTCTCTATAATCATACTTAATTTTACTAGGAGCTATACACATATTAAGAGTGACTGAGCACTGGAATAGATTGCCCAGAGGATTTGTGGATTCTCCCTCACTGGAGATATTCAGGAACCATCTGGATGCAATCCTGTGCCATGTGCTCCAGGATGGCCCTGCTTGAGCAGGGAGGCTGGACCAGATGACCCCCTGTGCTCCCTTCCAGCCTGACCCATTCTCTGTTTCTGTGAGTGTAGTGAACTCCCAGCAGCTCTCAGGAGGAGACAGCAGCTTGAAATGAGGAGACAGCAATGGAATAAATATAGGATGCTTCCTTCAAAGTGTTGTATCCTCATTGTCTTATTTTGGGAGTATGTATAAATGGGATCTTGCTTGCATAAATATAGTCAATTTGTTTAAGAAAATAAACTGAGAGGGAAAGAAGTGTCTGCTGACTAATCCAGAGCTGCCCCTTCTAGAAGCACTAACTCCGGGTGCTGGGGCAATGTACTGCACTTGGTCACTGTAAGTGTGACCAGCACCACCATGGGTGACTCTTTTGTTTTTAACACTTGCTTTCTTCTGTTACTTTGCAAGTTTGGACAAAAAATGACTCTTGAAGAATTTCAGAGGCTGAATTCTGTATTTCAGGTACGGGTTTGCTGGCACCATGAGAACAAATGTCCAGAGTGGGCCAAGAAGGGAAGGAGACAACAGCGGTCAAAAAGGAAAGTTCCTTTCTGTTGGAGGAGTAAGCCTGGCACTTGCCTAGAAAGGCAGGTGTATGTTGAGCATCCTACACAAAGCAGGCTGCAATCTGAAAAAGAGGCAGTGCTATTCCTTTGCTCACCCTCCAAACTGTTTGTAATTAAGTAGCTAAATACTTCCCTTTTCCAGGTACTGCTCATAGCCTCTGCCTGTGCTCCCAGCTATGCCCCAGCTCAGGATGCTGATCCAGCATGGGAATTTTGGCAAAAATTAAAAGAGCAAGATTTTAGTTTGGCAAACTGCTTGCTGTGGAGTCCTGGGGAGAGTGCTGTGGCCTTTTAAATAATAACTAGACAGCCCTGGTTTCTGGATGACCTGACACGATCACATCTCTGGAAAGTGGCACATGGAGTTGTGGCTCAGTCTGCCCCTTGGCCATGAGGGACAGCAAAGCCAGTAGGAGACAAGGGCTGCCGGAGGAGGTGACACAGCCTGGGCAGAGGGTAGGACTGGGGGAAGAGGAGGCAATGCTCACATGGTTTCTCCATTTTTTCCATGGAAATTGCTCTGTGGACTGGACTCTGCAAAAGACTGAGCCTCAGGAAGAAGAAAAAAGTGGAAATGAGGACCTGAAAGGGGGAAAAGTGGAACAGAGAGATAAGGGAAAGGAGCAAGCCCAAAGAGCCAAGGAGAAGGAAGAGTCAGAAGCCAGACAAGATGTGCAAGAAGGAAAAAGATCAGCCCAAATCAGAAAGCAAGCTTCAGAGGTGGCAGAAAAGTGGAAAAGTGTGAACAAGTTGGCCACTTTCAGGTTAGAGTATCCTGGCAAGAACATTTGCACATTTCACAGGGGTGTGAGGGCTGCAGTGGGAGCACTGCTCTGCACTTGAAGGTGCCTGGGGACATGTCTAACCTGCCAGGCACTGCTCGAAAGCTGTTCTTCACCTCTCAAGTCCCAGCAGGGACTTTTCTGGATATCCAGAAAAAATTGCCTCACTTTTTGTACACAAGATCCATAACTTAACCTGATCCATGACACTTTTAAAGCACTTTACCATACTTACACAGGCTTTTCACAAGCTGCAAACTGTGCTTTTCTCAACAATGTATTTCCAAGGAGCCTGAAACTACCATAATTTGTTTTGTATTGCAGAAAAAACCACGGGTTTCTTTCCTGGATTTTTTTCCTTCATTATTAATCAATAATTATACCATGGTATCCGGATGTCTAAAAAGCAGCCAAACAGGTTTTCATTTTATTTAATAGTATAGCCAAGCTAATAGAAGGGAACTAAGCTCAGTTGCCATGATCTGTTGGAGTCAGGTGAGAGGATCCTTCCCGAGATCCTAAGATAATACAAAGCTGGAATTTATCAACTACTGGAATAATGAACTCATGATGAATTTAATAAAACTATTGTTTTTCTAGAGAGAATTGTTCAGAAGCGCAAGCTCGCATTAACATGCTCAGTTATGAATGATCCTTAAGCACACCCAAAATAACCTTTCTCAGAAAGGAGTTTCTCCCAGGAGCTGGAAAAAAAAGGCTATAGGTCAATGTCTGTGGAGAAGTTCAAGTGGATAATAAAGAAGTGCATGAGTCCACATAGCACTGTCCACGAACTACAATTTTTAAAAGCCTGTAAAGCAGGGCTGCTTTTTGCTAAAGCATAGGTCAGTTCTGTGGACCTAATCCTGAGGACAGCAGGTCCTTCAACAGCCCTATAATGTTGTAAGCACTGAATTGCCCAGAATACTCTGTAACCCAGAATATTAGTGATTTAAAATATGGAAAAGATACATTTTAAACATATATTTTCTCTCCATCTCCAGAGTGGTTACTTATTTATGGTTACGGAATGTGGGAGGGTGAGGTGTTTGTCCTAAGTAAAAACTAAAGGATAACTCTGCAAACAGTATTAAACAAAATTGGGCTACATTCATATTTGCTTTGTCATGACAGATATGACATTTTAATGTAAAATGAACTCTAATCTGATCTATATTTGGGAAAAAAATTATTCCTAAAATTCTGATACTTGTCTACAAATCAACATGAAGACAAAGACTGTGAAATCATACTATTTCCAGCTGAGTAAAAAATCTGCTGTGAAAATAATCTGCTGCATTCTGATTCAATTACACTTCACATAACATCTGTCTCAAAGTTGTATCAGGCACACTTTTCAAAGTCATAGGCAAGTTCAAAAACTTTTCATAGAAAAGTCTGCATTGCAACAGGAAGAATTTAGTGTGTGTGTGTGTGTGTGTGCATGTGGGACAGCTTTGAGGTCTTGTGATTTGATTTTTCTCACTTGGACGACAAGCCTTTCAAGCAAAAACAGGAATAAGAACTGCAGCCTCAGAAGTTCATAAATAGGATTTTAGTAAAGGTTTGCAGTATATTAAAGAGAGCAAGTATTACATGAGATTCAAATTTCACATTAAAATTCCCCTGTAATATGCAATTTTTCATTCTATTTTTGAAGAGTTTGCTTGCGTTTTGCCCAAATTGAACAATATATTTGGAAAATTATCCTAATTTCCTGATCCTGCTCAAACAAAGGCAGGATCAACATCACTGTCCCAGCTTCTTTCCCTGTGCAGCAATAATCACTTGCTGGATGCTCTAAAAACCACGGGAGCCTTACCATGACACTCCCAAATGCAGCNAGTTCATAAATAGGATTTTAGTAAAGGTTTGCACTGTATTAAAGAGAGCGAGTATTACATGAGATTCAAATTTCACATTAAAATTCCCCTGTAATATGCAATTTTTCATTCTATTTTAGGTGAGAGTTTGCTTGCGTTTTGCCCAAATTGAACAATATATTTGGAAAATTATCCTAATTTCCTGATCCTGCTCAAACAAAGGCAGGATCAACATCACTGTCCCAGCTTCTTTCCCTGTGCAGCAATAATCACTTGCTGGATGCTCTAAAAACCACGGGAGCCTTACCATGACACTCCCAAATGCAGCCATATGTTGTGAAGGCCTGAGGCAAGGGCCAGCCCCACTGCCAGATAAGAGGGTTGTGGAATAACTGATTTGTCTGTGCCATAAGTGACGAGCTGGATGCTGATCCCAGGTGGATTTGATGTCTCTTCATTCTCCATTGTATTTAATAGGATGCTGCTATGCTGCACTCAGCCTGATGAGGGTCACATACTGTTTGCCTTCCCTCTCTGGAAGGTGTCTGGGGTGTCCCCTTGGCTGCAGGAGAGGACAGCCACACACAGAGACCTGACGTGGCAGAAGCACCCTGTCTGCTCATGGAGCGTGGGGGTGGCAACTCCTCATGTGCTTTTTTAGAAGACTGTCAAGGAGAAGCCCAAGTGGGTGTTGAATCTCACTGTTTCACAGTACAACAAACTCCTTCTGGGAAGAGAGCAAGTGGTTTCTGCTTGCACTGTTGGATCCCTCTGGCCTTGATATCAATTCAAGGCTTATGTGATGTTCCTCCACAATATGCTGTTGGATGTACAAAGCTGTATCGTTAAATAGGTCACTTTGTCTCTCTTCATTATAATCTTAATTTTATCATTCTACTCACATTATGTGTTTGGGTGTTTATTGACCTTAAAGTCGGACATAGATGGTAGTGTATGGGTACATCCTGCCCTTGTGATGTGAGTGAATGTGAAATGCAGCTAATGCCTTTTGAGGGCCTGCTTCCAAAATATTTGGCACTAAGACAAGTTCAGTACAAATGGGAGGTGACACTGGTTGACAATACCAGCTTCCTCATGCCTAGCCATTCCCTGCTTTACACTGGGGATGGAGGAAAATACGTTACCTCTCCCAAAGAAAGGCATTTTGCCTTCTGCTGTGGGAGCTGTAGGCCATTTGCCTGAGGAGAACACTGGGTAAGCGGGTTTTCTTTCAAATGACAAAAAGCAGGGTTGGACACAATGCAAGAAAACGTCCCTGTTAACTACTGTGTGGTATATCAAACAGCCTGCTGTTGCAATAAAATATTTATAACTAATCATTTTGTTAAATGAAACATATACTTCATGACACCTTTTATAATTAACAAGCCATGTTCCAGCTAATTTTGCACATGGTGTTTCACAGTTTATTACCAGGTACTATGAGTACAAATACTTACAAATAACCACCCATATTAAGATGTAGTATTGCAAAGAGGAGTAATCAAGCTCCTGGAAAGCTTAGTGTTATTTGTTTGTAAACAAGTGTAAGGGTAGAACCTCTGCCAAACAAAAGATTGAGGTTAGTGGGATGATAAAGCAATAAACCTCACAATGCGTGAACACCTTATGGTGGAGCTACAGTCAGGCAGTAATGAGGATGCTTTAGTACAGACTTTGATGAAGCTGGATTTTGCTGACAAACAGTGCTTTTAAAAGGTACTGGAATGGTTAAGCTGTATTTAATGATGCATTAGATGTTCTGAGTGCTGGGATTAACACTGAATTAATGGCTCATGATCTCTGTAAGGCATTCTCAGTGGACTTTGGTCACACGAACATATCCAACATTCACTATTAACCTCTCCAATTTGCAGATTAGAGACTAAAGTAAGAGGCTTGAGGGTATTGTGCTGAAGAGAAACCTCAAACACCTGTCATTCACAGTGTCCTCAACAAGTCAGAGGTTATAGATACAAGCAACTCTGAAAGGTTAATTTTAATCAAACCAGAGAGCAGCGATGTTCCAAAGATCACTGACTTGACCACAGCAATGCAGAGAGCTAAGTCATCACCGAAATTTTCCTGCTGCACAAGCATGGGACCACTGCCATCATTTTCCATGACTATCTCTCAGGACAAATCTAGTTAGGATGGGATTACTGTGCTTCATCTTCTAATCAAAAGCTAGAGTAGGGTTAAAACAACAAAAACTCAGCATTTTCATATTGCAGATGTGGTCTGAGGAGACGGCTCCAAATACTAATTGAAGCATTTTCTGAGGAAGAATTATCCCTCAATTAGAGCCAACAAAATAGGTGTCTTGCTCCTGTTATCCCTCCCTGGCAGAACAAGCTGGGTGTGCAGCACTCAGGCTGATCAAGGCAGGAGAAAGCCAGGTCTGGTGCACCTGAGCAAGCCTTCCTCCATCAGTGCTCCCCAGCACAAACCCCAGCACCCCCTGGGGAGGGATGGAGTGGGGAATACTCTTCTGATACACACAGATGCCCTTCATCTCTCTGCTGCGTTCTTGCCTGGCTGGCACGTGCAACCCCCATGGCAGAGGGACAAGGCACCTCACACCAGAGGGGCCCCACTGCCCTTCAGGTCAAGCCAAGAGACAGCCAAGGACTCCACATGCTTACTGTCAGGCACATGCCAAGGTCCTGGGCCCCAGTGCTGCAGGACTGGGCCTTCCTGTGAATTAACCAGAAATGTGGCATATTCTGTCTTGCTCTGAATGCAAAAGGCTGAGGCTGGCTCTGTTGGTTATTTGGAAACCAGCAGTGCTCATGTATTTTTATTTTTATTGCTGCTCTGGGTTCAATTTTTGCAAATTGCTGAGAAGTTTTGCCAAACCAGTGGCAAAACTTCAGCTCTCACTGGCTTAATCGTCGGTGCTTTGGTAACAAACATCTACAATGTGAATTAACCATCCACAAAGTGCTGCTTTGTTCTGTTTGTGCCAAATCCCCACGTCCTTATTTGAGATCAGAGACTGAGGGGGCAAAACAAGTCTGCATACATGATTTTCTTGCAAAGCATTTCCTGGCTGTTTCTTTTATTAAGGCTGTGTCAATATTTGGCTCACATTCTCTGCAGGGGTAAGCATTTGTGTTTTAAATACAGTGCAAAGCCAGGTGAAAAGTTAAGGCCTTTAATGATGCTTAGTTTGAATGCTGACAAAGTCATTGTGAATTTTCACTTAATTTAACTTTCTTCTCTTTGTCCTATCTTAGCTTGATCTGTCTGCAGCATTACTGATGTTCCCTGGGAAGTCCTGCTCTGGTTGGGTTTACCCGTCCTGGTTGGGTTTTTTGATGTTGTTGGATCAGTTTGAGTTTGCCCTAAAACTGGAGGCAGAAGAGCTGAAGAGACATGCAACTGGATGGAAAAACTCCTGTTTTTCTCCTTCATGCTGAAGCCAGCAAATGGTGCTTACTGTCTTTGCACATTTCTTGGAGAAACCCTACATTATCCGTCAGTTAGTTTATGGCATTTACCAAGGAACAGCAATAAGGCTCACAGCTACTTGTCATTTTATAAAGAGATGAAGGATTTGGTTCTGAAAGCAAAACACATCCCACAATGTTGAGAGCTTTAGCATTTCAACTCCCTACGATTTTGGATGTTTTCACAAACTGTTTTCTCAAAATGATGCTTTGCTGCTATCACAATAATTGGTGCTGTTTGTGTTGCTGTTGGGAGTTTTTTCTCTTTAAAATTGGAAAAAGTGAAGAAGAGAGCAAGTCATGCTATATTCTTGGATGGGTTTTAAAGTGGAGCTTGCAGAAGCAGACTATAAAGGACAGGTATGCCTCTGTTATGGGATAGCTGAGGCCCAGGGGAGGCAGTTCAAGTTGGGATGATTTGCAGGGAATACTGCACAGCATGTGCTTCCAGGAGGGGTGCTCTGAGACCTCTTCAGCCCAGAGAAAAAGAGTAATAAGCTCTCAGAAAAGCATCTTCCCAACTCTTCCCCAGCACTGGTAAAGAAGCACTATCTGTCCTCACTGATGAGTGTAGAAAGTTGTCATGTTCCCATGTGTTCTCCTGTGTGTTTTGGGGAACTTTTACACCCTGAATATTTTCTCAGAACAGTTATAGCTGTTCTCCCAGTGTGACTTATATCTGCTCTCTCCCAGTGTGACTTATATTTGCTGAAAGGTGCATAGAGATTGAGTTACAAGGTTTAAAAAAAAACCCCAAAACAGAGGCGCTCTGTCATGTGGTGATGGAGAGTGTGAGCAGCAGTGCTGAGGATAAAAGGCTCAGTTACACATTTACTCTCGTTTCTTCTGTGCAAAGAGCTTAACTTGTACATTTACCTAAGTACTTCACCTATGTATTTCCTTTCTATGGACACAAATCAAAATAGGAACTTTCCTAGCAGATTGCACATTTCTGTGAGCATCTTCTATTCAATATTAATCTCATTCTCTTCCTTGCAGCTGAATCATTATGTCTACATTAAAGCAGTAATTTCTATTTCCAGCCACAAGTCAACAGCTTTACTACTAGGTAACAAATTTGCTTATCTTTAAAACCAGTAGGAATTTCTTTCAAGATAATGTGTGTACATGCATTTCTCCCTGCTTCCAGCCCCAGCACAGTGTCTGTCAGTGCTATCTGCATTTCTAGGGGCAGCCTCAGGTTTAAACTTTTCATTTGATGATGGAAACTGAAGAAGTATTTTATTTTCTTTTTTATTTTCTTTTTCATTATGGATTACCTGATGTACAAACACAGCTAGGCTTTCTACATGGGAGGGCAATTTCCAAACCCATCAAAGCTTATTAGAAGAGTCAGCAACCTGCAGCTGGGCTGGATGAATTTCCTGACCACTTTTACTGGACTTGGCAGCTAACCTTGGAAAGTGAGAGCTTCAGGGAAGCCGTGCTGCTCAGTGCTCTACTCTTCCAGTCCTCAGGTTTTCTCCAAATGACTTTTTTTCTCCCTGTCTGCATGTTTACACTGGAAGTTTGGTGAAATTATGGAAATATTGGTGTCTTCCTGAGGCTGACAGCTATCACTGCCAATAATAAAGACAAAATATAAAATTTTCTGATGATTAATATCTCTATGATTTGATCAAATGTGGGTAGTGTGAATCAAGGATTTTCTAAATGATACAGGAGAAAAGTGTGGCTAGGCTTTGGGCAGAGGAACCAGGCAGGGTCTGGCCCATTGTGAATCCTTACTGAGAAGTTGGTGTATTTCAAATACCTGGAAATGATATCCATGGCATTAACAAAAACAAACTTTTGGGATAACTTTAGTTTTCATCTGTGTCCAGGAGTGCTGAGCACCTGCCCTTTAATCTAACATTCTATCACTGTCTGAAAAAATAGATATTGGAAGCAAATGACAAGGGGTTACTAAGGTATGATAAAGCTACTACTCAATTTTTGGTTTATGTCATGTGCAGGCTGACCCACCTTAGTCCTTGAATAACCAATCTACAAGAAAAAGGCTTGTACAATCAGGTTTTCTTCTGTCCTACTTCTGGCAGAAAGTGTTGTTAGCAAAGGCAAAAAGTGCTCAGCAGCTCCATGGCCCCACTTCAGCAAAGCAAAGGCAGGTCCTGAGCACTGAGCTCCATAGGAGGTGTGAAAATGGCCTTCTTTGCTTTGATGCACTGGAGACATAGAAAAGTCTCTCAAATCTGCTTTGCCCCCAGAGAAATCAATTGCAGAGTTCTTATTGATTTCAATGAGACAAAATCCCCCACTGTTTACAGTGTAAGTAAATAAATTTATTTCACAGAGGGAGAAGTCAGTGCTCACAGAGTTTTGCAATGTGAAGCCCTGAGCACCCCTAGCATCACAGTGAGCTCAGTGCTGCCTTGCTGTGGTGCTCTTCAGCACTCAGCACAGACCTTCCCCCATGCAGGCTGTCTTCATCTGCCCACAGGAACAAAATGAGAGGAATCACGTTTCCTCCAGGTCACCTTGGGTTTCCATAGTGACTATTTGAATGTGATTGTCTTATCAATCAGAACCTTCTTTACTCTCATAAGCAACTATAAAATCTGCTCTGGTTTCTATAGCAACCATCTTTAAACCCATATATTTATTTTCTCTAGGCTTAGCTGAACTGTTGGAAATAGTTCAAATTAACTGCTGGTGCAATATTTCTTATATTTTTTCTCTCAAACTATCCTTTACTGTCATCCAGAACAACATTTATGGTGAGGCTACTGTCCTTATGTTTCAGTTACTTAGAGACCCTGTTTGCTGACTAACCACATGAGCAACACCCCTTAAAAATCATGGGTTTCATGAGGAGCATGGTAAACCCAAAACCTCTGGAGTTCAGTCTTTCTTTTCCCAATTCAGGCCCCTATGCCCATGCACTCAACACAAAAAAAAGGTGCTGTTTTGGTACCCCAAATCTTCCCTTGTAATAATATGCAAGAATAGCACCTTCCCTCCAGTAAACTCAAAGCAAACTACAGCCGGTGCTTTACAGCAACCCTGTGAGTTACTCAAATGTTATTGTTGGTGCAGCACAATGTGCACAAAGTTAATGGTCCATTTACACTCCAAAACCAATAAATGTCAAGAAGTTTATGGGGTTTTTTCAACCTAAATGTGGTAACCGGAGACAAGGCTGATACCACATTGTCTATGGTTTCTGCTCACCAGGCAGCAGGTACACATGAAGTTTTCTACAGAGCTGAGACTGGTACAATCACAACCACACTTTTACTTCATGATCTGACCATGAACACCCATTGATTTCAGTCTCAAAGCTCATCTTCCTGATGCCATGGTTTAACTTGGCAGGAACCTAAACACCATATGGCTACTCACACCACTCCTCCAGTGGGATTGGGGTGAGAAAAAAAGTAAAATTCGTGGGTTGAGATAAAGACAGCTTAATAGAACAGAATAGGAAGGGATAATAGTGGCAGTAATAGTAATAATAATAATAATAACAATAATTGTAAGAATAATAATAACAACATATACAAAACAAGTTATG
Organism: Cyanoderma ruficeps; assembly: GCA_008694505.1. Lineage (NCBI taxonomy): Eukaryota > Metazoa > Chordata > Aves > Passeriformes > Timaliidae > Cyanoderma > Cyanoderma ruficeps. The sequence continues at coordinate 3,593,120 of VZDJ01000158.1, read as the reverse complement.
AACACTTGCTCACCACCCACAAGAATATGCCTAATTCAGGGTTATAAAGTTATTAATAGATAATTATTCTGCTCTGTGGCAGTGTTTTCTGGAATCCTATTGGTAGCAGCAAGTTGCAGACATATAATTTCTGCCTCTGTGCAGCTTCCAGGTTACAAGAGAAGAGAGGCCCTCAGCTCCACCTGTGGTGCTACTTTCTAGATGCCCTGGGCTTTTCTTTCTCCTCTTTCTCTGTAGTAGGAAAACAATTTTGGTTTTGTCATGAGATGAGAGACTTTTTAATTTTTCTCCTAATTTTTAATTTTTCTCTAGAAATGTTTGGTCCCTACAGTGTCTCCATCTGCTCCCCCTTTCTCAGAGCTGCTGGGCTGCTGGCAGAAGGCAAATTTCTGCCTGTTCTGCATGTGCAAGAGACACCAGCAAAGCTGCAGTCAGTCCACCTTGCTTCTTAGGAAAACAGTCACCGACAAAATTGAAGAAGTTCAAGGAAAGGTGAAAAAAGAGCCAGGAAGCTGAGGCTGTGGTCACATATTAGGGAAGAGCAAGAGTTTTATGCCAGCTGATGGGAAATTCCATAACTGAAATCCTATGGGTATGAGAGGAGGAATACATCGAGATAATAAAAAGGAGAGGAGTTAACTACTTCTAAAATTAAAAAAGAGGAATGTGTAGTGACTCAGGATCACACTGCTGAATTCACAAAAGGTGGTTGGTACTGCAGGAGCTTGAGCCCTTGCAGCTGCCTGGCTGTGCTCAGGAAGGTTTCCAGGGTTTACCATTGGTGGTACAGCTCATGCTGAGCTGTGGATTAAGGAGAGGAAGGGGAAATGAGATGCCTTGAGGCTGGCTGTGAGAACTTCTCCAAGGAGAGCTGTAGGGAACCAGATCATATATAGAACTACCAAGGAAGTAAAGGCATTTGTGTCCAGTAAGGATTACTTGTGACAGGAGGAGGGCACTGGGCAGTGCCTGACTTGCTGGGCCAGGGGCTGTGGTGTGCCAACACAGAGCTGGGGGCAGAGCTGTGGTGTCCTGGCTGCCAGTGCAGGGAGGGAGTCACTGGTGTCTGTGCTGTGAGCTCAGGGCTGTGGCTCTGTGGCACTCCTTCAGACATGGCCAGACACCCCAGAGCACAGCACAGCAGCTCATTGCTCTCAACACAGCAATTCCTCTACTCATACAAACCCCAGAGTAAAATCACTTCTCTATAGAAATGTTTTGCAGAAACACAAGTTCTTTTCAGTGGAAGCTTGCCTGGAGCTCTTCTTCATCCCTAAACTTTCAATCCCACCGCATTTTTTTCCACACAGGTGCCCCCCAGGGTCCTGCAGCACTGCTGCATGCTACCAAGACACTTGCAAAGCTGGTTACAAATCTGCTGGGTCCAAATTAGAGTGGGGATGCCAGGAGCTCAGGTGACGTTGGGTTTGTAGGGGAGATGGCTACAAGCAGAGATGGGGCACAAGGAAGCCACAGAACAAAACTCACCATCACAAATAGCTGCTTTCTTCAGGCAAACACTTGCAGTACCTCTGCCTTCCTTCAGGGGAGGGTTGCTTCCACCAGCTAAACCTTCCTGAGGAAAGTCTCACTACTTCACTCTCCAAAACACAAGGGTTGAGAGACTTGGGACCATTACATTTGACTTGGCATGGTAAGAAACTCACAGGTTTATATAAGAATGTCTTCATATCTAACATGAAGCTGTTCTTATCTAAACTTCAGCCAATGTGCAGGCATCCTCAGAAGCCATACAGCACCCATCTTTTACCTTCACATATCTGAAGATACTAAAATCATATAGTCATAGAATGATTATCTAAAATATTGTATATATCCACTGTTGAGGTCTGTAAAAGCTACAGTAATCCATTTCTTTCTATGCAGATTTCCTGAAATTGTCTAATATCTGAGTGTGTAACTCACATATAATCTGTAAAAATAAGCACCTGCCTGTAGGGGAAGGGAATAGAGGTGACTTTGTCCCTGCTAAGTAACAGCTCTGTTAATTACCCAATACAGCCTCACTCCTGAGGAGTAACAGCTACATCTAATAAAGATAAGTGTGATGAAAGGGGTTAGGCTAGCTGGTGAGGGGAGAAACCATGAAGGAGGAGAAACTTTGATAAGGAGGCTCATGAAGAAGGATCCCAGGGAGAGACAATCGCTGCTGTGAGGTCAGTCTGGGTCTGCAGTCAGAGCCTGTTGTTGGAACCTGCATTCACAGTCTAGTCAGGGAAAAGCTTGCAGTCAGAGTCTGCAAACCAAAACACGTAATCGTGGTTTATCAGGAAATAACCAGCAGTCAGAGGCTGCAAGGGAAACTTACAAGTAGGAGCTTGCTGCAGCTAGAGTCAGTGAATAGTTGGAGTCAGGATAAGCTGTAAAGAGGAATAAACCAGGACCCTTTTCATGCTGTGTTTAACAAGAAGTCTGTCTCTCAGCTCATTTTTCCCCTCTAACAAGAGGGCTGCTGCAACACATGCCCATTGCTGACAGCAGATGAGTGTTTACTAATCTGAAGTCAAGTACTTAGGAACTGGGAGATGCTGGAGTAGAAGCTATCATTGCAGTTTTATCTTTTAAATGCTCCAGAGAACAGAGTGTTTCTTGCTCCACTTCCCACTGCTCTCCCCAGGCAGGCTGAGCTTTTCTTCTTCTCTCTTTTCTGTGGACTTCCAGAGCTGCTGGTTTTGAGCTTGCACAAGCACAAGCAAGGCTGAGCTCTGTGCTTGCTTTCATGCACCTGGCATGCAACCCCTTTGTGTCACTGTGGATAGATTTGCTCTTCACTTCCTGAAGGTGAAAAAAGGGGTAGCTGGGGGGAAGGGGTGAGAGTGGCTGTTTTTGCATTGTGGTTTTCCCCCAAAGCCTGTGGTTGGGTGGGTGTGATGCCTGTGAGAGTGCAACTCAAAAAATGATAGCAGGAGTGCCATGTCGGGGCAGATAAGAACCATATTGCTTGTAAGGACTAAGAGCCTCATTGCCCTTATCTCAGTTTTCAGAGCCACTGAAGCTCTGCATCTTTCTTTCTCCTGTTTGCTTAATGTATTGGGAAACTGATGCTGAGCAGCTACATGTGTTCCTGTCTTCCTTGGGGCATGTACAGCATGGCCTGCAGTCCCTTCCTCCTTCTCTGCTTCTATTCCTCCCTCAGGAGTGTGGGGGGCACAGGCTGTGCTTATTTAACACCCTGCTCTCTAGCTGCACATCCCAGGCATCTTCTCAGCAGCTGCCCCCAGGAACATGACTTTGTTATTTATGCTGCTCCCACTCCCACCATGCTGTGTGGGTCCAGAGCCTGATGTGGGTTTTCCCTTGGGTGAATGACTCAAGTGGCAATAAGACCCAGCAGCTGTGCTGGATACTGCCACAGCAGTTTCCACTAGATTAACCCTGGAGGACTGCCAGTAAGATAGAGGGTCTGGCATGCTGCTCACTGGGCTCTCACATCCCTGCAAGGTGACCTCAGATGACTTGACTTCCAGCCTTCCTCTGAAGCATCTAAGCAGCTCCCACAAAAATAGGAGCAGTTTCTGTAGGAGGGACTGTGGAAAATCACTGGACTTAGAGTTAAAACTAGCTAGCAACATCACTGTCTCCATCCCTCGCTGAAAGAGGATGAGATGTGCTCTGAGCACTGTCACAGAGCAGGTCTTGCAAATTATGTGATGGTTGTCCTGGTCTGTGATACCACCAGTGTCCAGGGAGACTCAGTCTGGGTCTGGGCAGCTGTCCCCCCCCAGCAGTGCCTGCTTAAATGTAGCCTTTGGACAAACAGATCCGAGTTCCTACACACCTTCTGGTCAGCATTGTAGTATTGGTCAGGGACCAGTGATCTGAGCAAAGGTGACATAAGGACGTGCTTTTTCCATGATGTCCAACAGAAAAGAAAGCCACAGCATGAAAGTGGGGACAAGGGGTGAGAATTTCAGCAGAACCTTTGAACTACCTTTCAAAGTCCAAGTTTTCTTTAATTTCTTTTAAATTTTTTTAAAGACATCTGAAGTGTGGAATTTTAAAATAAGAAAGCAGTTATCTGAGCTCCCTGAGCTCACAGAGAGGCAGGAATCACCTGTGTGACTTGATAGCAATAGGTGAAGCTACATTTCTTTTTATATTGGTTACACCTCTGTAGGCACAATTGCTGGTGCCTGCAGCAGAGAAGGCTGTGTTTGAGTCCTGTGCTGGGCTGATGCAGGAGGCAGAGATGGAGGCCTGAAGAGGGGTTTGGAACAATAGGTGCCATCTGAGTGCTCTGAAGAGGGGCAAGCGGTTCTCAAATTTCTGGAAAATTCAAAACCATTTAAAGGCCATAAATGAGAGTGGATTGGGCTTTTCTTTTTCTTGCAGAAGGAAAGTGTGATGAGATCTGTGACTGCACCTATGAAGAGGTGAGCAAGGGTAAATAAAGTTTTCCCTGACATTGTGTAACTCTTGTCCCAGGGTCAGATGCATCTGGTGGGAGTTTGTACTGCAAGTAACTGCCTTTCTGTGGGAGGTTCCACCCCTGAGACATTCCTGAGTGATTAGTCAGATTTGTATGCTTCAGAAAGAAATGTGTACTACAGCTTCTAGAAGGAAAAGAACAGAAATATACCCAAGCAGAGCTGTGATGCAAGCAGAGGGAGCTGCCCAGCCTGGCTGAGCAGGCTGAGGCTGTCCATGGCTGGCTCTGCCCACCCCCAGGGTGTGTGCAAGTCAGACACAGCTCTAAAAAAATGTGCTGTTCGACAGAAAGCAAAACTGGGGCTTGAAGATGGGGATGAGAGTGGAAAGTAAATTTGCCAACAGCACCAAGCAGAGCAGAAGGGCAGGAAGGCTCTGCAGAGGGATCTGGACAGGCTGGATCAAAGGGCTGAGGCCAATTGTGTGAGATTCAGTGAGACCAAGAGCTTGGTCCTGCACTTGGATCACAACAACCCCAGGCAGAGATACAGACTGGGGGCAGTTGCTGGGAATGTGCCAGGTGGAAAAGGACGTGAGAGTACTGGTCAACATCAGCTGAACATGACCCAATGTGTTCCCAGGTGGCCAAGAAGGCCGATGGCATCCTGGCCTGGATCAGCAATATAGGCTGCAGGACCAGGGCAGGGATGGTTCCCCTACGCTTGGCACAGTGGGGCCACACCTCAATTCTTGTGCTCAGTTCTAGGCCCTCACTATGAAAAGGACACTGAGGTGCTGGAGCATGTCCAGAGAAAGGCAACAGAGCTGAGGAAGGGTCTGGAGCACAAGGCTTATGAGGACCTGCTGAGGAAGCTGGGAGTGTTTAGCCTGGAGAAAAGGAGGCTCAAGGAAGACCTTATCACCATCTTCAACTGCCTGAAATGAGGGTGAGGCCAGGGGTCAGTCTCTTCTCCCAGGTGACAGGACAAGAGGAAATGGCTTCAAATTGCATGTGAGGAGTTTCAGATTGGATATCAGGAAAAATTTCTTCGCTGAAAGAGTGGTCAGGCATTGAAACAGGCTGCCCAGGGAAGTGGTGGAACCACCATCCCTGGAAATACTCAAAAAACGGGCAGATGTGCCATTTGGGAACATGGTTTGGCTGTATGCACAGTGTTGCTGGGCTAACCCTTGAACTCAATGATCTTAGAGATCTGTTTCAATCTCAACATTTCTATGATTCTATAAATTTGAGTGGGAAGTTTGTGCTACTTTTCAGAATCTGAACTTTCTTTGTTTCTTATTTCTGTTTTCCTTTAAAGACAGCTGAACTGGCACTATTCAGTCTTGCATAGCCCACAGGCAAGAACCTATTGTACTAAGCAGAGGACCAAGTGCATCAGTAGAAGGTTCTGTAGTTTCCAAGAGAAATAGTAATTCCAGAGTGGAAAATTATAACTATTCCATCCCTTTAGAGACCAGTGGGTAAATTTGCTCATGTTTGAGTACTTGAATTAACAAAGTATCACATCTCTTTCTAATTTTGGAAAAATATGTTGGTAAATCAAATACATCCAGAGCCTTGTCCTGAATATTTTTCTGGGTGTATTGTGGCTGTTGGGTGGGAATAAATGTGTCCTTTCTAAGTAGAAAGAAAGACATGATCTATTAACATAAAATAATGTGAAATTGTTTTAAATGAAACCCAAACTTGATGTTTAGAGCTTGGTAAAAAATAAAACAGACCAAAAATATCTATACCATCAGTAGAACTGGCTTTTTGGGCTGGAAACCAAAACTGTGCCCAAGATATACAAAGCCTTTCCCCAGGGTAAGTGGTGTTAGTTACACCGTCCATCTGCCCCCTCTGCCCCACTGAGAAGCCACCCAGTCGCTTGGCTGTGGGCTGACTTTAGAACATGGAAGCAATTTTGTTGAGGTCAGCTTGACTAATCAGCCCAGAGAGCTGGGTGTGTCTGTACAGCTTTGCAGAAGCACCATGAAGTTTTATTGTGCTCTGAATGCAGAATCGTGGACCATTCATTAAGAAATTAAACCTGTGCAAAGTTGCATTTGACAGTGGTGAGAGAAGCATCAGCAGCTGCCTTTTGTTGGGTAGCCAAACTGATGGCAACAGATTTAGGATGCAGAGAGGAAATGTTTGTTACTTGTGCTGATGTGAAAGGCCTGCTCTTTCCTAATGAGGTCCAGGATTCCTTGAGGAGCTCCCAGAGAGGCATCAGCATCACTGACCACAAAAGAGGTTTGACTGTTTGGTGACTTGTTGAAACCAAATATGTCGGCTTCAACAAATTGGGCAATATTGCAAATGTGATTGAATGGGAAAAATCTTGTAATAAGTTGCTGGCTATTCTGGGACACTTTTCTTGCTTACTCTCTCTTAAAAGCAAAAGCAGACTATTTTATCCAAAATGGGGGTAGGGGAAGTCAGAAGATTATCATCCCTGAAGTAGATTTCCCGTTTTTTGGCCATCTCCTTTTGCTGTTAGGGCCACGTTGCCTGCATAGGGGGGACCTTCCTGTTCCCAAGCAGGGAGCATGTATCAGAGGCCAAGGAGGACAAAACTCTTCTGGTGGAGGCCAAACCAGCCTCTTCCTTGTGGGTTTCCTTGGGCTAGGATTTGGCAGATGAGGTCCATTCATGCTCAGAAATCTCAGCCCTTTGGCGGAACACCATGGTAAGGATTCACCTTGGGTCAGTATTTCAAGTGTTTTATTTAATTAGAGAAGTTATTGCATAGGGTAAGGCAGCACGGCACAACAGATAAATACTTGGTTTTGATTTAATTCAGGCAAATGAGTTTTTTTGTGTTCAGATGTTAATTTAATCTTAGCGTTGTATGATCCTCAGTCACTGCCTTTCATAAGGTCTAGGAGGAAAAGTTAGAGACAGAAATAATAAAAACTTGGGAAGGGTCAGGCAGTTAAAACTGCATGTTTTTGAACTGAGATGGGAGGTGGAAATCAGGTGCCACCAAGCTTGGGGGTCAGGGTCAGCTGTATATGTATGGTCTGACCAAGCCAAAGAAAGCGCCAAAGAATGAAACAGGAGGACAAACATTGTTTCTTTTGTGTTTCTTCTCTGATTCCATCCAGCCTCACAGCAGCAAAGGTGGTATCCTGTGTGACAGCCACTGTCCACTCACTCTCCTTGCTTCACTTTGTTACTGAGGTGACCCTGTGGTTTGGAATCTTGACTTCCATCTGCAACTGCCATGAAATTCACACTCTTCTTTCCACTGACTGCACTGGTGGAAAAGGCAAGTGCTGCTTGGGAAGACAATAAATTATCACCCAGCTTCCAACAATCTCTGCAAAACAAACATGAAGGAAAGTGTTTAAGATAGTTTTGCACAATAAATACGTGGCAGAAGTAACCCCATAAAAGTCAAATCTGACCATTTCAATCTATCTTGAAGTGCATTTCTAGAGGAAAACAGAACAGGCTTTGTTCTGAAAATGCTCAAATAGCCTCTTTTAGAGACTTGCTGGCCTTTACAAAGGTTTGCCCTGAAGTGAAATCTTAGTAAAATCCATCATTCAGAAGACTGTTTTGCATTCCAGTGGACTCAGATTTTCTGGTGTAAAATCCTTCCAGCTTTCTTTGACCAGCCCTATTGAAACCTGTCAGTGGTGATATCTGATGCCAGCAGTGGCCTTGTGAGGCTGTGAAGGGAGCTCTAAGAAGTGCTTATCAATGCATTACCACTTGCTTCAGAAAAAGACTTATTACTTTACCTTCAACACGGTAATGGGGACATCTTGCTGTGTCAGCATGATGTGTTTTATTCATTTAACATCATTTGTTAAAAGAAAGTAATTCTGAATTCTGCAAGTCGAGTAATTTTTAAGTCTTTTCACATTTAAGCAGGCTTGCAGTGGACATAGAAGGGTTTTTTTTCTTCCTATTGCTTTCCCAGCTGCAGCCACAAGCAGTACCCAAGCAATATTTCTATAGGCTTCCATGGCTGGGTTGGGATCTGGAGCAGTGAGTCTCATTTCCAGCAGACCTCAAGACAGGGATGTCATCACTGGGATGTTGCCCATGTCCCAGCATGTGTAACAGCTCTGTGTTGTATGTGGTGGTTTTTTGGTTTTTTTTAAAGACTATGCTTATCTGTTTTTTGAAAACTGTGAATTGTTTCTCAGTTTGCAGTAATAACTATTCTTCCCTCTCCCTCTGCTTTTAATCCATGAACATGTAGATGCAGATTATTGATTTTGCAGCATCTTAAATCATTTCATGACAGTGCAACATACGTCTCCTGTGGGACAAAATCTGCAGGACCTCTGGCCCTGCCATCACACAGTGATCCAAGAGAGCTCTGATTTTTCACTGATAGCAGGACCTGCTATTATATTCTTAGCTATTTTAAGGTTGAGGATTTTTTCATTAAATATGGATATTTTATCAATCTCTTCCTTTTTTTTAATATTAAAGTTTTGAATGACAATAATAATTTCTCAGGAGACACCCAAAGAATACTTAAGGTGAATTGTAAGACTGATAAGGGCAGTGTGCTAGGGAGCTCTATTAAATAAACACCTTGTAGAGCAGGACAGTCAGTGGAGGAAGACTTGGGATCACTGCTTCTAACTCTATTTCAGCCCCTGTGTGTTCCCCTTCCAACAGACTCATGTTCTGCCATTACTGAGAAATGGTTTTGCCATCACCATTTGTTCTCCTGCAGGTTTCTTCTATTCCTGGAGCCTGCTTGGCTTCACACCTCTCAGTGTGTGTACACCATGTAGAGCCAAGGTTGGCACTGTGTGTGCAACTCCAGACAAAACACATGTGAAAGGAGGAAGAAAAGCATTTTCTCTCTGAAAAATTGCTGCTGACATGCATCCAGCCATTCTGGGTTTTGATGCAGTGTATGTCCATTAAACAGCCTGTGCTGTGCTATCACAGACTGTAAATTGCTGATCAATCACACAACCAGCCTCAGTCCGAGCTCAGCTTCTCCCCGTGACTGATGGCGACGAATGTGTGCATGCTGACAGCACCAAGTATCACATCCTTGGGAATTCAGAGCAGGAACCACCACAGTGTAGGTGGTGCATCTTGTTCCAACACAGATAAACTCTTTGAGGGGTTGTATGTATGTGTACCCATTTGAGCAAACACGATAAGAGAAAATAAGGATTTAAATGAGCAATGTCCTGCCCTGTATAACAATAAACCAAACAAATCAAAATCCCTTCTTCTCCCCACATTAATCTCTTTCCTCCTCTTGTTCATTCTCACAAATCTGTCCTTGGTATTGCTGTGGCTTGTTTACAGCATAGCAAAATTTGCCCCTGTGTAGCATTTCAAGTAAAGCAATTTAATGGCCCATTGGCTAAATGCTGACTAACCTACTTTGAATGCAGTGGGAGGTAAGGACTGAGCATAAACTCAGCAAGGATTTTGGCATAGCATCCTGTGACACTTTCATCCTCGCAGTTTAGTGGCAGCTATTTACCCACATGGGGCTGGTTCATGCTCTGCATGAAAACTATTTTAACATTTTGTTGCATTGAAACAGCATTACTGAGGCCCTTACTCAGTTTTCGCTTGTCAGCCTTTGTGCTTGGCCCTGCACAGTGTGGCCTCTTTGAGACGCCATTTATCAACACATTCTTCTCTACTGGCCTCTATTTGTGTATGACTGGGGATTGTATGGGGTGTTAAAAATTCATTCTCTATTTTGCTGTAGATAGAAATCACAGGCGAACACACATGAAGAGTTATTGTGTGGGTATGGCCTTCCGTAGCTCAGTTTGGGCTGGAAATATCAAAAGCACACAGGCCTGTAGTCAGCCGCTTTTCAATGGCAACAGGATTAGGTTACTTAACTACTCTCCAGCACTGGAATCTCAGCTCTGACCTAACAGCAGGCAGGACAAGGCAGTGGTGCTGTCACAGGGCTCCTGGTAGGCACCTGTGGATCTCTGTGCCGTTCTGCTTCTGCTTTGATAGATCAGAGTTGATGTGCAAAGACAGAGTCCTGCTGTCCCTGCCTTTGGATGGCACAGCTCATCTCTGCAGTCTGCCTGGAGAGCACAGGGGTAAGTAATGCTAAGGGCTAAGCAAGTGGCACGTAGCAGGCACACAGGGAAGGAAAACCTGCAGGAAGACAGTGTGGCCTTTCCTAATCACCCTCCTGCTGGAGCCATGGGTGGGTGAGCCCATATGGCTTAGATTCATGGACTGCACTTAGTGTTTAGACCTATACTTACCTCATGTCTCTTCTGCTCCAGTCTTCATCTGTATTTTAAATCACCAGGGCCTACAGGTGACAGGATGAGGTTTCTTCACTTCATTCCCTAGGGGGTGCCTTTGGGCTTTTTCTATTTTTTTCTACGCAACTTTCATTCTGAGGAGGAAATACATGGTCAAAAATTTTTGCTTCCTGTAGCCAGAATAACTATAGGCCAGTTTATAAGACAATCCAAAATCTAAAATAAGAGGCTTTATTATGCCTGCTATGCCTTTTTAATGATTACAAAACATGGAAATTTTATACTAAGGTGCTGTTTCGTTCTGTTCAGTTTTGTCTCCTTTACCACTTTTGAAAGTCAGATACTCTGAATTAAATTCATTAAAATCAATACCAGTTTGGGGGAATTGATTAAGGTTCATGGAATAAACAAACACATCTCTCTTTTTGGAATATTTTTCAAGAAGCTGTGCTGTGGCTTAATCACAGGGAGACACAAAGCATAAATATATGCATGGAACACAAACATTATCTGTACCAGAGCAGTAGACACCCTGACAATCAGACGCTCAGCTGTAACAATGAAGTTAAAAACTCCACTCAAATTTAGCAACTCACCTGCCAGTTCAGTGACTTCACCTGGAGGGTTTACCATGACTCCTAATTCACATGAATAAAGAGTCAACCTGATAAATGAGAACTTCATTATAAATGATACAAGTATATTTGGCATTTCAGAGAAATTATCTTATTTGGACTCCATCATTTGCAACACACACTCCCTCAGGAAAAGTCAAACCTGTTACAAAATGGGAGCAGTAAATAATAAAAGGAATATTTCACTGAGGAGCAAGGTACCAGACCAAGCATTAAAATGTATCTTTTAGATTTCAGTAGTAGCCAGTCTATGGAGTGGTAGTCTGCCAAAACATGCTACATCAAACCTGTGTGAAAGAGGTTATACAATAGAAAATTTTAGGTTTTTACCCTTTTTTATTACTTATTGTGTCCATATCTGTTTTGTGGTTCTAAGCTTTTCTTGACTTTAAAATACTTTAAAATTTCATGTAAAAAAACAGTTTCTCTGAACTGTGCGTAATCTCACAATTCTTTGTTCCACTAAAACTTTCAGGAAAAGAAATGGCAAAGGAAAATACAAAGTCATGGTAAGTTCCATGTATTTAACATAAATTTTAGTAATCTAAGACTCAGAATTGGACAAAGAGTGAATTTTAGGCAATCTGATGTGCGTTGTGAGTTTATAAACTTTCCTTTAAAGACTGACTTAACTCAAAAGTCTGTTAAGTTGGAAGATGAACATGGTTAAGGAATACTTATATATGTAATTAAGGTTAATAATGATCCAAAAAGGCAATCTGATTAGGTCCATTTTGAGTGTTTTCCCCTAATATGACCTTAAACATTTTTACTGGGGCATTTGAGGTTTTTTATATACTTCACACATTTTCTGAACAGTAAATAAGCATTTGTATTTATAAGACAGTTTTCTATGATATGTCAAAGGACTCTCAAGAATCTCAGAACACAGCTTGAGAAAAGCCATGCCTCAAAAATAAAACTGCACTGAATACTGATGTAAATTCTCCCCTATTAGTAATGTCACTATAGCAAAACAGTTGTAAAGACTTGGGTAAAATTGGGAACTCTGAGAAACACATTATATGTGAATGCAACAATACACAGCATCAAAAATCCTTTATGAAAAGAATTGCAAAAGCTTGCTTTAGAGCAATCAAGTTATCTTTTTTCTCTCCTTCCAAAAGGAGAGTCAAACCTTTGTGCAGTATTTAGTCAGTAAAACATTAAGGCCATTACACCCTTGTACCAGTGAGATTAAACTGGTCTTGTGGTGCTTCATGTTTTTGTGGTATGTTGCAGGGAATTGCCCTCCTGAACCTCCTCCCCTCCCTGTCACTGATACTGAGATCAAAGTGAAACCGTTTGGTAAAAGGTAAATTAGAAAGCAAAACCATTAAACTGGGGCAAAGGGAGAGAAGACAAAGTTGTATCACTAATCTATTCTTGTTTTCCTTCTCCCCCCACTCAGGGTAAAGCACGAGCACTACAAAGATTTAAATAAGCCACAATTATAAAGGATTCATCACTTGCCACACCATTAGCTGGTATAAAATGGTTAACATTGCAGAAATCTGGAAAAAAAAAATCCAGCCCAGATTCATCTGTTCCCAGCACAGACTTTTTATGAAGGTTCATTAGAGGAAAATTAGAGGGAATATTCAGTACCTTCTATAGATGTAACTGAATTCATGGCAATCCATCAGGACCAGAAAAGCTCCCTTTTGTAGATTCAGGACTAGCTCTTCTGACAGAATTCTACTTCAAACATCTCTACAAAATTTTCCACTGATTAAGCTAAGCTTTCTCCTAAGGCATCTTACTGATTCTGCAATGTAAGTCCATTTCCATTTCAGCAATAATATAAGCAAGCAGTAGTCTGCTAATAAAAGTTAACCCTTGATGAAACCATTCTACTGGTTGCAACACAGGAATACTTCTCCACACCTCAGACATGGTTCCTATTCCTACCCTTTCCCTAGTACTAGGAAAAATCAAAATATTCCTGTTGTTGCTAACTGTACACCATTGTCTAATGGATCAGCAGAACAGGCTGCTCGAAGCAGCCAGTAACAGTGATCTGCATTTTGATAACTCAGTTATCAAGTGGGTTCTGTATGGTCAATATAGTCAGTGCAGAAAACTGGGCAGTACTGTGGGAAGCTGCACGTACTGCATTACCACTCCTGCCCCTGGCTGTGAGAAGACTCATGGAAGGATGATGCTAAAAACACCAACTAGAAGAAAAAGACTTGCCTTGGATAGGATTAGTTGGCCCTAGAAAGCACCAGTCCTTTCATCTGTACTCCCTCTTTAGTAGTTCCAGTGGCATCAATCTCTCTTTGCTCCATTAGGTTTTGTTGCTCCAGACAAAATATTGCTGTAGCTACAATAATCCCTTATTAAAAAGAAACCAAAACACTTTTGCATTAAGTGATACTGATCTTTAAGCATGTGGTACCACATACTTACATATAGGATCTGTGTTTCCATGTATCAGTAGAGTTAATACCCTTAGAATATGCCCCCAAGAAAAACTCTTCCCACAGCATTTCAGGTGCCAAATAGTCCCTAGTGTAATTTGATATTTAACACAGAGCATCCTCCCCTGCACCAAGTATGCAAAAAATCTTCCCCAATAGACTACAGAGATTTACTCAAGAGGAATTCTTTGTTTTTAAAACCTTTACGAAGGTTTAACCAGCACAACTTTAATGGGCTGAAAAATATCACTATTTCAGTTTAGTCTGTAACAAAAAGCAGAGCCTGCCCTAAATATTCAACCAGGTTTTAACATCTTGCTCTGAACCATGGATTACAATCTTTACATCATAGGGTTCTGTGTTATGATGCCCAAAAGATAGGCTGGAAATAAATCCCCATAGATCTAGGTCTATAGAGCACGTATTTGTTTCTTGCAGTGCTGCTGGTGAGGGGGATTTCTCCACCTAACTCTCCCACCTTTGCCAAGTGCTGTGGTCTATTTCTACAGTAAGTATTGCTTAGTGTCACTGTGTCAGTACAACATGATCACATATGCACCAGAACTAATTTCCATGGTATAAGCTTATGGTTATTAGAGAGTTCTTTTGCACTGTGCTTGCACCGCCCCAATTTGAGGATCATTGGGTGTCTTTGATGAAGGCTTCCAAAGTCATCTTCACATCTGAACTTTTCAAGTTTGTCTTCAGAGCACACACAGTTACGGTGTTCCTCATGTCTGTCTTGTCTTAGCCAGCCTAAATTCTCTATTTTGCAGCTAAGTGCCTTTGCACTTGCCAATTTCTCAGTACTATATTTTCTATCTCCAAAGCTGTCCACCTGGTGATTTTCTTCTGTTTTGTCTGTTCAGCATTAAGCAACTAGTTAACCACATACTAGCCATTACATTGTATAGAAAGTTATTTATATCAGGTTATATAGGTACCAAAGTTATGCTTCAGGTTATATAGGTACAAAACCCTATGATTCAGGCTATATTGATATCAGGTTATATAGATATATAAAAAGTCATTATTTAGGTTATATTGATATGAAGTTATACAGATATATCAGGTTATATTGATATCTTATAATTCAAGCTATATAAGTACCTTGTAACCTAAGTTATATAGGCATCAGTTACAAACACTGTCCTATGCTCTAACATTTGTGAAGTTTCCAGGTTCTTTCAGGTATATACAACCCTTGGACCAAAGAAAAGAGAGGCGTAACTCAATAAAGGAGCTGAATTACATTCACCTCACTCTACAACAGGTTCTGTGCAAAGCGTGAAAGTTTTAAGCATGTTTATGACTCTCCTGCACAGGAACACAAAGCAATGGCCTGTCAAATTGTGAGGAGGGCAACATTTGGAGCAGAAGTACGGAAAACAGTTAAACTCAAGAGGTCAGGAGATACCAGTAAAATGACCTTTATTTCAAAGCTCATTAAAAAGCTTCACAATAACACTAACAGAATTGGCATTTCCTTCATTTTATGTACCCCACATGAAAAATGTATTGTTTAGCAAGAGATGAAACGTAAGCGTTTCTGCATGCTACTAACACATTTCACCATCTCATTACCTGATAAGTACTTTGGACTGCAACAATCAAAAACCTCAGGACAGAAGGATTTCTTCTGCAAAGTCCTTATGAAGGGGACAGACACTGGCTTCTTCTGACATACCCAATTAGATGTCCAGACAAAAGAAAACTACCTTGGCATCTACAAATGCCTACGAGTGTTTCGATTACAACCTTTTAAAGGAGCAGTACATTTCAAAGCAAGAGCTTCTTTTCATCTTTAGTGATGCAAATGGTTAAATACTGCACAGAAGCTTAGTATGAACTCACAATTCCACAGGAATCTGAAAGTTACCAAGGCAATTTTCCTTTTAGGATAGTCATGACCAACACGATTACTATTCTTCCTCCCACAACATAACATATCCTAGACAAGTCTTAAGAAAAAAAATATAAATAGTTTCCAAAACAATGCATTCCCACCCCCATCACATATGACAGCCAAAACATCTTCTGTCATGGGATGAAATAATTTGCTGCAAGTGCAGTGGCTTAGTCCAGGTCCATGTTAATGGTGTTTTGATCACTTGGATGACATTCACCATTCTGCTGAGGCATTTCAGAATTTTTGTCATCTTCTCCCATGTCTTCGGTTTTATAATCACTCTGTTCACTTAATGGGTTTTCCTCCTTAGGAGAGTCAACTTTTGGTTTTGGTTGTGTCACAACAGGTTCACAGACATTGTTTAACTCCTAAAAAAGTGGAAAAGATGTGGGCAGAGTATAAATTAAGGAGCCACCAACTTCACTAGTGCAAAATGTCCTGTGTCCAAAAGACTGCTTGAAATTGGCTTCTGCATTTGTTCCCGAGTGCAAACTGACAAATACTCATTGTACCCTGAAATAAAGTAATTGTTATACTTTCTGATGTTCTGTGGGCAAAGTTCAACTAAGTATTTTGGATTTCACATTGTTTTTTTCAATACTATTTTGTCTCTCAGTGAAACACTGAAAAAACCCCTGAGTTTTTAAAATACCAGTGAGCTCCACAGAATTGTATACAGTACACTCGAACTCCTCTGCTGTCTACTGGATCTCCTCCTTCCCATACGGTCTACCTTTCAAGAACCCTAGAGCATCAAGATGAAACTGGGGAAGACAAAAGGCAGTGATACCAGTCTACTTTTAGCACCAATCTCTAAAGATAGTTTCTTATGGTACTTACCTGTAGCTTTGCCTTAATTTCACTTGAATGCACAGCGGGATCCTGATCTAAGCTCTTCTTAGCCTGTGCACTCACAGCATTATTCATCCACTCAACCACTTCACTAACACACTTCTCTACTTTCATCATTTCCATCTCATCGATATGGATGTATTTCTCATCCTGTACAAATAGAAACATTTTGTATTAGTTAATAATGTCAAGGGTTAATAACACAATCAAGTTATGCCAACAAGTCTATCTCAATTATTTATAACTTGGAAATCTCTTCCAATGGTCAAAATAAATAGAAGTTAGCCACAAGAGATCCATTACAGCAAGAGACAACAGGAAATACAGATGTCAGTATAAAGTTTCCTTTACCCAAATGAACAAGAAATCTGATTCACAGAGGCCATAGAAGCTTCACAAAAAGGTCATGCAATAAAATTTAACATTCTTAAAGCTGATAAAAAAAACACTCCCTCACATTCTTGAGGGGCTACCTGTGCCCAAAGTAGTTTAGATATTGAGATTCTGATGTACAAGGAAAGGATCAGTTCTCAACTTCAGCATTCCCTACAATGCCACAGTTACACAATTAACTACTGTCAGGAGAAGGACCTGCCCAGCAACATAACCAATGAATCCAAATTTAGATTTCTTAAATAAAACCAAGCTTTAAATATACTAATTACAATGATGCTATTTATTTCACATATAACAGCACTAATGATTTCACTTCATTTTGTGATCTATAGCTACAAGGACATAATTGTTTCTGATGCTAAGGCTCAGATTGAATTAGTTTGAGTGTTGTGAGCTATTATTAAAATTCTTTAACTTGAAATCCAAGGAGCAAGTTTTCTGACAGGAATGCTTATCAAGAACATAATCTACAAATACCAATGGAAAAAAAAAACCACCAACAAAAAAACCCATAAAACCACAAGCCCAAAATACCCACATAATAAAATTGTGGGTTTTTTACTTTATCTGCAACTAGGTTTTACACTAATGCTTCTCATCATACAATAATTCTTGTCCCTCAAAGAACTGTAAGAGGAGGACACTTCTAAAATACAGATCAGTTTTTTAAAGGTCAAGAATCAGACCAGAAGTCTAAACCCTTTATAAGAACATCCTCTTCAGCCTGAAAACATCCAGAAGTACCAAGCAACTGAAGATATGACACACTGTGTGAGATTTTTTGAGTACTGGGAAACATTTGTGGTGTTAAATTTGTGACCTACATAGCAGTAGATCGGAGCTCATCTGAAAGTGCATTTGAAGCCCCTCCAGCCAATGAGCCTCACTGAAGCACTGTGGTGAAAAAAAAAAGGCCACTTACTTTATTCCTGAATTCCCCAGCTATTGTAGCATAGTACTGGAGCCTGTGTCCCAATTCTTGTAATAGCCTTGGTCGTTCCTCTGCTTCTTGATAGCGCATTTCAATTGGAGTACCTAATTTCTAGAAAAAGCAATTTCTACATGTTTATGTGATTTGTTAACATCCATTAATGTTGTTTAGCATAGTGTTTTGGAAATTTTGCTTTTTGAGCATATTAACAGGCCTACCTTTAAATTCTCTAATTTTTCTACATACACCTGCTTCGCTTCATCCTCACCCTCTTCATATAGCCAGCCTTCTGTTTCTGCTAGGAGGGCAGAGAATCCCTGCAGATCCTGTGTGTCAATATAATTCAACACATCAAAATCCAAATACACACCAATCCACCATGTTTGTCTTGAAGTATGACAGAGATAAACATACACATTTATCCTTAGACTCCTGTATAAAAATTTAATTTCTACTGCAGCTTTTGCCTAATTAAGTTAATTAAACCATGCCAGTTTCTGGACTGAGAAACACATCTACTATAACAAAGGTAGCATTTATAGACTTCTGTCCTTGATTAGGCCAATGCTTGGGGTGCAACTCTAATTCATGGCTTTGGTTACACGTAAAGCAACACAGCTTTCCCTTCAAGTCACCAGCTTCAACTGGAAACAAAACTTTACTCCATTTGTGACAAAACCTATTTTCAGGGATATGTATTTGATATGCCTAAACCTAATTCTGAGCTAGTCACTGCCATCATTCAAATGAAGTTCTGGTTTTGCAGCTATGTCCAGAGTGGCTTTGATAAAGTTTAACCAAGGTATACAAAACACTTATTTGGTATCAGTATTTTCAGAGAAGTTCTTGAAACCATAACTTACCTTTTCACAAACAAACTTTTCATATGGTCCAGACAACTTGTCCCTGAACTCATATACATATTCCTCCACTGCATTCTTTGCATCATTTCTTTCTTTCTCCAGTTTATCTTGCATAATCATCTTTCCCTGTATACCACAGAAAATATTTTAATTAAAAAGTAACAATGTTCAAACAGCATTCTACAAAGTACAGCTCCTGTAAAATCTCTGAGAGGCCTTGCATCACCTAACTGTTGAAATTCTCATTATTATGCAGTAGACTCATCTGAAGAAATGAGTTGCACTTCTGTGGATTACAACAGTCGAAATGAATCTGTGATGTCATTCCACGGATCAGTGCTCTGATACTAATTGCTATAAAGGACACTTCAATCTTTCTGATAAGCATTTGGCAGTTGTGTTAGAAGGCAGACAGTATGTTAATTGAGCCCACACTCCAGGGTGACAGTACAAGAACAGAGGGTGCCTTGAGAAGCAGGTGAATGGTTAATAACTGCACACAAGAAAGCAGTCTAAACCACACTAACTCACCTCTGTTTCAATATACATATTGAGGAGATCTTTTCCTAACTGCCAAACCAAGTTAGCTTCAATGGGTAGTTCCACATTCTTCACTTTTATCTTGGGTTTTTTAGCTTCTGGGGGCTGATCACCTTTCTTCTCATTAGTCTGAGTTAGAAAGAAGAAAAATAAGATAATTTTCCTGACTTTCTGATGAAGTATGACTATGATGAAAGATACATTCAGAGGAGGAACACACAAAGTTTTTTCCATGTTCTTTCAAAATCTTCAAAATATACTCATGAGGCACTTTCCTTTTGGGGATTCCACCTCCTATCCTAGCATCCCTTACAGTCTGTTTCCCAGACAGTGAGCACTGAGCTACAGCAAGGACATTCCTCAGATATATGGTGTGTTTGCAGATTTTCCAGAAGTGTCCATTCTGTAACGTAGCAGTTCCCTAATGATGCTGATAGTGACTAAGTTTTTTACCCAGTGCATTTCTCATCTCATACGGATGAAAAAACCAAATCACTAGCAATAACATGCAGACAAATGTTTCACATTGATTATTTCCTTTTATGCTTATGAATTCCTGATCCCAGCTTCCCTCAGCAGGCCTAATAAGCTTGGCCTCTGCTGTTTAAATTGAAATGTCTGCAACTCAAACTAGTTGTATAACACTGCAAGAAGACAGAGAAGTGATAGAGAAAGGCTTCTTGCAGGAATCCTTTCACAAACTGTACAAAAACCATCACAAGATACAGGCATCATTTTTCACTATAGTAAAGATGTGAAATTGAGAAAGGTTCCAACACCAAGTTCCTTACTTTTCCTGAAATAGGTTACCATTTTAAAAGCCATTATATAGCATAACATTTTCAACAGAGTTAAAGGGTCACTCACTTTCTTGACATCTGGGATTTTGTTTTCTTCAGAGGGAGGTTCTGATGAAGGGGGAGACTGTGACGTTTGCTGACCATCAGTTTGTACCTGGGACTGTGTTCCAGCCTCACTGTTCTCTTGCTGGATATTTTTCTGAAATGAAAGCCCAGGCACAAAGGATGTAGAAGGCATGTGCACTTGCATTTAAGTATAGGGCACTTCACTTCTGACGCACATACGGTACAAAGTGCCCTACAAAGCATTCTGTGCACACGCAGAAACACACACGCTTCGCTATGGAGATCCAGACTAGGTGCACGTTCAGAAGGATTTCATGATCATGAAAATGTTACCAGTGCCAGGCTTCCTGCACAATACTCGTGTGCGTGTGTGCACATGCTACCACGTGTTCTCACAAAAAGGGGCTTTTAATTCCTTGAGTCATAACGTTTAAGTTTTTCCCCCTCAGAAAACTATTAAAACATGAAGTAGACTGTAACAGTGTGCCTTATTCCCCAGTGCTCCCCTCTCCTTCAATGCTGTAGGAAACAATTCAGCTTTCCCTTCCACAAAAAGTTTCAAAAAGCTTTACTGATACAAAGGATTCCATACAAATCCTTTCAACACAAAGCACATGGATGATTAACAATCCAAATCTAGTTTTCCTGTTTGAAACAGTTGAATAACTATGGCAGCTGCAAGCAACCCCACCCTCAAACAACCGACCTGCTGCTATTTGGCACTTTGCACAGTAACTGACTTTGAAATCCACACACTTCCAAGATAGAACGAATTGTCTCCTGTTCTTGTAAAGGCATTTTCTGACAGCTACACACATCTTAAAATTAATCTCCTTTTGCTTCCTTAGAGGAAGGTATTTTTCTTCCAGAGCATGTAACAGCAGAACACACTTTCATCAATCAGTAAGGACATTCACACACAAGAAAGGTCAACTTACATCACTGAAGTTTTCAATAGGTCTCTGGTCCTGAGCTTCCACTTCAGTCTCAACACTGACATCTTCACATTCTTCACTTTTAACTGGTTCTACCATAGATGCAGTGGACACACTGAAAATGCCATGAGTATTGACACGGACTTTCACTTTGACTTTAGACTTCTCTCCATCTTTCTGGGCTGCCACATTCTGGATAACATACCTACCTAAAACCAAAAGAATCAAAACTCACACAGTGGAATTAAATAGATGATACTAAAGAACCAGGAAAACCTCTCCTTTTTTCATAGACAAACTGTTTTTTAAGTATTTGATGAAGCCTCTGTGCTCATCTCATGGTCTCTCAAATTAAATCAGTACTACCAGAAAAAAAAACCCCAACAAAACAAAAGCACACTGCTTTTCAGTCAACTTCCTCTGATATATCAAATAGTAGGTTCTCCTGACACCACTAATAGAGTAAATACAAAAGTGGTGCTATCTGTGTTACTAGTGGGCTGAAAGAAAACTACTGAAGGGCTTAGTCTAATGCCAATATTAAGTGGTGCCTTTCTTATACAAGTTACTGCCCAACATCAAGACAATATTTCTAGAGGCTTTCCTTACAGCTTCTGACATCCATGCAAGTCTGCCACTACCTTTTATTCTAGGGCAGAACCTAATTGTTCTGTAACTACTGTAATACTTGAAACAAGCATTGTGAAACTAATAGACACACAATTAGCTTAACTGTAAATGAAGAATCAGATGTCCTTGACATCAACAACAGAATTTTCCTTATGCATGGATTACCAAAAGAGTGATCTGGAGACCAGAATGCTCATTTACCTGCAAAGGATAAGTTCCCCAATTTCACGGACCAAATATACACATTTGCAAACACCATTCCTACAGCAACAGATCTAGACTACAAGCTTTTACCTGCCAATCTTACAGGCTAAGGAATGTAATCCTCTGTCTTGTAAATCAAATAATACTGGAGTTGTGCAACCTGTTCTCCCTTTTGCCAGTCTCATCAGAACTACTACTTAACCACTAGTCATACCAATAGTTCTGTTCTGAGCAAAGGATTAATTGGCAACTGAGTTGAAATAAATCTGACCTTCAGTTCTGTTCTTAGCAGTTTTCAGAACAGCAGTTAAACAGATTCTCAATTGTAAAAGCCATATAAATTGAACTGTGACAAACCCCGTAAGTCCTTATGGTAAGACTTAACCACACAAGGAAGTCTGATGTTTCTATAACTACAGAATACCGTCGGAGAATCATAGAATGGCCTGGGTTGAAAGTGACCTTAAAGATCAAGTTCCAAACCCCCTGCCTTTCACTACACCAGGTTGCTCAGGGCCTCATTCAACCTGGCCTTGAATACCTGCAAGGATGGGGCATCCACAACTTCACTGCGGAACCTATTCCAGTCCTTCATCACCCTCACAGCAAAGAATCTGTTCCTAATATCTAATCTAAACCTGCTCTCTTGCAGTTTTTAAACTATTGTCCCTTGTACTGTCACTACTTGTGCTTGTAATAAGTCCCTCTTCATTGTACTGGCTTTTCAAAATATATGGTGTGCAAACATACAACATTTAATTGCATGTTTAGAACTCAAGAACAATTATTTAACTGGGCTGTCTTTACCATCACAATCTTTTTTTAACTAACCATGTTGTAAGCTCTTTGTAAGCATCAACACTGTCAAGTGCTGCAATTTGTCAAAAAGTATGAGAGAGCCGCTTAGAAATGCTACATAGACAAATCAATACTGTAGTCTTGTAGCTGCCACTACTTCAGACTGCTTTGACTAAAAGTTATTCAGCATTATGTCAATCCCAGAAGGTATAGGTAAAAACAACAACTAGTTATTCAAGACATGCTTTTTTAACACACAGGAGATATTTTTCCGTTATTCCTAGCTTGCTTCAATGATAAGCAGAAAAGATTTAAAAAGTTAAAGGTATCTTTTGTAGTGATAACCACATTTTAGTTGTAGACGTTCATATCCCCTCATTTCTTTGTTTAGCCAAAGCAACATCATAAGCAAGAAAAATAAAAAAATACCAATTCAGTTGCCTCAGGAATGGGAAAACTCTCAGTCCTTCAGAGACAAAATCCAGAGTATATACTTAATAACCAACTGTTGCACTGCAACAGTTACTGTTTGATCTAAAATCATTCTATTGGAGACAACACCATTTCCAGGACAATTACTTACCAATTTTTGACTCAGGATATGGGACTCCATTAGGATCAGAATAAAAAGCTTCTAGCTCAAATGGACCTTTCCTATAGAATGTAAGTACCTTAGAGAAGGGTGCTGCGTGATTTCTGCTGAAGACCTCATGAACTCTGTAATTAAGGGAAAAATATCACTTTTAGCAGTGTATTTGAGCTGGAAGGTTTTGATACAGGGTTGGAACTCTTTATAGGAACATCATGTTTTGACACATTTACCCTTCTGAACAATTCTAATAAAGATACTTCACTAGTGTACTGCAACGGAAAAAGATTTGCTGTTCTCTACTGTAATGAGAACTTGTCCTATTTCACCCTTCGAGCTTGGAATAGTATATTTTGAATCATAATTTGCACCCTTCCTTAGTCTCAAAGGGATAATTACAGCCCTGTTAATTCCTTGTTCATTTATGTTCCATAGCTCAGTTGAGAACCCTGACACCAGATTATTATTCATTCCTCACCATGATAGAAAAACAACCGGCTTTACTTCATGTTCTACACCATGTCCGCTATTATGCCAGCCTAACTAACTGTTAGTAGGCAAAACTAACTTTTGCCTACTAACTGTGGAGGATCTCATCTAATAACCTAGATTTCAGAATGTGAGAGCTTTACCTAGAACATGAACCCACAGGCTGCTCTCACAAGTGACAGAACAATTAGGCCCTTCACCTCCACAAAAAACAGACAGGAAGAAAAAAAAACTGAACTACAAAGAACATGAAAAACGTATGAATAGATCCCTCTAGAACTATGACTTTTCCACAAGCTGAACTTGGAGCTCTTTACATCTTAGAAAGCAATTGCATTTCCCACAGGCATGCCACAGTTAGTAACAGATGTCAGTCGTAAGAGACTGCAGCAAGAAATTACTCTTACAAATGCTAAATTTTTGCTAGGTGTTAAATTCTTGCTTCAGTCAGATCAATAGCATCCATATGAGCTCACAATATTTCCATAGCACACAACATTACTAATAATTCAAGAATCTCAGTTAGGTGTTTGGAACACCTAGAATAAAAAAAAAGCCAGAAGGCAAAGTGGA
This sequence comes from Cyanoderma ruficeps, assembly GCA_008694505.1. NCBI lineage: Eukaryota > Metazoa > Chordata > Aves > Passeriformes > Timaliidae > Cyanoderma > Cyanoderma ruficeps. The sequence goes on along the minus strand of VZDJ01000158.1, from coordinate 3,568,852 downwards.
ATCAGTACCCAGGCCCTGATCTAGTTGATTTTACATTTCTAATCCTGACAACCAGATAAAGGTAGCACAAGACAAGATACTAGTGGGTAGCACTTTCACTCACTTTTTTTTTAACCTTTATATTTTTACAAATGAGGAATTACAGTTAAAATTTCAACATGTCTTTACAATCCTCCCTGTCAACCATCTCTGGTACATGGCCTATGGGTTTTCTACATGAGAATGCCGAAATCCTAATTTAAACGCAAGCAAGAACATTACCCTTGAATTACGAAGGTCAAAAACTTCATAGAAGGTAGTCTGAGCTACCTACCCTTCAGTGTCCTCTGCTTCTGTGTTCCACAGCAGAGATATTGGAAAAGGTGTAGCATCTGTCACAGAAAATTCTCTCACTTTAAAAGCTGGAGAAAGAATGGCACACTGAAAAATAAAAAAAACAAAACCACAAAAACTTTTGCATTAAAGCTGGTTAACTCTTCTACTCCACTAACCAAGACAGCAAAAAAATCTTTGAACAAGTGAAAACTGAATTAATTCTATTAGGCAGAATTATTTCAATACTCAATTTCAATGCAGTATGAGAAATCTCACACACAATTGTTGTGATACACACAAATGCTGCAATAGCAAGCCTTTTGTAGCTTGTGAGTAAAGGTAACACTCTTAAGAAAATAGCAGGACTGTAAAAATGGAAATGCTGCACTGCTTAGTCTTAAAAGAAGTGTTTATCTAAAGAGTTCTGCTTCTTTCCCTGAACACAACTGACTGCTGGCAATGGGCAGCTGTTAGTGAGATGGAGTAAAGAAACAAGTCAAAGAGAAGAGGGTGAAATAAGACAAGTTAAAGGAGAAAAGGCAGAACACAGAACAAGTGGTTTGCTTGTAAAATATAGTTGGAAACAGTAAAAATGGGAGTGAGACAGAATAAAGCCATTGATGGCAAGCTGGATACCAGAAAAGTTAAACTTGGAGTAGTCTGGGCTCTCCATAGATACTCCTCATACCTTGCTGAGTAAATTATCTTTCAGCTTGTCAACACAAACAACTTGACAACAACTTAAATTTTTGGCATTAAAGATCCCTTGATCATGTTCTTCTGAAGAGCAGAGTGGGCTGCTTACAGAATACATTGTGCAATAAAGTACAGCACCAAAGAGGAGAACTCTGGACTTCTTAAACAGCTCAGTTCCATAAAAAGACCTAGTGAGCATGTATGTTCCCTTGAGTACTTTAAAATGGATCACTTCTACAATTTTTCATAACTGCTGGACTAATACTTCATGGAAGTGCTACCAAGAAATACATCTTTTAATTTCATCAAGTGTTGCCAGTACTATACCTGCAGAGCACAGCCCCTAGCTATGGCTTCATCTGCATTCAGTGTTGTACTGATATCCTTGCCAAAGAATTTAGCAATTCTCTCTTTGACAGCAGGAATACGGGTTGCTCCTCCCACAATCTCTACAGCATGTACATCTTCCACTTTCAGTTGTGTTTGTTCCATTAATGAAAGCAGAGGCATCTCTATCCTTTGCAGCAGGTCAGCACACAATTCTTCAAATTGTGACCTAAAAAAAAATAAATTGAATTAATTAAAGAATGCCTGTCCCACAAGGACCTTGCCTGGTATTTGTTTCCAAACTGATGCTGACTAGGTTAGTTAACTACACTGCAAAGAGACTTAAAGCTAAACTTCTGTAAGTAGGCCAAAGTGGCAACCAAGTGCACACAAGGCAGTACACAAAGAGCTGCTTGCAAATTTTCCTAAGCCACTATCGATGTAGTTAAAGACAAAGGCTTTGTTTGGGCAGTTGTTATATATTTGCCTCAGAGCAGAAGTTGCAAATAAGAAATCAGAAAACATTGACACTTCCTTTATAATGAAAAACTGTTGCCTAACCACTGGAAGAAAACAAGCCCATCACTCTTAGCAGTAGCTATAGAACTAACAAATGAAGCCGTGCCTGTGAACATGTGCAAGAGACAGAGAGACTTCATTTATACTTGGACCATAATCAAGTCATCACCCATAAGCACTGTTTCTGCCCTCCATTTCCCTACCAATGTCTCCAGTACGCTAAGAACAGAAAAAAAAGAAAAAGCTTAAATTGTTGCTATCTTAAGAGCAGTATGGGATTTAGGTTACCTATAAAATATGCAGGTCTAAATATGCAGCCAACTCTTTGGTTTGCATGCAACAATCCTTGGTTTTAAGAACATATTCTACAGAAAGAATCCAAACTTCTTACGCATGCTTTATTGCGCTGAAAGATTCCTCAAGTAGCTGAACATCACATTTCCCAGCCTTAGCTATTCTAGCATTACAAAAATACCACAGCTATTCATCACTTACACTTAATTTTAGCATGTTAAGTTTCTTTCAAACACAGAAAGAAACACTTGTTTAAAAACTATGGCCACCAAAGCAAATGCCTATCTTGTATAGAACTCACCTGTTCATTTTCCCAGATACATCAGTATCATTCATGAAACACTCAATATTTAGGGGAATGTCTGTGCTATTTGAACTCATTAGTTTCTTCAGTTTCTCACATTCCTGATACAGACGAAGAAGAGCCCGAACTTTGGTTTTTGGATCTAGTTTGTACTTTGATTTTATTTCTGCACAAAAGTAATCTACCAGCTTTCCATCAAAGTTTCTCCCACCGAGGAAAGGGTCAAATGCTGTGCCAAGTACCTGGTTTGAACAAACACAATTATTTAGTCTTACACTAGCAAAATCAAAGGGAATAGCAGTCTTCCAATATCAGCATCTGAAGTCCTTGCTTCAAAAAAACGCTGGGGACAGGTCAGCCTATCTACCAATGCACAACCACATCAGTCAAAAATTGCTCTTCCCTTCTACACAAGAAATAAGACTAAGTAACTAAGTGACAATCCTAAGCATTCAAAATTTTAATCCATACAGTCATTTAGATAAAACTAAATTAATTATAGCATTTGTATTATATATCTTACGTTTGTATCTTGCAAGAAATTTACAGTCTGTTTGAAACAATTCTAATGAAATGAAGGACACTGATGAAAACCTTCACCTTTTGACTTGTTGCCATTTTCCATTAATTAAATTATTTCAGAATTTAAAAAAGAAGGCAGATTGGCAGGCTATTTGATTCTAATTGCTTATAAATCCTTTTATTTCCATTTAATCTTAGTACCTTCAGTTTACTCTTGTTGAATGCACAGGCTGATACTTGAAATGCAGAATGCCCCATATCAACAAACACAACTATCCGTGGCTTCTCTTCAGGAGCTGGAAGGTCTTGTTTATAAATTCCGTAATTCAGAGCCACTGCAAAAGAAGTGTCAGGTATTATCCACACCATCTCTAGTTTCCAGTGGCATACCATCACCTCCCTGTGAACATTAGGCTGTATGATCAAAAGCATCAAGACAAATACAGACATACACCTGTGCAAGATATACTATCTTCATGGAAGCTTTATCCATTAATCTAAGCTGTAGGACCTGAAAAGCAGAACATACTCCCTTAGTCATGTATATGTTCCCTAAGCATTTGTTTCAGTTTTCTGGGTTTGGGTTGTTTTTTTGGGCTTTTTTTTTGCCTTGCAAAGTAATCAAAAACATAGACCATAACAAAACCCAAACTCAGTTTTGTATTTACAGTGAGTATCTTCCAATCCGGGAAGTGTTGTCTGAGAGCGTATAAATGGTCAGCAGAGCCAGGTGTCTGTTTAAAACCCTGACTATACTGAAAAAAGCCTTGGAAGTTATGAGGTGTTGATGTTTAATCAAGAAACGTCCTTTAACAGTGTCTAAATCCTGCAACTGGGCATCTGGGCAGTACACTAAATGAACAAGTAGTCCAGGCATATATAGTGACTCCTAAAAAAGTGCTCAGGGAGATAATTATCAATGGAGCTTGATCTCATCTACCCCTTCACACAGAAGACATTATCCAAGAAAAGAACAGCAAGGATTTCAAATATTTATGTCTCATATTCACCTTTCCAAGTCAGTCCTTTTTCTTACAATAATTAAATGCACCCTCTATTCCACCTGTCACTTGCAGAAACTGCTGTTTTATCCTTCTTACCTGCTGTCATGTCATTCATTAATCTAAGACAATTTAGACCAACAATCTGAGCTGCATCTAGAAGGGACCTCCTTTCAGCATCTGTGAAAAATGATGGAACCTGAAGAAGGAAGGCAAGAATACAAAGTTATTTCCAGAAAATGAGACATTATACTATTTATTTAAAAGTATTAATTTAAAAATTGTATCTATTCCTCCTCTTTGAGAAAGATACTTACTGCAAGCCTCTAAAATGCAACTACCATACTGAATTGACACTTCAAATATTCTATTCAGAGACAGAATTAAACCAGCATCAGCTAGTTTACATGAGCACACACTACCAAGAAACAAGGGAGTTATTTGTATACAAATGCTAATAACATCAAGTGCTGGCCCAAAATGTGAAACTAGATATTATGAAGACAGTGACATGGAATACCTTAATCAGAACTAGCAGCTATACTCTTGTCCAAAAAAGGAAAGCGGGAACTAAAAACATACAGAAATACTACAGATGTGACAGACGCAAAGAAATAAGGGATAACAAATGAAGAGCATCTATTTTGGCAGAAATTACTTTGGGCAGGAACTGCTAAGAGATTCTGAAGGAATATGATGTTGAAAATTTTCTACATATCTCTAGCATTGGCAAGGACAGTGCCTTCTGATGTCCCCCCCACCAGGGATACATAAAGAACTAGCTTTCCAGGTATCAACTGGAGAATCAACATTTCTAATAATAACAGAGCTAAATATTCCTAGATGCAACATGAGACAGACTTGTTCAGAGTCACTGAGAACAGAGGGGCAGGTGTTATTTTATACTTAGGGCTTTGCAATGGAATGACTGTTCTTGATCTGAGGTCATTTTTTGTGCAGTCATAACATTGAAAAAAAACAAAAAATTTGTTGAAAGGATGAAGATAAGCAGGACAAATTAAAATTTTCAGCTGCCAAAGGGCAAATTTTGTTTAACAAAGAAAATTGTTTATCAAAGCTGTTATCAAAATGTTTTAAATTCAAGAAAAAGCAAACATTAGTACTCCCTTTAATGAGTAATTAGTATGCTTAGTCATGAAAACAAGCTGTTCCAGAAGGGTATATACCTGGATCCAGAAACATTTTGGGTCCAAAGGTTCAGACTCAAGAGGATGAGTTCATGAAGTTAGTCGGGGTCTGGAATATGCCAGCAGCTCTGGGATTTCTTTAAGTCAAAAGCTCTAAAGCTAGTTAGAATTAATCCCTTTGCAAGTACTTAGCAGAGTTCCTTTTCACTCTGCATGAATAGAAACAAAATGCCCTCGATAGCTGAAGTTAAAAGACATCATGTTCCTGTGCACTACAATTACTTACAGAAATAACACAGTCTGTTACTGGCTTTTTCAGGTTACTCTCTGCAGTCTCCTTTAATTTAGTCAATAGCATAGCTGAAATCTGTTCCACACTGAAGATGTGCTCCTCATCCATGTACATGACCTGGATAGAATAGGTAAAATTAGTTCAACTAGAGGAAAATACATACATTTAATGGTTTTTTAATACACTGCTGGCTAATACTCTATGAATCATAACATGCTTCATTATTTCATTATAGAACTTTAGTTTACAATTTAATTTCCCAGTTGAGTGTTTAAAGAAGCAATAATTCCATTCTCACTGTCTTAAAACATCATGAACTGTCTCAACTCCATAGACGAAGGAAATAGCCAAAAGTGACACAAGTTTAAAATATGGCACACCATTAAGTAAAAATAGCCACCATTTTTCAAACTGATGCTGAATGCAAAAATGTACAGAACTACTTGCTGTCTATTTTCCCTCAGCATTTTTATCCTTCCGCTCAAATATGTGAGGAGTCTCTGCAAGGAAGAACTGCGTAACAACAGTTCCACTATGCAGATAAAACAACTAAAAGCTTAAGATAAAGCTCAACAAAAAGCTCATTTATTGCTCTCTTAGTAAAAAGTATTCTTGAATCACCACTTTTATCATACAATAGAATACATGACAATGATGAAGTGAAGTAACACATTACAACTAATGCTTGAAAGTAGCATTTCCCTTTTATTCACTCAGTACAATTTGGGGGAAAATTAGGCATTTTGGTTTTAATAGAAAAATTGTCCCCTGAATCTCTTAGTCTTATTGAATGTTACTGAATCAATTATTAAAACTTTTTAGCCACAGTTAAATAGAAATACATACTAATTTGTTCTCCAAGTAGCCTAAGAAAAATAGGAAAAATACCAAGTAACAGTGTCCTCCCAACACTAGACTGTCATATAGTACAAGACTCCTACACACACTGATTAAAGGAAGCCAATAATTTCTGTCTGAATTTATCTGTTAACCTCACAAGTCAAACAGCAAAAGAAAAACCATCTCCTCTTTTGTAAAGCTTGGCTACTTTTCCAGTCAAGATTCTTTCTAATGTATATAATTCTATGATATATTCACTACTTAGGACTGATCTATACTGAAGTTTGAGGGATCAGTTCAAGCTAAGGTCTTCATTAGTGAAGAAGTGAAGTGTCTGTTATGCCAGCAATGCTTCATTATGAGTAATTGTATGTATTTCTTTAAGTGGACACAATGTTATTAAGTGTACCTGCTCTAGGAAAAGCTGACATTGTATCAGTGAAGTCCTTGAAAAGTAAGCAAGAGCCAAACCTGCGATGTGGTAGGAACTGGTTCTGAATACCTTTTTGCAAGTAACTGACTCCAGGCAGTCCACTAAAGACACACTTGCCACTCATTTATGGCAATTATTCTAAAAAAGAGCTCCGACTACTTTCTAAAGCATTTGCAAACCACCTAATAAGACTGCTGCCATGCATTCCACACAAAAGTGACAAAGTCATACTTTGAAGTAAAACCATATGACCTTCTAATTATCTTAGCAATTTTTCTGCCAGTGTGTTTGAGCTAGATGTGCAATTTGCCAACAGGAAAACTTGCATTTCAGCAATCATTTGTAAATGAACCTTAATTTGAAGGTTAACCTCCACTATTTAAAGATGAAGCTATCTATTCATAGAAGAGCTCTTCTTCAACTGAAAGATTAAAACAACCTACCTTTAAGGTAATTAAGAGAAACCCTTATTTTCATGACTAGGTGCCAAAATGTAAGACTTCAGATTTAGCTATACAATCCAGAAAGATACACTGCAGATTTACCTTTACTCCAACTCCACCATTCTTCATGGGAACCAAATCATAGCTCAACTTTTCTTTTTCCTTCTGAACAAAAGGATCATTAAATGCACGGCCATGGAATCTCTTGAAGTTAGATACAGTGTTGTGGGCATGAGTAATTTGCTGTAAAGAAAGACTTGATAGTTAGAAATCCACTGGTAATCAGCCTGCAATGTTCAGTGCTGTGCTGTATGCCCCCAAGCACAGGCCAATTTTTCAGACAACCGCTCACTCCCTTGTCACAGCTGTTTTATTTAACACTTGTAATTACTGTCCAGTACTTTTTATCAGCCCATTAATAAGCTAGACACAGACTTCTGGACCATTATTTATTAAAGATTATAAAACTATCTCTGAAACCTTGACACAACTGGGTGAACAATAACATGATCAACAGAGTCTACTACTTTAGTCAACTAATTTAGAATCATAGAAACACTTAAGTTGGAAAAGGCCTTTCAGATCAAGTCCAGCTATTTACCTAACCCAGCCAAGTCCATCAATGTCCCCAAAAGCCACATCCACACACCTTTTAAATATCTCCCAGGACAGTAACTCCACCACTTCCCTGGGCAGCCTGTTCAAACATTTACAAGCCTTTTGGTGAAAAAAAAAATTCTTAATAGCCTATCTAAACTTCCCCTGGTGCAACTTGTGCTCCTTTTAGGTTATTGTAGATAGTGATAACAGCACACCTGAGCTTCCTCTTCTCCAGGTTAAACACCCCCAGCTTCCTCAGCTGCTCCTCATCAGTCTTGCACTCCAGACCCTTCCCCAGCTCTGTTGCCCTTCTCTAGACTCATTCCAGCACCTCAGTGTCTTTCCTGTAGTGAGGGGCCCAAAACCAAATGCAGGATTTGAGGTGTGGTCTCACCGGTGCTGAGTAAAGAGGGACAATCCTTGCCCTGGTCCTGCTGGCCAAACTGTTGCTGATAAAGGCCAGGATGCTACTGGCCTTCTTGGCTACCTGGGCACACTCTGGATCATGTTCAGCCACTGTCGAACGGTAGTCCCAGGTTTTTTTCCACCAGGCAGCTTCCCAGCCACTCTGCCCCCAGCCTGCAGTGCTACATGAGGTTGTGACTCATGGGCAGGACTCAGCACTTATTGAACCTCATACAATGGGCCTCAACCTTTCAAGAAGGTTTGTCAAGCCTGTCCAGATCCTTCTGTAGCCATCCTGCCCTCCAGCAGATCAACACTCCTGTCCAACTTGGCCCCACCTCCAAACCCACTGAAGGTGCACTCGATTCCCCTGGCCAGATCATTGATTAAAATACCAAATAGGGCTGGCCCCCAGTACAGAGCCTTGGGGAACAACACTGCTGATAGGCTACCAGCTGGATTTAACTCCATCCACCATCATGCTCTGGGCCGGGCTATCCAGCCAGTTTTTAACCAGTTAGGAGTAACAACCCAGTTGTGCCAGTCAGCCCCCCACATCTCCACAACGGCAACTGTGTCAGAGTTTTACTGCTGCGCAGTGGTGCCCAGCTCCTCTTCACTGCCTGTGCTGCAGGCATTGATGTACATGCACTTCAGCTGGGCTATTGATCCAGCCACTTTTTTGCAGAGAAGTCCCAGTTCCTGTGTGACCATTCTCAGCAGCTTCCATGGCTTCTAATGCATCAATAATAACCCTTGTGTCACTGCTGCTGCATGGATGTCCATCCCATCTCCACCAAGGCAGCAGAGTGAAGGACCTCGCTAGAACATTCTCTCTCAAACACTGCTGTGGTACCCCACAGGCCTATCTCTAGCAAACCTGGTTGAATGTCTTCCACCCTCCAAATCTGGTTTAAAGCTCTCAATGATACCTGCTAGCTCCTGTGCAAAGATCCTTTTCCCACTCTGAGACAGGTGTACCCTGCCTGCTGCTAGCAGTCCTGCTGGCATGTAAACTGACCCATGATCAAATCCCCCCACAAATTCTGCCAGCGGCACCAGGCTCAGATATTGATCTGCTGGCTCTTCCTGTTTCCTCCTTCATTTCCTGAAACTGGAAGTATAGAGAACATATGATAGCACTATTTGTGCGCTCCTGATCCCTTAAGCAGTCATTCAAAGGCCCTGAAGTCTCTCCTGATTCCCCTTGGACTTGCTGGTGCAACCTCATCACTGCCAACATGAGAAACCAATAATGGATAATTATCTGACAGCCATACCAGGGTACAAACTTGGACCCCAGAGAGGCAGATTTTCCTAAGATGTGTCTCCAGCCAGCACATTGGACCTTCTGCTCCCTTCTAAAGGGAGTCTTCTGTGGCAGTGATCTGTCTTTTTTTCTTCAGGGAAGCAGTTTTGACATAGGCCAACTTAACCTTGGTGACAGATTGCTCCCTATCCCTTAAAAACACTGTTTTCCAGCAGTTGGAGAGGAGAGAAAGGAATCCTCTGTGTGTTCTGTCTGCGTCACAGGCATGTCCCAGGCAAGGCAGGGTGCAATTCCACTACAGCTCTCTCACACCCCCTGATAGTCCTCAACTACTCACCTCCTGCCAGAGTTCTGTCACTAAATCAAAGAGTACCTGGGCACACTCCCACAGCTGTGCTCACAGCTGCCACCCACTACTGGCATTGAAAGTAGGGCTCACCCTGCAGGTGGCACTTGGGTGGCAGCACGATCCTGCCAGAGCTGTCTGGGCAGCTGTGCCAGCCACGCTTGGCTTTCTGCCAGTGGATACCACTGCTCCCTGGTCAGGCTGGCATTGCCTCAGCACCCTTCCTGCAAACTGCTGTGCCACACCCTGGTCACCAGTGTTCCCTATGGGCTTATTTTATATTTGGGGGAAACGGCGGCTGTTGCTCCTGGCCCCACCCAGGTCCCATCAGCCACTCGAGCTGCAGGCTTCTGGCAGCTCTTGTCTCCCCATGACATTCCCCCAGTTCAGGAAACCACCCCTGTGCACTGCACTGGAGAACTCTGCTGCTGATTGTGCTGGCAACCAGAGCCATTCATCTTGCAACTAGGTGACACAACTTAGACCAAATTCAAATGTTTAAAGATTGCAACTACACCTGAAGCTCGTTTCTCTGTTAGTAAGCTGGCCCTCCAACCCAAGCCACACTACCTCCACTTTAAACATTATTACATTAACTCAAAGAAGGGCTTTCCTAGTTACTAATTGTCAAGCTGAAGTGTCCCCATACATTTCAATAGTTTTTCCTCCCTGAGCTACTTTGAAATCACATCATTTCCTTGTTCACATTCACCTAGCAGCAACTCAAACTCTTGCACTAGACCAAAGAAGAATACAGTGCATGGACAACTTGGAACTTTTGTTGCTAACATCAGCTTGAAGTATACACTAAACTACAATGCAAGCTCCCCTACAGTGCAAGCAAGTGGCATAGAGAAGCGTTCATGATCAGAAATACAATGCACAACAAAAACTAGACAACTAGCGCTGCCTAAGAGACAATGCAAGTATCTCAGAGTAGAATTAATACTATTTTATTAGAGAGAAATTATAGAAGTGTGTTATTTTCTACAGGATAGATTTAGGCAGGCACCAAGTGACTGCATGATAACAGCTCAAATGCTGAGCATACCAAGGAATATTTCTCACATTCACTACCCTCAAAGAAAAGCATCAATTCTTTGTTTCATATAAAATTTTCCACCATGAAATGGAACAATTTGAGCTACATCTTGTATGAGAAAACTACTCAACTAGGACAGTTCTCCTACAGCAAGCAGCTCCGTGACAAAAAAGGAGGCCATACTCCCACCAACAAACATTAACTCCCAGACAGCTGCGTCTGTGGAAAGATGTCACACTTGGACTCCCTGCTGAGAGTCATCCTTGGTTTATTCTAATCACCAAACTGTGCTCAGCAATTAATAGTACAAGCACAAGTTAGCACAGGCCAAAAATCACACCAGGAACTATTTCAGTACTTTAACATGATTGAGTAGTTAGGTTCTGTGTTGAAGATCGTTTCCCAGCACAGTTTTATTTATTTGTATAGCCAAAACTTCAGAGTACTTGAATGCTACGTATTTCACTGCTGTTTGGCTGAAGAACGTAGCAGCAGGAATTATTACCATGTAGTGGGCAGAGAAGTGCAAACACTCTGGCAGCTTTTATAGCCTAATTTAGAATTAACCTCAAAGCCTTTTCTAAGAGAACAATCTTAAGATATTTTTAGAGTAATTGTATGCCATTAGGTCTGTAGCGTGTTTTAATATCTTCCTGCTTAGTCACAATTAAGAAAGCTGAGAATTATGGTCTGTTAACTAACATACTGTTCTCATCTCCAGTGCTGCGACATTCACCTAAAGGTAACAAATTCTCGGACAATTTGCTCCAGCAGCAATTTCTCAAATATTAAAGACACTGCTTTTGAGTATTTTGAGCTCTCTCACAAAAGTCACATTGTAGAAGTCACCAGTCAAAATATTTTTTGTGGGATTTTTTTTTTTTGTTTGCTTTTTATTTTTTTCAAATAAAAAGAAGGGGTTTATTCCTTGATGTAAGTAGCTACTACACCCTAGGACACCAAAAATGTAACTCTCAGTAGTCCATGTCAGGTAACTTCCCCATTTACAAAAGAAACACAATTCACATCTCAGTTCATCAGCCAAACTGGAAAACTCACAACTAGAGAAATAAATGGTCTTTTATCATTTTAAGTAGCACATTCCTTTTTCTTAGCAAAAATATTTAGCTTCAACTGCTAGGAGAGCCAAGCATGAAACACTCAGTATAGTAATATCATACAGGTTAGTCTGAAGGTAACTAAAGTCACAGGTGTGCATCACTGCAAACACACTCTTGTAAATGCAATCTAAGAGAGACTCTGCCTCACTCTCAGCTTACTTCATGTTTTCCACAGCAACTTCTGGAACAATTTAACAACACTGAAACATGTTCAAGAGTACATAGGAGTCAGATCACTTCACATTTTGAGTAACAACTCCTTTTTGCACACTAATGAATCATACTAGTTTCTGACTTGTAACAGTGTCAGCAGTCAACTCAGCAATGTTAAACTGAAATTTAAGGGAAAACTACAAACACATGTATTTACTTCATTACTCCAAATGTTAACCTGTAACTGAATGTGTGTGCACTTGTTAACAAGTGAAGTGTTTGTATTGCCTCAGCTATTCAAAATTAAGAAGAGTGCTATTACAGTGGAATAAAGTCTCCTTTAGTGCTCTCTCCATGGAAACCCACTGCAGTCCTTTTACTACAAGAGAGAGATGCACAGGCCAGCGGAGGCTGCATGCTTGATCTCCCAGCAGCAGTTATGTAACAACACACAATACCTAAGAATTTAATCATTACATTTTGTTATTCTGAGACTTGTTGGAATTAAGTTCTCCTTCTAAACTGAAAATACTGCTTTAACAAAGAAAACATTCAATCTTTCAGAGTACCTCAATCAAAAAAAAAAACCCACCCTCAACCCAAAATAAGGACTTGCACTTTCAAAACCAGAGGCATTTAATTTACAGCAAATCCAAACGTTGTAAGGTAGCCTAAATACCTTTAAGAATCTGAGCCAAACCTCTTCCCTTACATTTAATTTTAAGAAATTATATACAGCATTTTAAATGTTTTCCTTCAAGTACAAGGAAAATCCTGTATACAATCACTAGGAAAAGAAACCCAGTGACCTTAACTTGTCAGAATAGGAACATATTCACCTGGAAAATATTACATTAATGAAAGAGCAGAAGCATTCTAGCAAAAACATCCTACGTGTCTCTGAAGAAAGCATGGCAGCAGAGTGCAGCATTTCTAAAATAAAAGGCTCAACAAGAAACTGAGGCTGTTCAGCTTCAACTACACCCAGCCAACTCTCTTTACACCCATTGGTACTCCAACAGTTTGCAGCTGGAAATGACCTACCTGGTTTTTAGCTGCAACACCAATAGCTCTGTTTTTGGATCCAAATGAAACCACCGACCTGGAAAGAACAACAAGCTAATTAACTCGGTCCTTACAACAAACAGGACTGAGAATTGTCCGGATTCACTTTCTATTGCTGCAAATCAAACACTTAAGTCTGTCCATCAAAGTGTCATTCTTCCAGTGTGCAGTAAAAAATTACTTTTATCCATCTTAAAGCCTTGGCTCGAACCCAGGCCTTTTCACAATGGCTTATCCAAACGGTAAAACAGGATGATCGCAATTCAGAGCTCACAGACAGACTACATCCTACCCGTCTGTGCACGGCTGCTTCTAACTTGTCAACTAACTCCTGCTTTGAGCCAGAGAGGCTTTCTAAACCTGACCTCTGACTAAAGGAGAGCTGCCCTGGGGCAGCTGGCAGAGCCCATCCTACGCAGCATGAGTGGGAGTGTGTTCCCGCCGTGTCCCACTTAACCCGGGCTGCCCCCACGGGAATTCTCCCGGCCGCCTCCGGCGCTCCCAGCCCGCCGCACCACGACCCGAGCAGGCTCCGCACAGCCCTCCGTACCCCGGGCAGCGTCCGCGGGACGCGCCCCGGCTCCCGGGAGACAGGGGCAGAGAGCGAGTCGGGACACGCGGGAACAGAGCGGGTGGGGGGCACAGAGCGGGGCAGGATGGTGGGGACGTACAGGGGGACACACTGGGTGAGGGGATAGGGGCACACAGCGCCTTGGGGAGGGAAGGGGGAGCACGGGGGCACACAGCGGGTCGGAGGGACACACAGTGGGCTGCCGCCCGGCCCCGCCACCCTGCACCTGTCCCCGGGAGCCCCCGGGGGCCTGGACGGAGGCGGCGAGTGCCGGGGAGCGCGCCGACCCCACACAGCGAGAACCTCCCCACGCCCCACCGCGAAACTTCCAGCACCTTCTCCACGGCGGGCGCTCCGCCGGGCAGAGACCGGGCACAGAGCGGCCCCCGCCCGCCCCCGCGCCCCTCACTCACGGCGTGCACCGGTCGCTGAACTCGTTGGCGACGGTCTCGATGCCGCCGGCCCGCGCCACGGCGATGTAGCAGCTCTGGAAGCCCAAATCAAAGCCCACCACGGCCATGGCCCCGGCGCCAGTGGGAGGCCCCCGCTCTTCCCGGCTCGCTCCCGGTGCTGCTGCGGCCGCCGGTCCCCGTAGCGCGCGCGGGCGGACGGACGGGAAGGAGAGCCAGCGCCGCCGCCGCCGCTTTAAATATGACAATGAGGCGAAGTTTCCAGAAACTGCGGCAGCCACTCACCGGCTCCACGTGCGGCTTCCGCTTCCGCCCTCGGCCGCCTTCTCGAACAATTCCCGCCAATCGGCGGCGCCGGGCGCGGTGACGCGCGCCGTTCCCATGGCGACCGCGGACGCCGCCGGCCCCGCTCGGGGCGGGGCCGGCCGGGAGGGGCGGGGCCGCGCGGAGGAGGCGGCGGGGGCCGGGAAAGGCGGGGGCTCTGGGGTGCGGAGCCTCTGGAATGTGCGGGTGGCGAGGGGGATGTACCGCTCTCCGTGGCAATGCCCCTGCTTTAATACACTGGGGAACCTCTCTAGAGCTCATTGTCACGTTGTTGTAGGTAACCCCCACCCTGTGCTGGCAGGCTAAATATGTTAATTCTACACATCGCTTGCTCTCTGCAGAGGGCTTTTGTCTCGGTGTGTCACAATCCACTATGATATAAATCTCCTGTTGCCTCCTAGCTCTGTAGCTTTTTGTGCAGGACTCTATCCCTGCTAGAAGAAGCCTTAACCACCTGCATTCCATATGGAGGTGTGGTGGGTACACAGATCCTGATTTCGGTTGTCAGCAATACATCCATCACAGAATCAATTCAGTTGGAAAAGACCTCTCCAATCATTGAGTCTAACCTGTGACCGAGCCGTAACAACCAGACCATGGCACTGAGTGCCTCATCCAGTCTTTCCTTAAACACCTCCAGGGACAGTGACTCTGCCACCTCCCTGGGCAGCCCATTCCAATATCTAATTGCCCTTTCTGTGAAGAAATTCCTCCTAATGTCCAGCCTCATACTACCCTGATACAGCTTAAAACTCTACTCTCTGCATGTTAGGTGCTGCCTTTCAGGTCCTGGCTGTTACAGAGGGCAGGGAGAGGTGAGGGCATTCATTGTCCTGAGTGTCCCTGCGTGGAAGAGGCAAGATATTTCCACCCTCATCCCCAAGACCCCTTCCTAGACATTGTGGTTCAGCAATTTCTGATAAAGCTTTGCTTCAGAGTTGAGTAACATTCAGCTCAGAGGGGTCTTGACCCCTCTTGAGGGTGTGTGGGGAGGATTTGGTCTCCTGAAATACTGCTTGCCTGTTTCAGAGGAGACACAGCGCTGAAAAATTCATGAGACCAGCATGACTAGCTAAGGATGCAGCTTCTAACTTCAGAATGAGCTGATAGGTTGGCCAAATAGATGTGTATGTGTGTGAGCTGATGAGGTTTTGTGTCCTTACTTGACATGGTAAATATTCATGATAATGTATTTCCAGTTTTGAATGAGGAGACAGACTTCATCAAAGTATTTTGCTGCTTAAATATCCTGATGCAGAAATGCTTAAAGTACTTAAGCAGCCTTTGTAAGCATCCAAAGTCCTTGCATCCTGGCTAATACTTCTGTAGAAGTTGGAGATGAAAAAATAGTCTTTTCATTTATAGTTCACCTGTATGTCAGCTGTTGCCCTATCTGACAAGAAAGTGGGGTACCTAGCATTTTGAGTGGTTGTTTAGAAAGTCCTATTGTGGCAAATTATGAACATAATTTGCATACTTGGTTGTTTAAGTGTTGCCATAAATGATAAAAGTAGACACCAAACATTCTTCCTGCTTTTTCTCTTTCATTTTAAATTGTTTATCCTTGAATAGAAAAAGAAGAAAATTTGACTGTTTGCCCAGATTTGCAGCTGCTCTCTAAAGGGAGGAAAAGATCAGCAGCGAATTTGGAAGTTACTCTGCTGGCACCATCTCTGATGGTGCAGTGCAGTGGTTGAATTATGGCTTCAATGAACTGGAATCCCAGTATAGGAATAAAGTTTATTTTTACTCAGCCTAGAGCAGAGGCACATATTGGTAGTGACTTGCTATGCATTCCCACTATAGAACTGTAAATGGTGCTGAGGAGGAGTAGAGGGAAGATAAGGACTGCTGAGGGAAGTAATATTGGTAAGGTGCTTGCTAGAGATGGTTCCTAAATCTGGGCCCAGGGAAGTGACACAGTGGTGAGGGCCGTTTTGAAAGGATAGGCCAGTGCTGTGTGCTGCCAGCAAATCTGTAGGCTGGAAACCCTGTGACTGTGGGCACAGCCCGCTGCCACCAGGAAATGCTTTGTGAAGGGACAAGTTTGAATATTATGATGTGAATAAGAACCCCTTGATTTTCATCACCGATGACAGCCAAGAAATACCAGATCAAAGAGGCATCAAGAAATGATATGGTATTAGCTGGCTGAGGTTAACACACTGGTGAGGCCTGGCAGTGGGAACACTTGCCTAGACTGATGCTCTGGATAAAGTCAGCAGGATTGGAATCCTTAAAACCATGATTTACCAAGGGCTGTAGAAATGAGATTATAAACTTTATTTTAGAAGTCTAGGAAAAGATTCTGAAAAGTCTTACTTCTTTCTTCCAGCAATGTGGAGACTGTGTGTCTCTTCTTCCTAAACTAGAGATAGGAAGGGCTACATATAGACAGAATCTTCCTGTAGGGGCTGGTGGGGAAATGCTGTAACCTCTGCTGGTGTTTGTTAGTGTTTGGAAAGCTTGTGAGTTTCTGAGGAACTGAGGCTGTGTGGGCAGTGTGCTGCCCTTCTTTTTGGGTGTCACATCAGCTTTTACTGGATGTCCATGTTGACATTAATGCTGGCCTGATGTGAAATTCCTTTTAATGTTCTGTGGTCATGTAGTCTGTAATCTTAATACTGTTGGTAAGGGGAGAGGAGAAAGAGTATTCCTCCTTTCTCATTGTTCAGTGCGGTATTTGGTTCTTACACATGGGTGCTCTATTTTAACTTTTGTGGTTTTGCAATGCACAAACTGTTGCAGCTTGTTACCAGAATATAATGACTGAGCCATGTTTTTCCAATTTTTAAGGTTGCCTTGCATGTTTAGAATGAGTGCTGCTCCGTTTATCCAAATATTCTCTCTACTTCGATGTTTAACTTATGATAAATGAAGTGAGAGTTTGGTGTCAAAAAGGTATCTCTGGTGGATTTTTCTTCACCCCTCAGTATGAGCAGGGAGTTTAGTTCTTTAAGTGCTGTTACTCTGACAGTTAAGGGCTTCTGTAAATATGCCCACATTCTGACCTGGAGAAAAGAGCAATCTGACCTTCTTCAGTGCAAGCAATGCTTTAAAATGGTAGCTGATCAGGTCTTTAAAAATTATTTTCATATTTGATACTATGGCCTCTACCAGACCATTAATAAGGGTGTTCAGAAACTGAATTTAACATGGGAACAGGAGTTATCTGTTAAACCAGTCCTAATGTTGGTATACGGCCATGGGGAGCAGAGATAGAATGACATTAGTGTCTATACAGGGAATGTTACCATTATAAAACATGACCTCAGTCAACTAGAGGATGGGCTAATGTCCCTGTGGAAGGCCAAACGTCACAGAAATAACATGGGAATCAATTGAGTACTTGAAACTTCTGCTGTGTTGCCAAAGGCCCAAACAGAGATCTACAGGAGCTCTGCTGGGACAGTAGAGGCAGCATTCTCTGTACATAATCTTCCTATTTTAATTGAAACAGAAAACAGGAAAACCCATCCCAATATAGGCAGGCAACATCTAAACATTGCATTCCGAGTGAATAGGTCTCTGTCATTTATTTGGGGACTTTATATATGTTCTCACTTTCCATTTGGGGGTTGAGCTGCATTCCAGCCCATGCTATTGTTCTAATCTGTTTGGAAGTTGCCTGTGCCAGTTTTACTGCAGCTGCCGTTCTGTAAATGTGAGCAGTTGGCTCTCACGATAGCACATGCTGGTCAATCTAAGCTTCTGCACTGTTTCTGTCTCTCATCATTTGAGAAGGTCTTTAATGCAACCTAATGAGATTAGGGTTCATTTGTTCTTGGGTTCCCAGATAAGTTTTAAAAGGGTAAAGAGCATTTCAGGTCATTGCTTATTCTGAAGAAGGAACTGACATTCCTATCAGGCTGTGGTTCTCTGGAAATATGAATTAGTTCACTAAACAGCTCCAGCAGTCTCACCCTTGTGGTACAATCCTGTACTTCACCTCTTGCTTTACACTGATTTTCACACCACTGTGTTACCACTGTATGGTATTTATTTTCATGTTTATGAACATTTTGTAAATCAAGTCTAAAAGAGGATTGTGTCAAGGAAAATAATATGAGTTTCCAAAAGTCTATCCACCTATGTGAGACTAACACATCATGCTTGTATTTTCACTTAAAGTTTGGTGGGTTTTTTTGTCTCTTCTGTATGGGAAGAGTTAATGATAATTTCTACAGTTTTATCTTTGCTAATACCTCCATTCACATTCTTATCCTGGAGAAAGAGAAGTAAATTGAAGAGGATATGTCTCCAATGTGGTAGTGTAAGTAGCCTGAAGCATAGCAATCAATGGGCACTGCTTTCTGAATGTTTGAAATCTGAGCTGAGCTGTCCAGGGCATCCCTACTGTGGGAATATCCACTTTGTACAAAATGCACGGGCTCTTGGGTGAGGCAGATAAACTTGACTTGATAGATTTTTGCATGCTTCCTGATAAAAGCCTCAGCACTTGGCAAATTCTAATGAGGCTCTTTGCAGCTCTGGCCGTGTATCAGCACTTGTGCACACAGCATAGCACACATCCAAATCCCAGAGTAACCAACAGGGTGATGGCTTTATCTTCCTCACACTCAGAATAAGACTCTTAACCCAAAAAAACCTTCTTAGTCTGAATACAATGATGTCCTTTTCCTGTGACTTTTTTCATTTTCATGCCTATTAATAGATCCGTGTTCTTATAAAACATGAGTTAAAATGGAGCAGACTTTATTTTTGAGGTTAACATGAATTCCTCAAAACCTGTAGCTGGGAATATATGCTTTGATGGCTGGAAACTACTCTTACTGTCTGATGTTGATTAAGCATTATTTGTATTTAGAAAAGTACAAATTAAGACTGAAATTAATGCAAAGGTGGAGAAGGTATGTTAAAAGTTACAGTGCCAAAGTCATTGTGAAATTCTTAGTTTTATTCCCTTGGATGTACAGATATTTTCATCCTTTCACTTACACAACTGGATTGTCCCACTGAAAAATGTTAAGATTTTAGGAAAAAAACATGTACACTTTATTTACTTTTTATTTAATAAACTTAACATAGCAAGGCAAGTATACCATAAATGCTTTAAGATCCAAAATTATGAAGATTGGGCCCATTCAAATAGTACTAAAGCTGGAGTGTTCATGAATCTCAAATACTCTGAGTGATATGTTTATAATTCCCTCATAAACTTTTCTCCTGTTGCTTAGACACAAGATGTGTTTTAAACAAGAAAATCAGACAATATGATTATGGCTGAAACCAAAATTAATATAGGTGACCAGCCTAACATCACTAATTGGAAGAAGGGGAGAGTTGGATGTTTTTTAAGTAAATATGGAACTAGATTGTTTAAACTCTCCGACGCCTAAGTGCAATTAATAAAATAAATGTACTTGTGAACACAGAAAGGTTGCAAAGCCTCTTTAGACAGTCTGGATTTTAAAAAAAAAATCAGTGGGGTTTTGACTGGGTTTTGTACATGAAATGAAAGGAATGCAATGTTATTTTTAAGTAGGGAAATGAAAAGGGATGAAAATGAAAATAAGGGATGAGGGGAATGGAGATAAATAAGCTAAGTTATTACTACTTGATCTGATAGCAAGCCATCTGGCAATATGCTGCCAAATCATTATGTATCATTTATATGACTCAGTGCTAATTAGATGTGCACGGATTATGCAGCCTTCTTGTGCTTTCAACATTGCTAGAATGTTTTAAAAATATCACTTACATTATTAGTATGACATGTACTTGTTATGAATTTCTGACAGTAATCCAAGCTATTTTTTCACTAGAAAGTATCCAAAGCAGTTCAAAGACTGTTCAGATTTTGACTTATTAAAAAAGAGGAATAAAACAAACCCCCCAATATAATATCAGGGTCTTCTGTCCAGACACTAAGAAATTAATTTCTTTTGCTTTTTCAGTAGCTTTCAGAAAATCTACTGACGGAGTGGTTAGGCCTGGGCAGCATGAAAAGTTAACTAAGTACATAGAGGTTACAGTAAATATGCTTAGAAAGATCAAGTAATGAAGGATCTTTCCAGTGTGTGTGCACTGCACCGTGTTCATACATACACAAATAAACACTTCTCTTTTTTTCCTAAAAAGAAATGTAGGTATGTAATTTCCCCACTTTCATTCTCATAAAGTCAACAATTGCCACAAATTGAGGACTATAAAATTTTCCTTTGAAAAAAACCTCTATAGCTATACTTAGAACATATTAACTATTATAAATATATATCTATCTTTAACCATGCTGCAACATAAGCCTGTTAATAAAATGTATTCTGGGAGTTGAAAACTTCACACTATTTTCACATGAAAGCTATAGAAATCTGCTGGATGGACGATGAAATACTGACAGTTAAAAATCAACAGGCTATGTGATTAATAGGTGAAATTGCTTCCTTTTCAAGGAATGTCTCAAAGGTGGTGCATCTAAAACTACAGATTTTTTAAAGTAAAAAATATCAATATACTTGACAAAGAAATATTACGTGCATTCTGAAAAGTAAAGGCCTCTGAATGGAGCTTGTTTATTTGTCACGTTAACATAAGACTTGGTTATGAATATGGTGAAAAGGAGGCAGCACAAACCCATACTTGCATAATGAATTAGCAAGTGCAAAGAAAGAAGTAATATTTGAAAAAAAAAATAACATTCTAATAGAATATCAGAATATTGGAAAGAGATCTTAACACAATAATACTTTTTGTGATGTGAATACTTTAGTAAGTATGCATGACTTGCCATGTGTAGTTTTGTATTTACATTTATAGATGATTTGGAAGAGTTGAAGATAGATGAAAGAGCTGCCAGAACTCTTTATAGTGTAGAACACATGATCTGCAGAGTAGTATAAATAAACATTTATAGACTTAGAATTAGACAAGAAAGAGGTATATGCTCATTAGAGCTTTTTTTTTTATTTTGGAAGCAGTCACATAATGTTCCTTTAGTAGAGGGATGAGGGCAAAATTCCAAACAAAAATGAGATGTGCACTTGTAACAGTGATTGTCATTAATGATTTCCTGCTGAAGTTTTCCAATACTATAAACTCTTTATTTATAGTTACAGATGCCTTTCTAAAAAGTTTCTGTCCTTTGAACACAGGCTAGATTCATCTGTTTATCAAAACTGGATTATTGTGCAAGAATTTTCATTTTAGTTGTGTAATAGTAAAGTCCCTGCAGTGCTTGAAACATGCTAAAGACTGATCCCTGTGAGAGGCCCCAGCTGAGAGGGCTCAAAAAGTGAGAAAATAAAATAACGAGGACCTTAGGAAAATGCTGCTAGAAGTGTTTTGACAGCTTGAATGGATTTACCTGGGCTATGCTAATATTCATTTTACAGAGAATTCAAGCTGAAACTAAAAAAATATTTGCCTGCTTGGAAATTTACCCCATCTGTTAATCTTATGCCTGAGCCAAGCCTTCACACACAATTATGATTACTAATAACATTACACACAGTTTGTTGAGTTTGGGGTTTTTTTGTTCTTGGATCAATAAAGAAAAACAAATTTATGTATAATTTCTGGACATTGGGTGGCACCATTGCCTCACATAAGCCTTCACAGTGCTGGCTCTGTTCCTTTTTGCCTTTAGCATAACTATATAAGGTAAGTCAGAATGCAGAACTAGTTGCCTTCTTTCTTCTCTCTCTCTTTTTT
>VZDJ01000158.1:3390737-3542988 GCA_008694505.1 Cyanoderma ruficeps | reverse complement strand
TTTTTTTTTTTTTTTTGGCTGCCTTGCTGCCAAATTGGGATGTCATAACAATGTTTGTGTTGGTTTCTGAGCTGTCATGGTTTACAGGGCAGCTGTAATAAGGTAAAACAAAATGTATGGAAGTTATTTGTGAGGCATGGGACATCCTGAGGCACCTGCACAGGAGCTGATGCAGGTTAATCAATGCTTGAGTGATCATGATATTTGCAGCTCATCAAACTAGCAGAAATGTTAAAGACAAATTCATAGGACATTATTTAACCACCCACTTCAGTGTCTCTTGAACAGTTTGCCTCATTCTTTTTCCCTGCCACTATGACTTAGTACACAGTTGAGAAAAGTGGGTGATTCTTTACACCACTATTTCTTTTCTTGTAAGAATTAGAAGCTGCGGAAAGTAGTTAATATAGTCACTCTTTGAAACTTATGAAAGCATTTCGTTCATACATTATTTTGTTCAGTTAAATCCCTTATTTATCTATATTTTGACTTTCGGTTGACAAGGTAATATTTTCACTAATTCATTAAAAGACAGGATCAGGTAGTTTAGGATGAAGGTTTCGTATTTTTAAATAGCTACATTTCATCAGGGAAAACATAAAGAGCTCAGATGTGCTTTGTAGAGGCAGTTCTGTGTCAGATGGAAGCAGCAGGAGACCAAACAGGAGAGAGCAGCAAGTCTGGCAGTTCTTTAGGCAAGCTGTTCCTTTGACCAAGGGAGTGGGCAACATGCCACTTTTCAGTCTTATAATCAAGGCTGAAAAGCTTCTACATCTGCCTATAGGATTTTCTCCTTGACTGTGTGCAGTACAGTAGACAGGAGCATCTCAAAATCTCATCACCTGAACTCTGGGGACCTGTGTTAAGTTCCACAGCTTGATATATCTTCTGTTTCTTATCTGTAGCTCGGTCTGTAATAGTTCAAACATGTTGAAATCCCTGTGTCCAGCCCCCTGCCCTGAGTGCATATATTCTGCCTCTTGGATAATCCTCAATGAGCACCAGAAGATATGCTGCAGATGGTATTTTCACTGTTTCTCTGCCACAAGGCAGAGGAGCTGACTGTCAGAGACAGTTAAGCCCTCATTACTGCCCCATAGGAAAGGAATTGTCTTTGATCTTATAAGATTCTGTGACTGATTGCTTCACACCTAGTGTTTTTCCAAGTTCTTTCTAGAGAGTGTGTGATTTAATAACAGCAGTCTCTGTCATGAAAAATTGCTTGGTTGTACTCTGTTCCTGGGATTCTTTGCTACAGCTGCACACCAATTCTCTATAAAGCTTTGACTGAAGGCTCTAAGACCTAGATCAAATGGAGTCCTCAAATTTTAATTAAAAACAAGTATTTCCCAGGTTAACCCAGGAAGAAGAGAGACTAAACTCAGACTACACTGTGGGCAGGCACAGGGGTTGGCTGGAGTGCTGAGTTCCCTCAGTGATTTGGTTGTCACGTTTACAGCAGGCACATGCTGGTACTGCAACATTATCTGTTCTCCTGAGCAAGATGAGGCAAGTCCCAGGCCAAGTATCACAGACTGATACATGTTTAGAGTGTGGGGCGCTTTCCCTGCTACTGCAGGTTTCTCCCATGGAGAGGTGTTTAAAGTGGTCCAAAGGGGGCAAGCGAGTGTAGTGCAGATCTGAGTGCTGCAGAGTATCAGAGCTCCCTTGCTCAAGCCCACTGCCTAATGTTTGACAAATGTGGGTGTATTCCCAGGGTAGCAGTATTTTAGGGTATATAATAATGGACTGAAACTGGCATTGAATAGGTGCCTTGAGTAGGTGAAAGCTGAGAAACTCTGTTTCCAAAGGCATGCTGTAATTTAAAAAGTAATTGTGTGATTCTGAACTCATTTGGATTGCTTTTCCTCATTTCCACGGGATTGGTCATTACTTAAAGTTATGCCTCTCCTTACATAACTTCCTGAGTAGGACAGAGAGGTCCAATTGCAGAAGCCTGAGGAAGAGCTGGAACAGAACTCAACTCATGTGATTTGCAGGGCTGTCTCTGACAGAGAGGTCTTTCCTCCCCACCTAGAAAGGAATAACGGAAATGTAGGAGAAGGGAATACAGATGACCTCACCCCTGATAAGTAACAGCTCTGTTAATTAATCAAAACAGCCTCACCCCTGATGAGTAGCAGCTACATCCAATTAGGATGAGAGAGATAAAAGAGGAGGTGAGGGAGTAAGGAGAGGATTATCATGGAGGAGGGGCCTTGAGGAGCACAAAGGAGGGACTTGATTATCATGGAGGAGGGGCCTTGAGGAGCACAAAGGAGGGACTCATGAAGCAGGATCCTAGGGAGAGAGAGAATCACTGCTGTGAGGTTAGTCTGGGTCTGCCATCAGAGCCTGTTGTTGGAGCCTGCAGCCATAGTCTAGCCAGGTAAAAGCCTGCAGTCAGTCTCCAAACTAATACCTGCAGTCATAGTTTATCAGGAAATAACCAGTAGTCAAAGGCTGTAAGGGAAGCCCACAGCAGGAGCTTTCTGCATCCAGAGTCAGTGAATAGTTGGAGTTAAGATAACTAAGTTGTGAAGAGGAATAAACCAGGACCCCTTTTATGCTGTGATGAACAAGAAGCCTGTGCCTTGGCTCATTTTAATGGTCTAATAAGAGGCCTGCTGCAACATGGAAAATATGTCATTCCTGGATGAAACCTTTCTCAAATGGCTAAAAGAACAAAGTAGTTGCAGTCAAGTTCTCTGACTCAGTAATTGCTGTTGTGTCTGGTTCATAATTTTTCTGTTTCCTTGTATTATATTCCTTCTATAGAAAGAGATGACAGACACACCAGGGTATCTAGAGGCACTGCTGCTATGCCTACACTAAGAGCAAGCTACCTTTGAATTGCATGCCAGCCTTTGCATTTGATATGCATAATTTTATATATATATGTATATCTGGCAGCATTTACTTGTATTTGCAACCCCCCCTTCTAATCTCGGAGGTGGGACAGCAACATTTGTTCTATTTAGGAATCTAAAATGTATGTAATACTATAAGGAAAGCAGGCCAAAAGGCCGGGGTTTTTTTTCTTTACAGACTTGCTGTATGGGGAAACATTGGAACGTGGGTATATCTTAACCATTTTGAACGTGAAGTCTTAATGTTTATCCCAGGTGTTGTGGGCATGATCCTTGTGATGTGAATTCCTAAAGAAACCAGCATAAAACAGAGAAATGGAAGAATAGGTAGGAAATGCTGCTGAAATTTATAAGGAAAACCAAGCAGATGCAGAGATATGTTAAGCCAAAGGTTTAATATATTTTATATTGTTGTCGTTCTAGCAATGGAAGGATAACTTCATACCTCTCATTTTTTTTTTCTAGTAATGATGAGCATGCACGTGAAATCAGACAGAGAAATAGTATGTAAGTTTCTACTTAGTTGGCATCATAATTGTTATTCTTGAGGCCAGTAACTTATTTAATGAATTGGAATGTCAGCAACAAGCAGTTGTTCTGTAAGGCAAATAACAAGCTGTTGTTGTTCACACTTGTGCCTCATTTTCCCTTCTCTTGTGCTCTCAGGGGGTGTGTGTTTAGAAAATACATAAAGCAGGTTGAGTACTCCAAAGTCTGGCTAATGTATTTCTATTGCAATAGTTTTAAAGGAAAGTGTGAGGCCTCCTAGCAAGTTACTGTGATATAGATATGCTTCCCTGGGTTTGCAGAGTGGGTGAGCATTTATCACTGTGAAAAGGTTTTCATTCATCTTCACAATCACTTCTCTGGCATATTCAAGGTATCCTGTTGTAACCACCTGACCTGTCAGGAGAAGAATGCCATAGATCTAAAGGCTGCAGTGTTTTGAAGAAAGATCTAAGCTGGGTCCTGTGTTGTTTGGCCTTTCTGGATTAAAAATAGTTTATGGCTGACTTGGACTCTGCACCATTTTTTCTCCAGTGAGGTCAGTGGATACTGAATGGTTGGGCTGCTGGGAGGGGTCTGTGTGAAAAGTATTTGATGGGAAAATGTGTAGAAACAGACCTGGCTGGAATTCACGTTTTTGCATAGCCAGTGTGAAAGGAATTGTTACATAGGGGCACCAGGTGTTATGCTCAAAACCACGTTTAAGGGCAAACAGGAAGCACACCTTATATGCTATATACCAAGAACTTTTTGTTTCTTGATACCATAGTTTAAATGTGAAATTCTAATAGTTATTAATGCAGATCTAATTGTTATAGGGGAAAAAAGAATAAGATTGCACTGAAAATTTTCTACACACTGCTGAGTTTCTATCACTGCTTGCTGTTCTGTGGCTTCCATGGATTTGAAGGACAGCAGTTTAATGCTGGGGTGTATGGAGGCACTTATAGTGAGTTGTTAACATGCTTCACTAGGACAAATCTGACATTGCTGTGGGTGGTTTCTTCTTCCTTGTGCCAGGATTCATATAGGGTCATTTTCTGTTTGCTAACAAGCCTTCATACTCTTGTTCTTTTTTCATTGGTCTGTGGCTCTGTTATATCCAAATTTGCTATCTGTATTGTGACATATGCACATTAGAATATTTGTCCACTGTGTTACCCCTAAAACCAGTTTGGTGTGGCTCCAGGTCTGCATTTCTTTAGCCAAATAGGGTGAGTCATTTTAGTTGAGAAGTCTCCAGTGCCAAGACTGTGCTCCAGGTCACATGCCTGTACTCCGTGCTGCACCCCATGTCTCTGGGTCACACAGGTAATTTAGGAAAGGCTATCTGAAGGTGCCATGAGCTCTCTTGGGTAAGAGTTTGTGAGGTTTTAGAGATGAATTAGGTTCCTTGCTTTGGTGGATGAGGTTCCTGTTGGAGTGTTGGGTAACATTTCACAGAATAACAGACCCAATTAGGTTGGAAAAGACCTCTGAGATAATCGAGTCCAACCCATGACTGAACAGTACCCTGTCAACCACACCAGGGCACTGAGTGCCACATCTAGTCTTCCCTTAAGCACCTCCCAAGTCGGCGACTCCGCCACATCCCTTGCAGCCCGTTCTAAGGGATGGTTAAGGAAGAGTTAATGGCTGAGGAGAGCTGTGCTTACGGGGATTATTTTGGGGAGGACGCTCACTCCCCGTCCCCGGGGGCGGCGGCTGTCCCGTGACGAGCACCGCAGGGCGCTGCCTCTCCCGCTGCTGCCGCCAGAGGGCGCCGCGGGCGCCGAGCGCCTCCCCCCGCTACCGGCGCTGGCGGCCGGTCCTGCCGGGAGGAGGGAAGGGGAAGGCGGCAGCAGCAGCGGGAGGAGGAGGGCGGGCAGGCGGTGACCGCGGCACCGCCACCACCCGGAGGCCGCTCGCCCGCGCTCCTGCTGCAGAGGCGGGCAGCCGGGTGCACCGTGCCCCTCGCCTCCTCCCCGCGCTGTGCGGCTCGGCGGCCCCCGCCAAGATGTCTCGGGAGCCCGGCTGCAGCCGCTGGCTCCTCTTCGCTGCCTGCGCCCACCTCGTCTTCCTTCTCCCGCCGCTCCGCGCTCGGGGTGAGTGGCGGGGGCCGGGCCGGGACGCCATGGCGAGGTGAAGGGAGGAGACCCGAGACGCTCGGCCCCTCCGAGGAGGTGATGGCAGAGAGAGGAGGGCACGGAAAGCTCGGAGCGGCGCCGGAGCCGCCGCCGCTTCCTGCCCGCTCTGTCCCGCCCCGCGCAGGGAGGCGGGCGGGGAGCCGAGGTGCCCTGTTCCCGAAGTTTGTTGGCAATTCAGGCAGGAGCGCGGCCGGGCGGAGCGGGGTTCCTGCGCGGCCCCGGCTCCGGGGGCAGCGCCTCCAGCCCCCGGGGCGGGGTGCGGGGCCGGGGGCTGCGGACAGGGACCACCCGCGCCGGGGAAATCGGCCCCGGGGTCGGGAACAGCTTCGTGCAAGAGCCGAGCCCAGCGCGGAGCACTCGTGCTCGAGTCTGGGCAGCGCCGCACTGACGGGGTGTTCTGCACAGTGCGGGGGGAAAGGTAAAACCGCCCGCCTGAAATGCTAGCCGAGAGGGAAAAAAATAAGTTACTGTGTTTTAGAGATGTTTTTCATGTGTCTAGTCAGGTGGGAAAAGATGAAAGGAGAAGAATTAGTAGTATATCAGCAACAGGCTCTTGGAGTTGGGAGCTGTTGGCGTGAGTGTAAGCGACAAAAGTAAATGTTTACATCTGTTCTGTTTCTCATTATTTCTATTCCTGAATGTTTCCATCTATGTCAGCATAGGCTTGTCAGTTTGCTGTGAGCCTTTGGATTTGATTCTCTTCCACTGCTAATGGCTAGTGCATGACAATCATGCAGGGGAAAACTGGTACTAATAAATCACGTTTTCAGCAAAGTAAAACTGTGATATTTTGGTTTTTCTTCTGCTAAACACTTTTCCTTTCACTGACACAGCTTGGTTTTTGGAGGAGTCCTAATACTCTACAGCTCTTCCTAAAGCTGCATTTCATTCTTTCCAGGATGAGTGGTTTTGCTCCAGTCAGGTACTATAGCATTGTAATCACAGTCAGAGAATAGCAGATTCAGTTTTTCCCATATCTATATTTATTGTATACGCATACATACCTACATACATACTGTACACATATGCTGTACATATTATACATGCATATATATATGCAGGTAGAAAGCAGAAATGGAAGCCCTTGTGCTCTTGTTTAGTAGGTCTTGATTAATGCTTGTATGGAATTTATTCAGCAGAAGCTTCCTGCAGTATCGTGGTTTTCTTTTGGTTTTTTAATACCTGTTTACGTTAGAGAGTCTGTCCTTTCCCAAATAACCCATGCTTTTGAGATGGCCTGGATAGTAAGTTTGTTCTTCAAGAACAGAAATAATTTGGGTTACCTTTCACAGAAGCAAATAGCTTGTCTGTCGGTAGTTAGGTAATTTCATAAATTCCAGGTTGCAAGTGGCAGCTTACAGAATGGGAAAATGTGTTCCGATGATTTTGTATGGTGTAACTTCTAGGCAATCAGAAGGGATCATGATGATGCTTTTTCTTCTACTGTTTTTCTTTGCTTGCGTTTTACAAAAATAGGGTTGTACACAGCACTCATCCAGTGGTTTAAAGTGGCGATTTCAGCTGCCTTCTTCCCATATATGCCATTTGTGTAAAAAAAAAAATACAAGTAGTTGCTTATGTTTTATGAAAAGCTTCAGATGCTGCAGATTTGCTTGCATCAGCCTCTCCTCTTCCTCCTCCCTCTACTCTCCCCCCATTTTGTGTTGGTGAATCTGTAATATATTCTTATCTGGCTAGACCAGAGTCTTTGCTGATAGGGTGGCAACAGTGAAGAAATATTATAAAAGCTTGCATATAAATACACAAAACCAATCTATAGGGCTCACAGGCTGTCTCATAACAGAAGATCCTATCTCTCTGACTGACAACATCAGTGCAGATTTTCTCTGGAATCATGTCAATCCATAGACTATTGTGTTCTTTGAAAACTTGTAAGGGGGAGGAAACCCAACCAAAACAGAAGTAGGCCTTTCAATAAATTATTATTAGAAGTATAAAGAAATTCTATTTTAAATGTTTTCTCTTCTGTGTACAACTTAATCACTGGCTGTCATTATTTGAAGTGGTTATTATCAGTCACAGTTCTGCCATACATTAAGTCAATAGAATTGTTGCTGTTTTTTAGCTCATTTAATTTGACCCACAGCTCAGTGAGGTGGTTGGAATGACTCTGGGGTCAGTGAACCTTCAATCAGACTGTAAAAGAGAAATATAACAGAAGTGTTGCTTTTCTATCTTGGGTGGATTTGTCTGTGAAAGCAAAGAGTTAACTCCTCAGTTTTTAACATCCTTTGCACTTCAAGCACATAAAATTGTAAACATTTGGAAGTTGTTTATGCATGGAAGAGTATTACTGAAGAAAGGATTACTTCTACATATAAAATGTGATATTGTATAATTGTATATATTTATACAGTTTATTGTGTTTTAATGCTGCAGTGTTAGCATCCATTTTTCTATCCTGCACATATTCCTGCAGTTTGGTTGCTGAACAATGAAGATAATTACTGGGTTTTACTTTCTAGTGTTATAAGCAAGTCTATTTACTTAAGAAAATTTTTATGGAAATAATAGAACACTTGACAAAAATAAATAGATGTTGAAGGAATTGAATTTATATAGGAATTCTCATATTACGTGTCCAGGTTTTGAATGGATCCAAAAATGTTGTCTGGCTTTTCCAGTGGATTTTAGTCATGCTCTCTAAAGACATAAAGATGATATTGATGATAATATAGAACTTTATAGTCTTTCTAAATTTTCTTTCCTTTTCTTATTCTCAGTTCTTGGCCACTTAGCAAAAGGTGGAGAGGACTAGCAATTGGCATGTTCTGCTTCTGTCTGTTGGTGCCAGATGACATGATGTTAATGCACAACGTGTGTTAACAACCTTCAGAGTACACAATGCATTAAATAATGAGGTGACAAATACAAGATTACAGGTTGCATTTAAGATGATGCCTTCTTGGTTTTTTTCTGCTTTGGGTGGCTTTGTTTGTGAGAAGCGCTACAGTGCTACAGTTAATCACCCTGGTCTTTTGGTTACTGTGGTACCTATGGGACTTGAACTTTACCAGCTAGTAAGTTTCTTCTTGCAGTGTGTTTTCTCTGTGCCCTATGGCAAGTCAGTGGTCCAGCTGAGGTGTGATTGCATTGTATTAGAACGCAGAAATGGACTAGAGGAAATTCTGGATTTAGCAACGGTACCTCTAGCTCCTGACATTGATATGTGTTTTAGGGAGTTATACCGAAAGAAATGCATTGCAGTTGTCTGAATTAATAATGATGTCTGGGCACGAAAAGTTATTGTTTTGTTACAGTAGCATCTGATAGCTCCTAGACATAGGTTGTCCTTCTTTGTGCATGTATGTCTTGCACACAACAAAAAGGTATCCTTCATACAGAGAATTTATAGTTTCTGCCTGTGTTGTACAAGTAACCTGGCCATGAGCTGCATCTGGATTTAGAATTTTTCTATCAGTGGTCCACTCCTGGGAACATCTTTTTCAGAAGCCTCTTGGAAGTGAATTGCATGTGATTGAATACATCTTGGAGTTGTCCACTTTTGCCAAGGCACTGTATTTTCTGCCTACCCTGTGGTTCCTTTGTTGATGTGTTGTAGGCCAGCTAAATTTACCATGTTCTTTTCCTGCTGCCCTTTTCCCAGCAAATCCTTAGAAGAGGATATTTATTTCCATGCTGAGAGATCAGGTTGCTTAGCCAGAGAAGTCTTGGCCACAGCTGACTTCTGAAGATTGCTTTATCAAATTAGATGTGCATAACAGATTTGCTAGTCAGGTAGAAGAGTGCTGCTAAGATAAATTCATACAGTCTGTGTGTGAGAAAATCTTCATTACTGTTGGGTGATGACTCTTGAGGCTTTTTTGGTGGCATCTTCAGGGATCTGTTTGTTTTGTGAATGGTTCTTCAGCAGTTTAAAAATAGTCTGAACAGTTCTTGTCTTATTAAAATGTATTAGCTGGAAAAAGTCTTCCTGATATACTTAATGTAAAAGATACCAAGTCATTTCAATGTGTTTAATTATTGGAAAAGGAGGGAAAGCTGACTTTCTGAAATCACAGGGAATAAGAATAATGATATAGCGAGAGACTTTAGCATTCATTGCATGTGTCGGTTTGTTGAATAAATTATACATGTAAGTGTTGAAGTTGCACTTTGTGACAGGGTCAGAGCTGGTTGATTTTCAAGGTTCATCTCCTGCAATAATGATCCATCCCCACATGCCGGAAGGCAGGCAAAGGTGGCAGGAGGCCCACAAGCACAAACAGGAGCTCCTGGCAAAGCTCAAACATAAAAATGGAAGCATGCAAGAGATAGAAATACAGTCAGGTCACCCCAAGAGTAACATGGAGACACTGTTTGAGAGTGTGGGCATGCCATTAGGAAAGCCAGGGCCCACCTGGAGTTGAATCTGGTGAGGGATTCAAATTGTGAAAGGTAAGAAGGGCTTCTGCAGGTGTATCAGCAAAAGGGAGACTAGGGAAAATAATAACAGGCCTTCTTATGAATGGAGGACAGGGTTAAAAGAAGGACATGAAAGAGGGCTGGGAACTTGGAACCTTTTTTGCCTCAATTGATATTAAGACTCACCTTCAGAACTCCCAGGCCACTGAAACTGATGAGAAAGTCTGGAGCAAAGAGTTAATTTCACTGGTTTAGGGAACATTTAAACAAACTGGACATACAGAAGTCCACAGGACCTCATGGCAGGTTCATACAGGCACTGGTGGAGTTTGACAATGTCAGTGCAAGACTTGATAACCTTTGAAAGGTGATGGTGACTGGGGGAGATTCCTCAAGACTAAAAGAATATCACCCTGGTCTTCAAGGAGGGCAAGGATAAGTTGGCTAGTGGTGCCTCAGTCCCTGGGAAGGTGGTGGAGCAAATAATCCTCAGGATCACTGCCAAACAAGGACAAGACAAACATGAAGGACAAGAGGGTGACTGGGAGAAAGTCACCATGTTTTTATGAGTGGGCAGTCGTTCTTTAACAGCCCAAAAGACTTCTGTGATGACAGACTGCCCTCATGAATGTGGAGAAAACAGTGGGAGAAAACGTCTCATCTTCAGCAAGGCATTTGAGTTCAATCCTGTCTCCTGTAAAGTCATAACAAACTGATGGAAGTATGGGCTATGTCTGTGGACAGTGAGGTGGATAGAAAGCTGTCTGACTTGGTGGGCTCATGGGCTCTGATGAGTGGCATGGTGGCTCCAGTTATGTTTCACCTTTCATTAATGACAGTGGGATGTGCACCCTCAGGGAATTTGCAGAGGATATGAGGTGTGCAGGAGGAGTTGATGCACCAGCTGGTTGTGCTGCCATTCCGAGGGAGCTCAGCAGGCTGGAGAAGCAGGCAGACAGGAAACTTGGGAAACTGAGTTCAGTGGAAAGAAATACAAAGTCCAGCCCCTGACGAGGAGGTACCCCATGCAACATTGCACACAGGGGACACATCGTCTGGGAAACAGCTTTGTGGAGAAGGACTTGGGAGTCCCGGTGTGCAGCAAACTGATCATGGACCAGCAGTGTGCCATTGTGGGAAAGATGGCCAGCAGCCCCCTGAGCTGCAGGGGGAAGAGTGTTGGCAGCAGGGCAAGGGAGGTGGCCCCTCCTGTCTGCCCAGCCCTGTGTGACACACCTGGGGTGCTGTATCCAAGTTAAGGCTCTCCAGTACGAGAGGTACATGGACACACTGGAGCGAGTCCTGCAAATGACCATGAATATTACCAATAGATTGGAATCCCTGACAGACAAGAAGAGGCTCAAGGAGCGGGGGCTGTTTAGCCTGGAGAAAAGAAGGTTCAGGGAGCACCTCCAACATGTGAATACCTGATGGGATGCAATAAAGAAGACAGAGCCAGTCTCTGGTGCTTGACAGGGCACAAATCAGTTTATACAAACGGAAATACAGGAAATTCCCTTTGAACACAATTACTTTTCTTTGGTTTTTGTTTCTTTTGTTGTTTGGGTTTTTTTTTTTAATTTAAGAATGAACACTGGTAGAGGTTGCTCAGAGTTCATGGAGTCCTTTCTAGGAAATGATCAAAACCTAGCTGGACAAAGTCCTGAGGATCCAGTTTTGGGGTGTTGAACTAAGTGACCATTAGGGATTCCTTCCACCCTCAACAAATTTCTGGTTCTGTAATACCAGAATGAGTAGGTTGTTTAATTAATTCTGTGAAGAGCTTTATCTGTGCTCTCAAAAATGTTGTGTGAAATAGGTGATCTCAGTATTGTTTGATTTGTTTCAAGGATCATGTGTGTTAATATTTTATAAAGCTTAAGAGCAATGTGGCATGGGTTATTGAATGCACTGTGGTGACAGAGGCAGCATCTCGTCAGTCACAGTAGTCTTAGGTTTCTTGTGTCATTCCTCAGGTGCATATTAAAAACTGAAAATTAGGCTTATGAATAAGCTGAATTTATGAGGTGACACTTCTTCAGGCTAATACTACATAATTAATACATTTCCTGGAATAAGGATGTTTTGTGCTGATCTTGTAATTAGGATTGTGTCAAGAAGAAGGTGTGCATCTGGTTTGTGTAGGGGAAGCTATTCCTGATCTGGATCTCTAAAGGCTGTTATTCTGGGAGAAGAGGAGGAAACTGTGAGATTTGCTCAGTTGGTTAGAGCCTGGTGCTCATAACATGGATTCAGTCTCTGTTCTGGTCACTCATTTAAGAGTTGTGGGTTCCTTCCAACTCAGAATATTCTGTGATTCTGATTTATGGCCACCATGTGTCTGCTGTGTTACAATGATTTTGGGGATGTCTGGATCTAGTTGTATGATTTAAGATGCAGGTTAATCAGGACCTGAGATGTCTCTTTGGACCTCAGCTCCTGGACACTTGATGAAATTCGATCTCTAGCTGAAAGAGCATAAGGATGTAGGTGTTCAGAGATGAGGCACCCTAGACCTAGGATAGTCTTGTCTTGCTGTTGTAGGTTTCTAGTGCATCAAAGGAATGGTAATGGCTAACAGTTCACTCTGAAGTAAATTTCAAGCAATAAATAATTTAAATTTGTAGTGAGACAATCCACTTGATTCTGTTTTCCGCCCCAGTTTTTAAGAAAACCATCAATTTGACCATGATGAATGGTATCTTGAATTCCTTCCAAATTGTAACAATTTGCTTTCATTTGCATCTCTTTAGTACTTTTAAGAAAAAGATTTCTTAAGAAGAGTCATAGCAAGGCTTTCTTATGTTAAATAGAACTATTTTTACAGATGAGCAGGCTGAGAGAAATTGAGTGACTATGTCAACAACAAAAAAAAAGTGACACCAGAACCTGTTTTACGATTCTTTTTTCTAAAAGAAACCAGACGTGTATGCAAAGGGTGGTGTCAGTATAAATAGTTTAAGATAATGCTACTTCTGTACAGATTAGCTCTGTGGGGTCCCTGTTCTTTTTGTAAACATTTATTTGGGTCTCATACACTTACAAGTTCAACTGTTGTTCAAAGATGGCATTCAAAGCCTGTAATGGTCATTTTCACTTTTGATAGAAATTTCTGTCAGCCACTGTCAGTTTCTGTGGTTCCAAGAGAAGCTTTGGTAATCCAAACTTTAACCTAAAAACAGTGGACTGCAGCTTTCCTATGTGGTAGCACATCAGGCTGTTCTCAAGGGAGCTACTGGACTAAAGGTATTTTTTTAAAGGGATTTATTTGCCTTGAAGCCAAGAAAAATTGGCTTCGTATCAGAATTGTTTTTTTCACTGATGGTGTGGGAATTGTCAAGCAGCAAATGTATAAATTCTGTAAGAACAGACTCTCATGTTCACAAAGATTATTACAAATACAGTATTATTGTGTGAAAAAAATCTACCTAAATGGTGGGGGAATTGTTGGGTTTTTTTGCTGCGGAACTTAATTATTTGTGAAAATGAGCTCCTGTAATACTAAAAAGGTCTGGTTTTTCTTTCAGCGTTTGCTGTAAGTGTAGTTTCTGAAGGAGAAGATGAGACTGAACTACCAGTGCTGCAGGTAATAAATTTTAATTGCTAGAGCAGGAACATTTTACAGACATTATAAAATAAGCTGGAATAGACCTGAGCAGAAAGCCTAAAATCTGTGGCATTGATTATTTTAATTATTGACTTCAGTAGTATCAAATTTCATATGATGTCTTTCTGTTCTGTGTCATATAAGTTCTTAGTGCTGTTGCTCTTGAGAAAAGTCTTTTGAGTATAAAACCTTTGTTAATTCAAAGACAGGCTTTCCTTTCTTCTTGGTTTTGTTAGATATGTAATACATTGAGAGGGAAATGGCTGCCTCTTTGCCAAATTATCATTATTACATATTACCACTCAAATCATGGCTCAAAAAGTTTACCTATGAAGTTTCAGATTAACCACATTAGAAGAACTAATGGTCAGAGCTAGCCCTAGCTTTAAGTAGCTTACTAAGTGTTAGGTGTGTGTGCGTGCATGTCCTTTGGCAGACTTCTGACTACCATTTTTATATGAGCACATATTTGTAACAGATATTTGTATATGTATAAAAGAAATTAAAGGGAGGAAAATAAACTGGAATGAATCAATAGTTATAATCTATAGCTGCCATTTATATCTAGTGATCTGACATCAAATACAGTAGAAGTACATATTTCTAAATAATTTTTGGTTTTGTTGATGATTGCTATAACTACGGTAATTTTTGTAAGTGAAAAATATCCCTGTTGCAAGCTGCTGATCTGCCACAGTGTTTGGGAGACTTGGTCATGTCATTCTGTTGTCATTGCTAATAGGTTGCTGTTTGTTAAATTCCATTACTATCTCAATCCAGCTGTTACCCTTCTTTTATAGGTTATAATTTATGAAGGCTTTCCTACTATTTTAGAGTTTCAAAACCTTCCCTCAGGTGAAGTCAGAGGTGCTTCCTAGAACTCTTCAGGCCAAAATATCTTCCCTCCTCTTTTTTTAGAAATAACATTAACAGGAATATAACAGGCAACAATTGTTTTGTGTTTTAATAAAAGTAATTTTAAATATGGCTTATTCTTCACAGTGTACCACAAAACACATAGGTTTTTGCATAGAAAATCAATCTTCCTATTTTTTTTCTGATACAGGTTTGCTTAGAATGTTAACTTACTGTGCTATATAATGACAGTGTTGTGTATGGTTATCAAAATAAATTAATCTTATAAGAAGTCTTTTAAACTTTATTGACCCAGGCAGCAAGAAAAGGGTCATAAGAATGGATGCAGTTGCAGTAATTTTTGAAAAGATTTTACGGATGTCTACCAGGGAAGTTGGAGCTTATTTCAGTGTAAAAGTCAGAGGAAAGTTCATCTGATGCAAGTAGAGCTAAAAGGATTACATAGATCTGATATTTTTAAAAAGGGAGGGGGTTAAGTGTTTAAAAACAGAACTTGTCTCAAGGGTAGGGAAACTATGTATGAGCATATTACTGAGGATACATATGGCTTTTCTCTCTGAAAGTATCAAAGCACTGGAACCAAGATAAATCCTGCAACATTCTTATGCAATTAGTAAAGATGAGTTTGATTTTTCATGTGGACAAACCAAAGCACTGGGATGCTATCACCTGGGATGAATTATGTAACAAATGAAGGCTCTATTTTCCTTCCTACAATTTTCTAGGCAGTGTAGAGATACCTGATGTTTGTGATACCTGAGCAAATTCCAGTGGAGTCACATTATGTGCAACAACCTTTTGATATTTGTCTTGATATAAATTGCATTTGAGTCTTCCTTTAAGAATTGTGTTTTGATAGAAGCTTGATAGTAGATTAAATTAAGAGTGTGTTGAGTTTTTTCTACTCTGAACAGGTGTGTTTTTATTGTAGAGCTCCATATTCTGAACTTAGCGCTCAGGAGATACATAATAAAAAAAATAACTTTGTTAGTAATAATTTAAAGAACTCTGGTATAAATTGAGTCTTGGAAGAGCATTTTTTTCTCCTCTTTCTTACTCTTACTGTATTTTCTGAGTAATAGTATATAAGCATATAGGATGTCTCCTGCAATTCTTGATGATGACTAACATTTTACCTTATTTTTCATATTAGTTTTTGAGTTAAGACCTCCATGCATACATTTATAATCTGATGAGTGCTGACTCCCTGTGTGTTTCTGTAGAAATATTTGAGGCTTTACATATACTCTTACTTGGTTTTTTTCTTTCTTTCTTCTAGAAGTCTGAAAAAAGTAGACCATTTAGTAAAATAGGCAGAGGTAAGTATTGTGCTGTTTCACAAAAACTTTGGGTTTTTTTTATTTTCTTGGCTCATGTAGTCTCATAAAGCAGAAAATTCTAAATATTTGCTTGTACTTGCAATTCTTGTAGTTAAGTTTTTTGTGAACTCCTGTAGTATGAAACATTACTATAAATATAGTGCACTTGCACTGTGAAAAGGATGAATTGCTTTTTGCAGTGCCTTAGAGTTTAAAATAAAATTTTACGACACTTAGGAGTTGTTGTTGTAACAATTTAAGATAAAACTGAATTTTACCCTTCTGCTAGACTCTAATTGTATTTTTAATAATGGGTTATTATAAATTGCTTGTAACAAATTGTAGTAACTTTGTAATATCTAGAAGCAAGTATTTAAAAAGCATGTCAAACATTAGTAGGTAAAATAGTGATAAAACAAGTTTTTGCTGCTGGACACATGATAAATAATGAGAATAAAAATTCTGCAAGGATTTGCCTTCTCCCAAGAAAAGTCTGATGTTCCTCTGGCAAAAAGTTAACAGACCTGACTTGCATTGTCTGCACTGTAACCATGGATGTCTCACTCTGCCAAACCCTCAGGACTTGGCTCTGCTTGTTCTAAAAGGACCCAGCTTAATTGTGTCTGTCTTCTGGCATTTCCTTGTGTAATATTTGTCAATGCTGCGAGGGTATGAGGAGCACCGGAGAAAATGAAAGTTTTGTGGGGTCCTTAGGTACTCTTTCCTATTACTACTGTTAAAAAATATACTGGACTGCTGGTCTCATGCAATACGGGTTTTTTTGCCTCTCCCTAATAAAGTTATTTTGGTTTGAGGTGGGGTGGTTTTTTTTGGTCTTTTAACCCATTTCTTTACGTAAAATGTAAGGGCTTGAAGCAGAATGTAGTTCTTGATGGTTTTTAGTTCCTCTGATATTTCATTCTTCTCTTTTGAACTGTTAAATAGATCAGTAGCACTTTTGGGTATTAATCTTTCAAGAGACTGTTCTTTCTCTTGCTTCATTAGGTGTTTCTGAGCTTGAGAAACAATTGAGGTGCACAGTATTGTAACTATTTTCTGTTGACATTTTCATACACTGAGTATGTCTTTTATTAACTACTTTAAGCTACCTATAACAAAGGAAAGTATTTCCATTTGATTTAATCATCAAAGTAGATGTTGTCCCACTCCTAGAAAGTATGCTGATGTGGAACATCACAGGTGTTGTTAAATGTACCATAAGTGAAACAAAGTGTAATTCAGATGCTTCCATATCTGTAAATATACTGCTACTAAACCAGCAATTATATAAAAAACAAAGTGTTTGTTTTTTGTCTCTCTGGGTATTTTTGGTATTGTGCATGTAGATTTAGCCCTTTGACTCTCATTAGCATCAATGAAGTGTTGTTTCAGTTTTCACACTGATTTTTTTATTTTGCACAGGAAATCTAGCAAAGATCTTGCAAGGTAGCAATTAGATGCTATTCAGAAGTTTTTATTATGCATGGGATTTTATAGCAGATTGGTGGTTCAGAGCATGAACACTGTTGATTCCTACACTCTGTGGGGAAAAATGTGAAATGAATACTGATATCTAAACCAATGCTTATTTCATCTCCCTAATATATCACCAGGAATGTCACACAATTTGACAGTGTCTTGATGAAAAAGCTAATAAATTGGGGGAAAATAATATTGAGGGAAAAGTAGAAAAACATCTGACTGCAGCTTTGAGACCTCTGACTGCAGCTTTGAGCTGTCATAGGTCTAAATTAGCAAATAACTGTTCAGTGGAACAAAGCAATGTAATTGATCCTCAGGTGTTGGACATAGCAATCTTCTCATAACCTTAGTGCAGATATTTGTAGTTAATGCTCTTTCTGTTCACATTGTTCTCGTGATTCTTCTTCATGGGTTCAGTGTTACTCTTTTTCCTTGTGATTATTTCTTTGGACTTTTTCCTCCTTCCTCCAGTTTTTCTCTGCCTTTGTTCCACTGTGCATCACTCATTTTACTGTATTTGCCAAGTTAGTTTTTTTTTGGTGTGAACTTTGCTTCTTCTCCACAATTTTCAACATTTTGTACAGATCTCCTGGATGTTAGTTTCTTTCCTTGTGGTGATGTCTTAAGTTGTTGTATTCTGCATTTCCTGGTACGCTTTCTACATAGTATCTGTATTTCTACATAGTATCTGTAAAGTTCAGCATTTTGTGGCTAACCAAATAGAAATCCCATGTATTATTCCTCCTCAGTGATTCATACTTAATGCTCTTGAGTGGGTCATACAGCATAGATCAAACTTGTTGAGAGTTCTGGAAAAACATCTGTCCTCTTCCTTTTATCTTCTCATCCTCAGTTGCTGTCTGCTGTGCTCTGCTTCTGAACGGGATCATATCTTCCTGTTTTTCTAAGATTTCCAGTATTGAAGGATTATTCCTATCATCAAGAAAATTTGGCTACCTGCTTCCTCATCTACTTGTATTTTATAAGAGGCACTTTTATAATCCATAAACATTTGCAAAGCTACTTCATTGTTTTCTTTTCAGTTTCTCTGTCTTCTCTCCTTTTTAAAAGTTTTTAGTTAGGATGCCTTTAAACACTGTGAAGATGTGTGAGATATGGATGTTGTCATATTAGATAAGAGCATCAACTCAGTGTTCTTGTGCGTGCATCTCTCCTCCTGATGTTTGTTTCTGGGTAGGGTTTTAAACTCTTTGTTTGGGAAGCAGCTTTTCTGTTTCATGTTCATGCATTTCCTGCTGAGGGGAGATGCTGGTCTGTGGCAAACACCTTTTAATTCTGGTGACAAGGAGTGCTGGTGTATTGGAGCAAAAGCAACCTCATGAATGTGGCTACTGTTAACTGCTGCCCATCTTCCAGTCATGCCATGCTCTTTTTAAATGAATCTTGAAAAGGGCTGGGTTGGATTTTTGTGTGTGTTAAATAATGTCTTTTTACTATTTCATCAAATGTTTGTATAATTAAAGGAGTAGCTTACTGTGTAATAGATTCCTACATACATCCAGGTTCTCACTAGCTTTAGAGTGAATCAGAAAATGATTTCTTTTATCTTTAAATCTTATTTTCTTGTTTACAGAATTAAAAGGAGTTGTATTTGTCATCCAGAGTCAAAGTAATTCATTTCATTCCAAGAGAGCAGAAGATCTAAAAAGAGATATTTTGAAACAGGCAGTAGATCTTGGAAAGGTATGTTGAGATAATATTAAGTGCACCTTTTATTTATGCTGTTACCGCATTTTACTAAAAATATTGGGGTTTGTTGTGCCTTTTTTCAAATCCATTCTATTTCTTTTGTAAATTGCTTTGTGTGCTTACAAGGAAACTATTTCAGTGCTTATTTACTGATTGTATGCTGTAATTTATTACTACTTTTAATTTCAACTATCAACCTTGTTGTGTAGTGGCTGTTATTGTTTGGGTGGCATTCAGTGCAAAAGTGATAAAAAAGATTTGGAAGAAGGCAGTTTTCCAATATGACTGTAGAGTGTTTACCAAAAAAAAGATGCATTCTGAAGTGAAAAACATAATTTAATTACTGGTTAGAATAATTTTAGATGAGTATTTTAATAGAGCCTGTGAATGTTCTGTAATGTAGGTTTTGTCAGAATTCTGTTGCACAGGTGTGACATTGTAGCAGTAGAATGGAAATGTGTGTGGACATAAATTCCTAAGGCAGCATTCCCTTCCTCCTGCAGGAGCAGTCCTCCACACCTCTCTTGCCCCTGTCCCTCTGTGGTGCAGTACCTTCCTAAGTATTCCTTGTTCCTCTGCCACCCCTCTGCAGACTGAGCACTCTGCACCATTGACCTGCTGGTGGGTCACACTGACCTGAGCGCTGTGTGTTGTACTTTACATTCCAATGTGAAATTTGATTTGTAAAGCTTAAGCCTACTGAGAAGAGGTTTTTAAGATACTTACATTGAAAGTTCAGTGTGCAAAAGCAATGCTTTATTTTCTTTGTCTTTTATAAAATTTAGAAAAATTTGAGTGGCATACATCCCCTGATATGAAATAACTTGCTGTGTGGTTCTTTGACCTATTTTTCATTTCCATGTTCTTTGTTGGAAAGGAAAAAGAAATCTGATGTAAATGGTCTTATATACATTAGTCTTGTAGCTCCTAAATCAGATTGCTGGATG
The DNA here is from genome assembly GCA_008694505.1 of Cyanoderma ruficeps. Taxonomy (NCBI): domain Eukaryota; kingdom Metazoa; phylum Chordata; class Aves; order Passeriformes; family Timaliidae; genus Cyanoderma; species Cyanoderma ruficeps. Next base: position 3,523,158 of record VZDJ01000158.1, on the reverse strand, counting down.
TTTTAGGCTTCATTTATCCAAGCTTATCAAACCTGTTGTAATTAAATCCATTCTAAATGCAATTTTTAATCCCTTAATGAAATCAGTCATGTGGACAGCCTTTGTTCTGTAGCGTTCTGCTCTTTCAGAGTCCTCTTCAGAATTGAGACAAGTGTTCAGTTACAATGTGTGCAGAGAGGATTATGGTGTCAGTTGTTAAACCCAAGGATTTTAGTTGAGTTCTGTAATTGATGTTGCAGAATATGAGGAAAAGCTCAGTAAGTAGAAGTACAAATGGTTTCAGTGAGGCTGGAGTATAAGCATATTTTGTGAGAGGTGAAATCTTTTTGTAGTTAGAGTTGAACCTGAAAGTGACCTGTCTTCTAAAACCCTTTATTGCCTAATTAAAGAGATGTCTTTATGGAAATGGTGATGCCTTTCCACTATTAACAGTTGCCTCTTGAACGGTCATGGTGTCCTAAGAGAAGCAGTGATGGAAATCCCACCAATGATCTCATATCTGAAATTTGAGAAAAGGGGAAAGCCATCAGTGTACAGGAAAAGAATAAATGGGTGTAATCAGCAGGTACTTGGTACATCTTGATTGTTTTGGTTAACTCACAATGCCATTGTGAGACACTACCGAGGAATGCTGATTGGGGAGATGGGCCAGATCATCTCTGAAATCCTGCATATCAACATTTGAAGTTGGTGTTTTTCACTGCAAAGAATACATATGAAGTTATTAGTTTTAGGCAAAAAAAGTTAAATCCTTGTGTTTTCAAAGGCAACTGCTGTACGAAAACAAAAGATTTGAATCATCAGGTCCACTCCTCTGTTGTTACAGGCCCAGGCAATAGATATTTAGAGTCCATAAGGTTTCAGAAACGGAATCCAACTAGATTTGTGTTACTTCATTAAACTAGCATATTTGTCTCGCTTCAAAATGGATTAAGTCATTCACATTAATATCTTTAAGTGATTTGTCCATTTATTTTATTTTATGGTGTACTTGAAACATTTTTTTAATGTGAAACCTATCTGTATTTTTGGTCACCAGTAGATGTCAGTATTTTGTTCTTGCTTAAAAACATTTTCATAGGGATTTATTGAATATTAGCCAAAACCCTTTCAGTTGAATTTTTGCTATTTCTAAATTCTATTATAGGTTCCACCAATCTTCTTAATTTTCTGAGATTCCTGAGCAATTTCACCTCTGTAAATTAGACCTTTGTAAGAGGCACCAAATAAGAATTAGGAAGCTGTTGGGAGTGTAAAGTGACAATATTTGGGACTATGCCCTTTCTGTCTTAAAAAAATCAAAATCAGGATTACTTTTTGGCTATTATGTTTAAAATGACAAAATAGGTAAAAAAAGTTTTTGAAAATTTACCGCTTTAGATGCAGTCAGTACTTTTTAATTGCCTGTGATTGTGACACTGTTTAGAAAACAAAATTTTGTCTGTATATTTCCCTATGAAGACTGGTCTAGTAGAGTAGGAGATTTTTTTGTTTTGGGTGCTTGAGGGTTCTTACATTGAACACTCTCGGACAATTCAAAAAACTATAAATTTTCCTGAAAAAGATCTAGATTTGATGTACAGATCAAATGGGGTCCTATGTTTATTAACCAGAAGAACTATAGCAAATTAATACTGCTGATAATGGAGTTAAAATAAAAAACCAAAACGAAACAGCAAACCAATTAGTAAGAATATTTTAAAATGGATACCATGTAGTATTGGAAACTGAAAATGAGTATCACATACTTCCATGTCAGTAATAGATGATGTGAAGTATGAGTTATATTTTATAGAAGTTTTGTGACTCTAATTTGCAGTATTTTTACTACTGGGCTTTTTTTGTTGTTGGAAAGTTGTATATGTTGTAACATCACACAGAAATAAAGTTTCACACATTTAAAATATCTGTGGACATAGAGGGAAAGATTGCTTATTTGTGAGTTTGAGGACTGTTACTGTAGTGGTTAACGTCAGTCTGAATTAAACAAGTGCAGTCAAAAGTGTGAAACTCTACATAGGAAATGGATGTATGTTATGTTTCATGAGTAAATGCTTGCTTTACTTAATACCATCATCAATCTTTCATAATACCATTTGTTCTTCAGTCTCCCAATTTCCAGTTTGATTAATGTGAAAACAAGAGGCAGATGTTAGGACCATCCTACAGTTTTGTTCCTATTTATTTAAAACAATTTTGCAAAATCCTGTTTCCTGGAGTGCAGCGGGAACAAGAATGGTCAGAAACTTAGCTGGCCTGTACCAGCAGTCTGTGCCTCAGAAGTTCAGTGTCTTTATCTTACAAGATCATGGCTACACCAGGTTCTGGTTTTCTGGTTTCAACACAAATTAACTGTAACTCAGTGTCTAACCTGCTGATTGCTGATGTTGAAAAGCCTCATAGTGCCCATGTCAGCATTATTTTGTGTCATTAGGTTCATGGCCACGGTATCCGTTGCCAAAGTGCCAGTGACCACTGGGCATGGCATATGTGCTTTAAAATTCAGTTATTTTTAATTGCCTGGGCTCTAATGATGGCAGCCCTGACCTTTTTTAGTAATATGGAAGATTTCTCTGTTAAGGGATTGGAGACAGGGAAAAAGTAAAATCAGTTTGCTTGAATTTTAAACCATCACCATATTTCTATCTGAAATGATCTGTCTCCAAATTGTTCCTGCTGATGTTTTGGCCATCTCTGAGAGATTACTTTCAAGGAATTTGTGGGCAGCTATCCTGTTTTTTTTCCTTATTTTGCCAGTGAGACATTCTGGATGAGTTAATGTTTCCTGAAGTTCTTCCAGCTCTGTTTTCACATGTGCTTTCAGATGCTGGAATGAAGCTATTTGAAGTTTTCCAAAATAGTCCTCTGTTAGTGTTCAATACTACTTCTGGTATTCAGAATGCAACAAATTCAGAATTCACTGTATTCTGACATCCATATCTCACCTGAAATTTTCAATTTTTCAATACTATCAGGCTACGATAGAAACCATGCTGAAGATGTTTTTCTTGGACTATATTCTCCTTATTTCATTCCATGATAGATGTATTCCACAAATGAATGGGCATACATTCCTTTTCTTGACCTACAACAAGCTGTACAGATAAAATTGCCAATATTTCCCAGCATTTCTTGGGAGTAGGTCTGAACTTATCGAAAAGCAGTCTGTAATATACCATTGCTTCACTTTTCAGTTGCTTCCTCAAATTCAGGATTCTAGTATGAAAACCCGGTTTATGTCTCTCCCTCCTGTAATGGCTTCGCATTTCATGGAAGTCACTTTCCAGCTGAGACTGATCTGGCAATTCATTTTTTGATCCCATAGTTTTAACAAGGTTTAATAGGTTGTATTTAAGTGAAGTGTTGGCCTGCATTCTGACCTGCCTCTCCATTTTTGTGTCTACAACAGTTTATCTTTTTGGCAAGGTTTTCCAGCATATCAAGATCAACCCTATTTTTTAAATTAAAACAGATATGTTTTAACTTCAAAAGCTTTGAACTTTTTGATTTCTCAGTATTACTAGATCTATTTCCTTTAGTTTTTTGTGTAAAATAATGGTGTGCTCTTTGTTTCCTTCCTAGCAACAACTTTTTTTTCTACAAGGATTTATTCATTCTTGTGTTTGCGACATCATCCACAACTTAAATATTTACATTTATTTTTCTGAATCTGTCCATAAAACTACACTTACATTATATGGGAACAACTTGTGGTATAAAACTGTAATAAGAGTGTGCATTTAAGCAGTCAGTGTATGAAGTTCCTATTTCTACTTTTTTATCCATGTTAGCACCTGTTTGTTTTGTTGTCTTACTTGTTCTGTTTGCATACATTGCCTACTGTCAGTATGCTCTTGGTCATTTTTCTTTGTTTTTCTTCAAAGGGCTTCATTCCTTTTAGGATTTGCATTTTAAAGTGTAACTGCTCATTCTGGGGCTTCAGTATTTGGGTGCTCAAGTTGTGAAATGCTTCTATACTCTGTTCTGTGGAAAGGTGAGGTATATTCAAAATAAAACCTTTCGAAAGTGTTCCAGGAAAAGTGTACAAAAGCTACTGCTTAGCACTGAAAATGTATTTCAGAGTTGTCGTAAATCTCTTCAAGGTCAACTTGCAGGGCTTTGCACATCTGAGGGACTTTTGTTTTTATCTTTGCTTTCCTCCAGCTGTTCTCCTAGATTTTTGTTTTAATTGTTTGATCTTTGACTTTCTAATATGCCCTTGCTTCTCATTCTGCGAAGGTACACATCCTTTTGACAATTGCTAGGCTTTATTATCAGCAGAATTGATGTCTAGCTCATTAACTCTTGAAGTGGTAAAAGCTACCTACGCTTAGTGCTGGAAGGTGAACAGGATCGTTTTCCTCTAATGGGTGCTCAGCAGATTTGAAGGAATTTGTAGAAGTTAAATAATTCTGCACTAATGAGATCTTTTGAATGTTTTAGTAGTGATGAATGGGCTGCCCTCAGCCCTGCCTATGCACATCATATACCATTTTTATATAGGTGCTTTTACCAATCAAATATGTGGTAACTTCCTTCACTTTTTTCATGCAGATAATAGGACCTGTCACCTCGCAGAGATGTCTTGTCATGTCAGAGCAAGATATATACAGGAAATTCAGAAATTTGAAGTGCTTTAGGCCAAGTGTCTCTCTCAGCCTCTTCAGCAGCAATCTCTGCATACTTAATAGGAATTGAACAAACCCATTTTACTAAGGTATTTCTTTCCTTAGTAAAGAGTAAGAGATTGCTATAAAGCTTCCTCCACCACTGCTGTTGGCTATATTAAAATTGCTCGGTCATCTTTGAATAGAGTGCTCAAGTATACATGGGACTAGAATTGCTAAATCATCACATTAAAATCATTGCCTGTTGACGGTTGTTTTGTTCTTGTAAATTCTCCTGAGCATCTGTACTGGTACTTGAAATACATTTACCAAATTTCTTGCCTTGTGGAAGCTTCTTTTTGCTCTGCTGTTCCTTCTCTGCTTGCCTAGTTAAAAAAAGTACATTAGATTTACTTGGCCAGAGCCTGTTGTGGGGAGGGATGTGCTCCCCCATGTATCACACTGACTTCTCTTAGGAGACAACTGTCTCAGTCTTGGTGTTAGTGAAAGATGCTTCAGGCTTTCCGTGAACATAAAAACCAACTTACACTGCTAATCTTGCTGATATTGGAAGAAGCATCTGAACCCCATAAATTTCTTAATTTCACTGCTTGAATCACAGAATCATTAAGGTTGAAAAAGATCTCCAAGTCATCAAGTCTTAGACTGAATACCACCACACCCACTAAACCATATCAAGAAGTGCCACATCTGCTCAGTTTTTTGAACACTTCCAGGGATGGTGACTCCACTGCCCTGGGAAGCTTGTTCTAATGCATAATCAATCACTCTTTCAGTGAAGAAATCTCTCCTAATATCCAACCTAGAGAGTTTTTATGCACTAGTTGGGATTGACAAGGATTTTGCTTTTAAGTAAAATCTCACTTTATACACTAATATTATCAACTACAATACCAAAGTCCTATCTTAAACACATTCTAAACAAAGATCTTACTCAGACCAGCTGGCAACATAATTACAATGGTTCATCTTTAATATTTGGCTTTCATGAGTAATAGCTATGTACTGTATACCACATCTGTCTTTTGTATGATTGCATTTATTTAGAATTCTTGTAAACTGTGAGCTGTGGAGAAAGCATTCCTTGCTGCTTTTTATTCACTGAAGTGCAAACTAATGGCACTTTACTGCAATATGTTGTTGTCATCCTAGGCTACTGTCTTGTTTTACACATCTGAGGTAGCATTTATGAAAAGTTTTTATGAAAAACTTTTTCAGGTTTTTTCCACATCTTTTTATTGTCTTGTTACAAAATAAGGTCTAATTTGTTAATTTGCACACAGTACTTGGTCTTGATTTGTGAAAGCAGGGTAACGCTATGGCCTTTCACTGAACTCTCTGAAATTACAGGTAATATATTATGAAAACTCTGTTCTTTTTTAAAATGATAACCAGGCATCTGAGAGTAGAATGGAAGTAGAAATTCTCTCTAATGGAGAATAGTACATCATGCTTTATTACTTTGGGCTTCCTGAGGAGCAAAAGATTATTGGAAGCCACGCTTTATTAGAAACGTGGGTTTTGTTGCTGTGCGGGTTTTTTGCATCTTATTGTGGCCTTTCAGTACTTAACAGGGGCTTATAAAGAAAGATGGGAACAGACTTTTTAGAGGGCCTGCAATGATAAGGAAAGAGTTAAGTTTTTAAACTAAAGGAGAGTAGATTTAGACTCAACATAAGGTAGAATTTTTTTTCACAGTGGTGTTGGTGAAACAGTGACAGTTTTGCCAGAGTGGTTGATATCCCATTCCTGGAAACATTTAAGATCATTTTGGTCAGGGCTCTGAACAGCCTGATGTAGCTGGAGGTGTCCCTACTCACTGGAAGGTCTTGGACTAGAGCTTTAAAGGTTCCTTCCAGCTCAAAACTGTTCTGTGAGTCTAGGAATGAAGCCTGAAGGGAGAAACAGAGCAAGGAATTGAAAGGACTGGACAACTTTGGAGATGCTCCTAAATAACTGATGTGTTAAACAGAAGCAAAGTTCTTTCACAGTGGTATTGTAAAATAGTACTTAAAATCATTTATGAGTTTCATTTGAGTGGGATTCTTAAAATAATATTTTGTCCTGGATTCTTGGAAATGAGGCTCTGATAAAATTGATACTTATGTCTTTAAAACATGAAAAATATTTGAGAAGTGTATTGTGATTTTCAATATTTAAGAAAATTGTTGACTATAGAGAAGATGTAGTGCTTGGTATAATACTTGAAGCTGGCAATTCCCAGTAAATTGTCTGACCCACTGGGCTTAGAGGTAGGAGATTTGCTATTACTTTCTTGTACTATTGTGATTGCTATTACTTTCTTTTAGAAATCCTTTAGGATGTCTACAGAACTGGCATGTTTTTGAAAATAAAGCTGTAGGGAGACTTCAGTGTGTATTCCACAGCTCTACTTTGTCAAAGTAGTCATAACAGATGATGTTAAGAGCTTGGCTTATTTAACCTCCCAAGGGAAGGCTGAGAAGGTAGGCTAGCTCTGAATATGTCTTAGGATTGATTACTGAAAAGTAGATGAGAGAGTAAGGAAAATTGTTTTTACATGCTTGTAGGCTATGTAGAGATAGGAGACATTACTAATTCTGGAGCTCTGCAGTTCAGCAGCAGTGCTCAGGGTTTAAGATCCCCACTCCTGCCCCTTGGCCATGGGCTGCATGAGGCAGTTTAATAAGCTCACAAAGCACAGAGATGACATATGCAAGTCACCTACAGATACCAGAAAACTGGACTCATTAAGAGGAAATTCCTATGCACTGCTTTATTTTTCTCTAGTGTATTACAAGATGGCTTTTTGCTCTGCTCAGGTGATGCAGTAATATAACAATGAACACATTACTGTTGTGTTTTGCATTTCCGTGTTTCTATGTCATACTTGCAAAATCATGTCACACAGGACCTATAATTAGCAGTGCTGAGCAAGATCTAGCTTGAGTTGTGCTGTAATAAAGCGTGTTCTCACAAAAGAATACACTTAAGGCAAGGTTTGGTTATGCTAAGATGAAATTCAGTGGATTATTTTGTAGGAAAACAAACCAATCACAGCTCTGCTGGAGGATCATAGAAGATGTGACTTACCTTGGAAATCCCATTTTAGCTCAGGTGGGCCTCTGTCATCCTGGGTGTGTAGAGAAGTCCGATTTTGTCTCATAGTCTATGAAACCTTAGCATTTTCTTTTGGTTTTACCCTGTACAGTTTTGTTCTCTATAAACTGCATATTTCTTGTATAGGATTTGGTAGATTAATATGAAATTGCACGTAGTGCAGAAAGAATACAGATACTTGTTTTAGCTTAACAATTCCCTTACTTGGTTCTTAATTCTTTTATTCTGAATTATCTTTTCTTTATTGGATATGCTAGTCATCCAAGTTTTTTCATATTAACAAAGACAACTTTCAATATTTAGATTCAAGAACCAGAGTTCTCTTGATGATTTGGTAAGAAATTGATCATGTCATTAGCATCTTCATACTTCAACTTGCATAAAAAATATTTGATGATTGTAAGGTACAAATAAGTCTGTCTGTAGAATTGACTTGAACACATGGATCTAACCCCTCTATTCACGCTTAGTTTTTCATTTGTGTAAAGTTACAATTGTAATCTATGGTAGGTATTGCTGATCTCACTGTGCTTATAGAGTAGGTGGTATTTGGAGAAAAAATGTCTTGTGCTGTATTTCAGACCACAAGTAATTCCATTTCTTGGTTTTGCCCTTTAAACTCAGCTCAGTTGTGTTAGTGGGGAGGGTAGTTTCTCAGTCTTCAAAAAGTGATTAAATTATTTTATTTAGATTATAAGTTACTTTACTGGTGTCATATGTAAAATGTTGGTATGTGTGAAAACATGTGTGGTTTGTAGCTGTGGAAACAATAGTTTAAAGCTAGAATAACCAGTGAATGCAGTACAGGCCATGCATGCACTTGTAGGAGAGTTTTATGAGATAGACAGACACAGTGTGCAAGTTACATTTCATTACCTTGACTATACATGCCCTTTCACTCCTCAAAGCTGACAGCAGGTACATTTTGCTTTTTTGTTCTGTCCTTGTACTGAAGACAGAATAAATAAAATGAATAGGTCAGCCCAGTTCCACTAGGTCCAGAGTAAAAATGAGAAAGGAAAAACAACAGAAATACTCTTGTATTTTTGAAAAAGGCTGTTTTAGATCTATACAGTGTGTTTTAAGCATCTCCTTTGTTAAATTAGAATTGATGCATGTTTAGAGGTGAGTGGAAGGAATGGATCGTGCAGGACATGATATTCATGTTTTAGAGGAATTTGGGTAGAGAACTGGCTTATGAGAGATATCAAAGAGAAAAGATACCTTGTAAAAGTATTGGATTAGCTCAGGAGAGAGTGCTTTTTCTTTATCATCACTCCTTTGCTCTGCACAAAGGAAATGGAGTATATGGTACAGCTACTTACATTATGTAATTTACTTAATATGTTTTGCATGGGTAAATGCTATTTTTATCTAAAATTGATCCAGTTTCTGCCTTCAGTGTGATAGAGACACTGAGTATTTTATTATTAACTACTTTTTTCTTTGTCTGAACCCTGTTGTACATGAAATACATGGCTGCCTACAAATACTAGTGTAACTGCAGGTTTTGTATGCATGTAAAAATAAATGTTCTTGTAAAAACAGAGGTCAGCCCTTTTATCTTCCTATCTGTAGTCCCATAAGTAAGCATAATTTTGTGGTTTTACCATAAACTTATACCAAAAATAAATAAATAAATCCAAGTAAATAAAATCAATAAAGATGAAACTATACCAAAAGTAAATTTTACCATTTTCACATTTTAATGAAATACAAGATGTTGAGAATACTATGACTTAAGATTTGCCACTTCCACAAAAAAACTCTGAACTTTTGGTTTTTCAGTAAATTGAAAACAAGCAGAAACATATTTGTTAGGTTAGTTTTAGCTGGAACCATAAATCAGAAATGCTGAATTTTGGGAGGCAGGTCAATATCCTTTTCCAAATTAGAGTTTTAGCATTGTTTCTTTTCAATTTGGGTCATTCCAATAGCATAATTCCCGATTTTTATACAAAGTTAATGCATTCCTGAGAGGCACAGTTATTCCTTAGAGCAGTAGAGATGTTTTCTTCAGCGTATGAAATTTGGAGGTTTTATGTATTTCTAGGTGCTGTGCTTAACTGCCTTTAAGAAGGGTTTAAAGTAAACCTGACAGAGTCAGCAAATAGTGTGAACTTTATCTTAGAGCTTTTCTTAGAAAAGAAATTATTTTTGTGTTTGTGTGAATTTTATGTTAATGGCATCATTCATGAGAAGTGTTCATCAAGCAAGACTATTTGCCACATGCAAGCTGTAAGTGGAAAAGCATTAGGGCCTGGAGAGACAGGTGCACCCCTGCAACTCATAGTCTTTTCCCTGGCTTTGGGATCACAGACCTCCAAATACAGACACACAAAGCCTCCTGCCCAGGAGTTAGAAATGGAATTTAAGGAGAAGACAGGACAGACTGCAATGATCAGAGCAGGGCATGGCCAGGGAAATGTCCTGACCAGCAATTTGTTACGAGTGACCAACTCCCTTTTTATCCTGTACTTATCAATGATTTTTCCTCCTTGTCCTGGTTTCAGTTAGGATAGGGGAAGAGGGGGTGGTGTTGAGTGAGCAGCTACATGGTACTTAACTTCCAGCTGGGCTTAAACCACTCCTCAACCCATCTCAACCTACTCTTTTGCTGACCTTTTGCTCCTTCCGAAGCATTTCATGTGAAGTTTTGTGCCAGCCCAAAGTGCTGTTGTACTGAATGCTGTGGTGAGTCCTATGCTCCTGTGGGCAGTGACTCCCTGTCAGACTGTCAGGTGAGCAGGGAGCCTCTCCCTTCTCTTTAGCTGATGTCACACCTGGCCAGAATGATGCTGTAGTGGGTGATTGGACTCGTTGGTGGAGTAAGGCACTGCATGTGTATTAAGGGATGTATCTGTATCCAGTTTTTCTCATGTATTACAAATTGTGCAGTTTGATTTATCAGAAACCTCTGTTTAAATGGTCTTTTCTTGGAAGCTACCCCAGAATGACATCTTATCTGCTAGATATTGGGATCTGCCGCATCAAAGAGGTTTCAAGTAACAAAAGAGCAAAGGAACTTATGAGAAATATTTTTTTTTTGTAGAAAAGCTTCTTTGATCTTTCAGAAGGAAAAAAAATGCTAACTCCTCATTTTGATTTTTCTGTAAATCCGTTGTTTTTTGTCATGATGTTAGTGTGACAGGTCAAAGCTCAGCTCAAAGTAAAGAGTGTTAGAACTCTTACTCAAGCTGTGTGTAACATGATTGTCCAATGAAAGCCTCTGTAGAACACCCTTTATTATTTATAAGTACTTCATTTATGGGATTTTATGGTATAGCAAGAAGATTACTATGATATATTGATTACATGGGTTCTTATGCACAGCATTTACCTTGAAGTCTGTTAGCTCTATAACTAAGAGACAATTAAGAAATGAGTTGGAAGAAGCACTATCCCTAACTTGCAATTCACCTTGTTTCATACCATCCTAAGTCATCTATTCTTCAGGACTTTACTTGCCAGTCAAAACCAATGAAAACTAAGTAGTTGTTCCAGAATAATTTTTTTAAAGATTAATTGATGTTTAGGAAGAAAGTACATATAATTCAAGTTTAATGGGAACATTTTCATTTTTTTAAAGGAATCACCTACGGTTCTGCTTATTCATCAGATTGACAGGCATGAAGGAGCATGGACAATATTGCCTTTAATGACAGAGTAAGTGTAATGCCAGTTATTTTCTGAGGTTTTTGTAACCAAGAATATATATATTAGTTGCTCAGACATCTTTTTTCAGAAGCAAGGTTTTTTAATGAGAGTTGCTACCTTATAAATTTAAACTTTCTTACTTTTTTTTTGTTTTACAAAGCAGATTTCTGATAAACTTCATTAAATCAGAGAAACCTATTTGAAACAAAAGAATTATAAAATTTAACTGAGCAACAACCTTCTTTGAATCACTGTATGTTTTAAAATTATTAGAAGTGAACTAGTCTAAAGAAGCAGCATTTTTAAATGTGTATTTTTCTATTTGGTCCCCACTTCTTACAGTGCAAGATGTGAGGTATTACAGAAATTTTGATCTTTCAGATAACTTGACTGAGAGGTGGAATAAATTATAAAAAATATATATCATAATACTTTTTTGGGTTTTTTATTGCTTAGAGTGTTTGTAAGAGGTTTTATGTCTCTGTACTGAGAAGTTGTAGGTTTCAGCATCTTTTTAGATGCTTATATGGCAAATTCTCATATTAGTATGATCAGAAAAGAAAGGTAATCTCAAATGTCTTTTCTTCTTAGCATGTACAGATGGCTCCAAGGAAGACATCCTGCATTTACATGGTAGTATCTTGTAAACTGTCAGGAAATTGTTTTAGTAATCCTGAAGCTCCAGGATACTGAAGACTGTATTTTGCCTGAAGCTAGCATTTGAGATATGCAGCCTCCTGAGGTTGAATTTAGTTAATATAATTTATTAGATGTATTCAGGGTGAGGTTTTTATGTCAGAGTGGTTGCAGGACAGGATACTTTTCCTTCTGCTTTCCACTGCTTTCTGTGTAAAAAAATGTAAATAATGCTTGTATAGCAGCTGTCTTAAAAATATATGTGAACTATGAAAAATAACGAAAGATTTGAAGTAAACTGAAGAACTGGAAGGTGATGTTCGAACTATCTGTCATCTTTCTTTTTTTCCTGCTTAGCTCCCGTTTCAATGACCTTGTGGTTCCTCTTCTGAATTATTTATGTCTTGGTGACAGGGTTTACAGATACAGCTCTTAGAAGACAGCAAAACTAAAATAAAAAATAAAAATGTTCATTTGTGCGAGAAAGCGGAAGAAAAATCTTCAGAAATCAGAAGAGGAGTCTTAAGTAGAGGATTTCCATCTTGAGATTTATGGAATACAAGTTTCCTCATGTGTACTGTTTCACTTAGTACTTTTGGCAAATGAAGACTTGGAGTAGTTTAGATGTACGTTGATGTTTTTGAAGCTTGTATTGTTTTGTTTTCTCAGTGGACAAAAGAGGAAAAAGGGAGTTCAGCTCATCCTGCAGCAGCTGATATAAGCTGATGTGATATAAGCTGCATCTGTGTCAGAAAACTGCTTTCAAAAGAATAGATTTTTCAGTCCTATGGATGTCAGCATTTTTAAAGAGGTCTCTAAGCAGTTGTGAAAATTCTTAGTTTTTAGTTCTTGGGCACAGTCTAAGTTAGACAAAATACTTAATTTCAGAAGCTACAATCAGTGGATGCTTTATGGCACAGATCCTTACTTTGTCCAGAAGGCCTGCTACATTTCTTCTCAGTAACCATGTTCATTCAGCAGAGAAGAAATCCTTTTTAAAAATATTATCCAAAACAGAATCTTATCTGAGTATCTCCAGTATCTCCTTGGAGTCGGAACTCCAAACTCTTGTGCTCTGAGGTCTCCATAACACTCTCTTGGAGACCTTAAGTACTAAGCCTTGGGAATCATTTTGTTTGTCCATCAATAACTAGTTGGGCTGCTCATTATTTTTGTGGACTTATGTATGCTATATTCACAAGGTGCAGTAATTCTTTTTTTAGGGGTCATTTTTGTTTCCCCCTTGCCCTTTACCCACCTGCTTTCGTGTAAATCCAGACATTTGTCTTCAAGTTCTAGCTGAGCAGTAAAGTGTGAGAGAAGAGCCTGCAGTCTTCACAGGGTATTAATTACTGTACACATTTAAAAACATGAGGTACTGTACTTGTTTGGCAAGTTCTAGAGGTGCAGCTAGGGAAGTGTTTTTCCCACTTGACTGTGTCCTGCTTTCTTGGCTGAATGGCAGAAAGTTGCCTGGATTTCAGTGTTGACTATGCACCAATTATATGCTTTTATGACCTGAAAGGATGAATGTTTAGTTCTGCTGGCTATTGGAGTTTAACAGATTAAGTGTCTTAAGCAGAAAGCAGTGAATAGTTAAATATTGTTGCAAGACACAGAGGAAAGGTAGCTTAACAGGTAGATGACTCTCATGATACTGTAAAGAAAATTAAATTTACCCCAGCCCAAACCAGCACAATAACTGGTCCCAGGTGAAAAAAGACTGAACTAGTTTCACACCTGGCAACCATCTGGTGCTTCTAGCATGTTATTGCAATACCTGCAGAGGCAGGTAACACATTTTCTAGCTTAAGTATTTCTCAGATTATGGGTTTGGCTTTTTGAGTGGGTTTTGGTTTGGGGTGTTTTTTTAGGCAAACATAATTCCCTGAAACATAAATGATCCAATCAACCTTTTTTACTTACTCCTGCTGACTTACATTTCTGCTGTTTCTTTTCATTGCTGATTTTATCAGTAGGAAATGCTTTGGAGAAAGCAGACTGATGTTTATAGATACTAGTTTTCTTTTCCCTCTCCTCAGATGATTTGTTAAATTGAATCAATGTAAAAGCCATGCAAAGGAAACTGGACAAATATATATTGTAGGTTTTTTCCATTCGGATTTTATTATTTAATACAGCTCTGTTTTGATGAGTAGTGGAAGAATTAAAGCTAGAGGAACTAAGAAAAAACAAATTATGTTTTTCTGCAGGAGTCAGGAATCCTGCATTGAGATTACTGCCATCTTTGAGAAGTCCCTTCAGTCTGTACAGTTTCACTGTACCAGAAAAGCTAATGAAGTTTTTAGGTTGGCAATGATCAGTGTCCAACAGCTGTGAGAAAACCTGTCATTAGGCATTCTGATGATGGTTGCAGTGCTGTTAGATTTTAGATGGCCAATGGTGGGGCCCTTTGGAAGAAGGGGAAGGTAACTTAATTTGCTATCTGTGGACTTCTGAATTCATAGGTGGCTATTAGACCTGTACATTTCTGAATGGAAATTATTTATGGATTTGTTCCCTTCTTTCTGTAGATAGCAGCAGAGAATCTTTATTCACTCACAGTAGTCATTTGATGTGTAATTCTACATCAGTAGTAAAATTTTCCACTTGTGTAAATGAGGAACTGATGGAAAATTGTTTATATTTGGGGAATGTGTTGTGAATTTGCTATTTTTGTTCATAAGCCACCTTTTTAGTAAAATATTTCTTTTTTAGCTTCTCTGTTACCTATGGTAGGAACACCTCATGGATTTTCTTCTGTGAAGAAGATACAAGAATAAAAGTTGCAAAACTGCTAGAAACACTCCGAAGATTTGACAAGTCTAAGGTGAAACAAAGATGTAGATATTTGACTTTTTTTTTTGAGTGTGATTGAGTGTATTTTGCCAAATGTTGGAAAAGATATTCCCAAACACCTTAAAACAGGGCCATAGATTTCTTTTGCTGAGGCTGAGAGCAAGGTATTTAACATGAAGCAGTACAAGTGCCTGTGTAGCTGTTTGAAGAACTGTTAAAATCGATCAGAGAAAGCATTTTTTCTGTGAATAGCCTGAAAATTATGTACCATAAATAAAAAGATGAATATAGTCTGTTTTATGGTTTCTTCTCCCCATTTTCCTGGCTGTTACCAGTTCTGATTATCATCAGACTGAATGACTGATGCTAGATTGTCTCTGATGTAAAAGAGTAGGGTGTTTTACTTGCATTTTGTTTCTGATCTGTCTTGGTGATTAGTGTTCTGTACCTATCAGAAAAAAAACAACACCAAAAGTCTTGCAGAACAAAATAGAAGTACAGTCACCAAGAAGCAAAGCAAATTTGGCAATGCCAGCACATGAAAGGTGTTAATCTTTAGAATTTTCAGTGTTCAGAAAAAACCACCTTGCTGTCAGTCCTTTGCCTGTAATAAAAGAAGCCAAACTCTGCTGTGTGAAATATGTTTTACTTCCTTATTGTAATTCTGCTTCAGGACTCTCTTTAGTATATTTACTTCCTTTCCAGAGGCATGGCCTTGTGTTTTCTCACAGTTCTTTTCTAAAATGGTAGTAACAGTTTAGTTCTTACCTCTTAAAACACTTGGTCTTCAAAACTGAACATATTCAGTTCACGTGGTCCTGAGCATCCTGTTTTGTAGCTGGACCTGCCTGAGGAGGGGAAGTTGGGCCAAGTAATTCCCAGGGCTCCCTTCCAATCTCAGCCCCTCTGTGATTCTGTGTTTCAATAGCAGATTGATTTCAACTGTGCTTGCATAGTGGAAGATGGCAGCAAGGTTAAGCCAAACTGTATGTGCCACTCCTCTTCCAGTCATCCTAACAGGGTCATAGGCTACAGCTCCAAAAATATCTGGAATGAATAAACCAAGTGGATGGGCAGCAATGACTTAGTAGCTGTTGATACCTAAAGGGTATAAAAGATATGTTTAAGAACAGTTTATCTTTGAGAATCATAAGAATGTGTAAAATGTTGTAGCGAGACGGTGAGGGTATGACAGCTGAAATCTTTTTAAATTCCATAGAGTAGAAGAGGCCACATGGATGGAAATTCAAAACTGATATGTATGAAGTTCTTGAATACAATGCTTTTGAGTGTCTTGTCTAGAGAGCAGTCAGTTTGGGAATTCAAACACTGCAACAGGTTTCCCAGAGAGATTGTGGAAGGTATTCAAAGCATGATTGGACGGAGTCCTGGGCAAACCTGCATTGGATGATCCTGCATGAGCAGGGGAATTGGTCTAAATGATCTCAAGAGGCCTCTTCCAACTTCTGCCATTATGCAACTCTGGGATTCAGTGTTCTTTGAACAGGTGGAAGCCAAAGCACGTTCTGAAGTTTGTTCTCTGAAATCAAATACAGGCTGCATTTTCAATCTTTAGTTACATTTCTTACCAAGTTTTTTGTCCAGATTATTTATTGTGAACAATATGCTTCCCTTGTTTCTGTTTTCGGGTTTGCTTTATTCAGCATGAATGCAGTCATCATCTTCACTAAAAGGATGCTGTAGATGAACAAAATTGTTTCCTATATTCCTTTACAGGAGTGGTTTTTAGGTAAAGCATTATATGATGAAGAATCTACAATAATTCACCATTATGCCTTTGCTGAAAATCCTACAGTCTTTAAATTTCCAGATTTTGCTGCTGGTTGGGCACTTAGCATTCCACTCGTTAACAAGTAAGAATTGAATTTTAAGTCACTTCCTGTTTATTCTCCATTATTCTACACATTCCAAATATAATTATTATAAACACTGTAAGATTAAACAAGAGTACAGAAATAAATTTCTGTTTCATTGCTGTGCATGTGATTTATTTTGCTTCACTCTGCCTACATTAGCTAGGTAATAGTTGTCTAGTACTAATTGTTTAACTAGTTCAATCCCATATTGTAATTTTAAGAATATATTCTCCCCCATACAGTGGTTTTATTCTTGAGTCATAGAGTGGCTGCATTGCCCTCTAGAAGTGTTTCTCATGCTGTTCAGACAAACTACACATTTATTTCAGCTTAGATGCCTAGGTGCTTTCAAACGGGATTTGAAAAGTTCATGGATTTCAGAAGTTGAATGCATTCTGTCATAGCAAGGATCGATGTTCTCATGAATTGAAGGTCCCTAAATAGTATGCTTTGAAACACACAGAAAGAGAATATTATCTGTAGTTTGAGATGCTGATCAATACTGTGCTTCAAATGCACTGCTGCTTTTAATTTGTTGAAAATTTTATGCCAGAGTCTCTATCTTCCCCAGATGAGAACTTTCTTCTTGCACAGGAAGACTATATCAGAATGTGTGTGCTGAAGATTAATATTAACATCATGACACTGCTTAGATTTTTTAAGAAAAGGATTTATATGATAAATATAAGTTGCTTCTTGAGGCAATAAATACAGAATTGTGATTTATTATTATTTTTCCTCTTATAAGGTGGTCAGTAGTACCAGCCACACTTGCCTGCATGCACTAGTGATTGATTTTTTTAATATGTTTGATTAAATTTCTTCATCTCTAATTGCTTAGGCTTGCAAAGAAGCTGAAGAGTGAACCACTCAAATCAGACTTCACAATAGATTTAAAGCATGAGGTGAGCAGTGGTGTGATGAAAGAAAAAATTGTCTCAAATTTCCATATATGAATGGTGTTAAATCATAATGGAAATGAGAGGTTTTTCTTTAACATTGCTAAAAAGTTTGACTGCAATGGCATGTTAGACTTCCTTCCTTTAGAATACTTGAGAACAATGTTTTAAGCATAGAAAAATTTATTAATAAGCTTGCATTCATATATGAATACATACATGGTTGTATAGTTGAGGTATCTTCTAAGGATTGCTCTGTAAGGAAGAGAGACTTCCAATTCAGGAACCATAAGATGAGGTGAGCAGTGTCTCAGTTCCAGCCAGCCTCACTCACTTTCTGAATCAGACTCTCAGAGCTAAATGTGGTGGGGTTTGCATTAAATACTCTGAGGAATCTACCTTTGTGTGAACAAGTAGAGCTGCCACTTGCAGCCTGCAAGTCTGGAAAGACATTTTTTGTCTCTGGTATGCAATACTTTAAAAAGGTTGGCAGAAGATATTTCAGACAGTGAGTGAACTGACTGAAAGGAATTTGAGAAGGAGGCTGTATCTGTGCTCCTTTTTTAGAGGCCTTTTTGGGTTCTTCTGCATTTAAAATGTTTGTGCCATCCAGGGTTTTGTACTGTCACCAAAGTGAACTTCTGAACCAAGGGTGGAAGAGGGGGATCAATCTGGAATAACTTCTGGCCTGAAATAAGGATATGATTAAGATTAGGAATAAGGAACATGAAGAAGAAGAAAGGAAAACAGGATAAAGATTTTGGCCTAAAATTATTAGTGATACTAAGTAATTTTAATTCTTTTAACATCCTGAAAAGCATCTGTAAATGGTTGTTCTGGTCCAGAAATAAAACACTTTTACGTAAAACTATTGCTGATTTTTCAGATCTTGTAATGATCATAAACCTCCTTTTTTACAACATAAATCTACAGCATGTTTATAGAGTAGAGATTTGCAGCATATTTAAATATATTTTGTTTTATATGAAGCCATTCTTTTATATAGTTTCCCCTCATTGACTGATGTATTTCTCAAAAACAATTGAATCCCTCTCAGCTTTCATTTTGCTCTGAAAAACAAGACAAGAAGGCATTTTTTTCCTGTTGTTAATGTTTCTCAGTGCAAGACCTTGGGCTTCACAATGTCATTTTATTTTAACTTTAAGACAAAATCATTCATATATTCCCAGTATTCCAGTCTGCCTCAGTACTAACAAAGTCTCTAAACATATTGTTGTTAAATAAAAGATCATTAAGACCCACTCCTTTTATGTGCCACAGATTGCTTAGTAAAAAACAATTGATCACTTGACCAACAAAATGACTTCCAGCCACTTATTATTCTGTGAGCAGGTCTTTGCATATGTTTCATTTCAAATTTATTGCCATTGATAACCTACTTCAGCCCTGTAGTTATTCTTTCTGCACAGGCTCATGTCTCCCTAGAGACATTTTCATTCCCTCTCATTTATTTAATAAATCACCATCTTCTCTATCTTAAATCATTTTTATGTCTATGCTCTTCTTGTGTGAATCAAGATTGACAACAAATCAAAGAATATAATCTGTTGTTTTTAATGATTGTGTGTAATGTTTAAGTTTATAAGAAATATTTTAGTTTGACAGACTCCTAGTAACATATGCCTCGAGTCTTTGGTATTTTATTGTGCTCTGCATCTTTTTTATTATTTCTTTTTTGTTTGTGTTACCCTATTACTTTTCAAGTTCCTATTTTTTATGTCCATAATGTTTATATCACTTCCATGTCTTGCAGATGTGTAAAGTGTTTTTGTCATGCTGCTGCTCATTTGTTGGTTGCTGCTTAGACTTTTTCTAACTGTACAATATGTGACATATTCCCTGATGCTTATTCCAAGCTGGAATTGAATAATGGCTTTTTTTGTACATCTAACATTAGATCTGAACTAGGATTAAGGCTGTTTTTGTCTTTTTATTGTAACTCTTTTTCTATTGTTTTAGTAACCTTGTGTCATCCTGTGCTACAACCCAAAATGGCACTCTTACTTCTCTTCTAAAATAGTATAGACTCACACCATTCTAAGGCTTTCTACTGAAATTTCATTTCTCAGTGGGAAATTTTAGCACATTGTGAATTTCCATAAATAATCGGTGACAAGTTACAGTTGTCAAATGCTCTTTGTTGTCTAGGGGCGCTGGTTCTTTGTTGGTTCATGTGATAGACATTAATTCTGAATAGCTGAATTCTGAACTAATACTAATACAATTGGTTGAAGGACCAGGAGCACAAGTGCTGTTCTCTGTCCTTCCAGTTGCAGGGAGTGATGAGGGAAGAAACTGGAAGGGCCAGCAACCAATACCTGGCTCTGAGCATGGTGCCACCAGCAGAATATGGAGGAATTAGTTAATCAACTCAGGGACAACTCTGCTACACCTTCCCATATCTTTCACTTTCCTTGTTAGTATGATTTCTGTGTATGCCCTGAAATTTTTTATGTGGTTTAATTACTGATATAAATGTTTCCAATTTTGACAGATTGCCCTATACATTTGGCAGAAAGGGGAAGGACCACATCTTACTCCAGTGCCTGAGTTCTGCACAGATGATGTGAATTCATATAAGGCTGATGACTGTGCAACAACATTCAGTAATTTTCTGCCACTTTGTGTAAGTATAATATTTTAAATACCATTTGCTTAGCAAAAGTAAAACTCTTACTAAAATATAGGATACTTGAATTCAAACATCTCAAAACTTGAGAAAATATTTTTAAGTAAGCCAGAAGAAACCCCAACAAAATAGTTTGTTCTGGCATTTATCTAGGGTGCATTTTGGATATGCTTTGAGGCTTGTGTGGCACAGAATATTTCCTGGCAACTAATACTGCATATGCTTTAATGAGTCTTTCTACCACAATGTTTGGTTGGCTCATGATCTATAAATTATTTATCCTTACACTCTTTCCACAGTGAGATACTGAAGTATAGATGATCTTTTTTTTCCCCCCACAGATGGGAATTTCAAACTTGCTAAAGGTTGATAAAATGTAAAAAATAATTTGGTGCCTTAAAGTCGTCTTTAAGGCAACAACCCATCTCTTCCACCTCTAAGAGAATATGTTTATTATATTATAAGTTATGTGTAGCTAGAGGGCAAAATGTGTTCCATGCTTCCAGGAGAGCAAAATTCTAGGTACCAAAAGGATAACAAATCCAAGTGGTCAAATGGTTTATTACAGTTGAGGGAATTCAAAGATTTCTAGTGCGTAGCATTTAAGCTGGTTTTTCCCAAGTCTGATCCAATTTGTGTTCTCATAGTGACTGATTTCAAAGAAATCAAGAAAACATTCCTTTTCAGATGAATCATTCTTAGTTCAACAAGTTTTTCTGCTCAGGGTCTTTTCCTAATGGTAGATGTATTAATTCTTGTTAGAGTACTACATCAATGGAAAAAAAACTACAATCATGTTATTTCAGGAATTTTAAACAACCAATGCCTTTTTTTTCAAGAGATAAAAATCTACTCCCTGATGTATCATGAGAACACTCTTCTGCTTGATAGACTATGCAATGAAAAGATGCTTCCTGTTTTATTATATGTATGGACATACATATCCTATAAAATACTACAGGCACAGCCTGCACTTAAAAGATTAATTTTTGTTTTGTTCATATAGGGAGAGCCAGTGAATAAGGAAGATATTTTTGTTGCTGTAAAAACGTGTCGAAAATTTCATGGTGACAGAAGTAAGTTGTTGGCTGGTCAAGGTAGTAGTTCTATGCAATATAATTCCTAAAACGAATATTTAAAAAGCTGATATATGCTGTCTCTGTAGCTCTTGGGACTATATGTTTGCAAAATTGTCTGGGAAACAGGAAGGTTTTGGAATTACCAAAACTTATTGTTCAGGTGGCTCTTTTTGCTATTCAGAGTTCTCAGGAATGCTGTGGAACATTTAAGATAAAAAATTGTTTCATCTTTAGCCACTGTTGGCAAAAAATCTTGGAATTGAATACCTAAATTAAAACCTGCATAGGGTTAGCTTATATTGTTGTATGAAATATATGAATTAATACAGCAGCTATTAGCAGCTATTAAACTTCAGTGCGTTTCCCCCAGATAATTGCTTCACTTCTTCTATTTGTACCAGCAGTGACAATTGTTCAGCTCTTTGGTGGCTGACTTAGAAATTTGAACAAGCTGAAAGGTCCCTCATCTCCTCCTTCCTTTTGTCCTGCCCTCTTCTCCAGTAGAAGATTGAGCAGCTTATGCTGTCATGTTGTTGCTTCTAGCTGTTCCATGTGCACGTGTGTCTTACAATGCTTGGAATGGGAGAATTTGTCCCTTCTAGGAATCTGGTCACATGTAATACTTTGTCCAGCCAGTAGCCCAGATCAAGAGTATGTGAAGCACTGTAGCATGTTTCATCTAAAAGTCCATCTGAAAATTGTACAGTTACACAAGCAGTGGTAGTCACCATGCTAAAAACAACAAACAAAAAAAACACGGTAGTGCAGCCCTACAAGATACACGCAGTGAGCATTAACTTCCTCCTCAGAGGCAGAGAAAATAGACACAGAGACTCTCAGCTTCTGCTAACACATAGTAATGCTCAGCTAAATTGAGGGAGATCAAGTCTCAACAAAGATTGGAAGGAAAAAATTCTAAATCCACCAATTTAACAGAGGATGCTCCACCTACTTGATGCCACCTACCAGTCTGCTCTGATTTGCTTCTAGACATTTTGTTAAGAAGGAAGAGATTTTTTCCAGAAATTTGCTTGAATTTTGTGTGCTCTTTAATATTACAGGTGCATAATACTGTCTCCATTATGCTTATTTTGTTTATAGGCATAATTTAAAGTGATTATAATTGGGGAAAAAAAAAAGAAAATCAAGTAATTAGTTAGTAGTTCTACCAAATTTTGAGAGGGTTTTGCCACACCTGTTGTCAGAGGATAGGATGAAAGTAAAAGCTCTTTTCTTAGCTAAGTCAGGTCAAAAACAGGTGGGATTTTTTTCATAATAAGATTTATGGAATTTTTTCTTATTGCTACTGCACCTGATGAAGGCACATTTGTAGTATTTTAATAATTTAGTTGTTAGGGTTATCTTTAAAGTAGCTTTTGACAAAACAAAATTGACTGTCCTGTAATTGGAGTTCACTGAAGAGTTCTCCTTTCTGGATCCATGTTAATTTTTTAACATCAAAATTTGAAAAAAAAAAAGAAAAAGAAAAAAAAAAACCCAAACAAACCAAAACCCTAGAAAGTCAGAAAGAAACATAAGGCCTCAAAAAGATAGCATAAACATCCTTTAAGAAACACCTGTTGAAGACTGAGGAAAATTCTTGAACTTTCCTCACAGCTTCCAGTGTTATGCAATAGAGGATAATCTTACTCCAGATTTTGAAAGATTAATGGATGCCAGCTTCAGAGAGCTCTTTTTACCTGGTAAGTCATTCTTTATTGTATGCCAAAAACTACATTAATTCAGCATTAAGGGTTGGAAATAGATGTGCTTTGAAAAGCAGCTAAATTTTACCTCAGAATTTACTTCAGATACAACTTTTCTTCTTACACATCCCATCTGTAGTTATAGAAGAAATTTTCAAGACTGCAAACATGCATCAGGGTTCTAGAAACAGCAGAAATAAAAAAGTCTTTAAGAGCTTAGACTGACCTTTAAATATCTCTAGTGGTGTTAAAACTTTGTTGTGGTCACAAGTATTAATACATATTGATAAATATTTGCATCATCATCCAGTCCAAAATTTTAAGTAGTTTTCTTTTTGAAGATACAATTTGCCATAAATTGCAAAGTATTGTGGGATTCAGTTTGCAATTGACATTAGTCTGCATGGTGACACTTCTATCAAGACAAGCAAGGGAAAGAGAAGGACACTTTAGCTAACAGCTCCTTTGCCAGACGTTTTAACTGAGATGAGACTCAAGTCCTTGCTACAGTAAACTTTTCTTTATTTATAGAAAGAAGAGGGGCTCCTCCAAAGGAATTGAGAGGCTCAGTCTGTAATTGCAAATATTTGTGTGTGTTAAAGGACCCTTCTGAGTTTCAGATCCTTATTTGGAGAAAGGTAGAACAGCCTTCACAGGTGCATCTCTTCTGCCAGGGGCAGTCTGGAGGCTCTTGTGTATCTGTGATTATTCTGCTCTGGAGCCTTGTTTTCTGAAACCTTTCTGGTTGTGTTCTGCTGAGAAACATTTTTTAAGAAAACATTTCAACAAAATAATAAATTATTTTCCTGCCTATACATGTTTTGTACATAATTCCGTTTGGATGTTTTACAAAAAAATGAGAACACTTTTACATTTCTTTAAGAACTTTTAAAAGTAGTATGGGACCATTGCAAAATGCTACGAAAGTGATTTTTTTTCTTTTCAAAATATTAAAGCCTAGTGCATTTAATGCGTTGAGTTCTTATTACTCTGTCTTGACACTAAAATGAACTCAAACTGTTATCAAACTGAGTGTTGATCAATCAACACTAATAAATCCTGTGCATTCAGAGTAGAGGGAAGTGAGAAACTAGGTAGGCAACAAACATCAAATTAGGTGACGGATGATTCTAGCAAGGGGCTAAAGTGAGTTGTTCACAAGCATCAGGGCTGTATAGCAGCAAAAGGAAGTTTATAAATATTTCCTTCATTTAAAATACTACCTGCTACTGGTGAGACCTCCTGGATGGTGTCAGAGAGCACAAAGCAGAGAAGCAGTAACAGCAGAGTGCAGAGTACTTGCTCATGTCAGGCCTGACCACCTCATTTTTAAGATGGAAGAGAGATCATTATTTCAATCTGATGGTTTTCTTCTGAACACCTGCAGATGGTTGGATTTTTTTGTGTTACCCATAATTTATTCACTTCTGGATGTAATGTAAACACTTATGGCATCAGTATTAGGATTTTGTGTGATTGATTTTAAATGCTGATGTGAAATGGCAAACTAGTAAGAAGAGGGTTGTTTTTTTAGAGAAGCACTAAGCAATCCTCCTTTGAATAGAGTCTGCATGGGATCAAAATTGATTGTGTGATATTTATAAACTATACTATACAAATACTTCTTTTTTTATAAATGAAACCATAAATATTTATATGTTTATAACAGGAATGGTTATAAAATGCCCTGTGAGCGTGTCTCCAGAGACAGGTTCTTTGGAGCATTAATATGGTGTTGCTGTCAGATAAGATGTGTTTAATACCAGTATAGTATTTGAAAAGGTACATTTGGTCTGTTTCTGATTCAAAATATGTTACAGACTGTACAGTTGGATTAAAATATGTGCCATTTCAATACTGGAAGAGGAACTAATCTCTGATAGTGTTTGTGATGATGTGTGCTATGAATAGTACAATAGCAAGTGTAAAAGTAGAATTCCATGCTTTGGTTAGCCAAAATGTAAATAATCATCTTTTTCAATTATTATTATTATGGATAAAAATATCATTAAACTATTGTCATCTTTTAATAGAATCTTTTTTTATCACTTAAATAAAACTGTCCTGACTGGTTTTCATAAAATTGTAAATTTTTTTCTCTCTAAAGGAAAGAAAATAGAATGAACAATTAGAATCATGATGCTGTATTTGAAGCAACATTTTTATTACCATGTGAAGAAACGTGGCTAACAAAATGTGGTTAACACAAATTTGGGACAAGTATCTATTTTAATCAAGTTCCTTGTGTTTGAATGTCAATCATTGTTTTGCAGTACCAGTTGTAAAGCAGACTTGGGAAAGAGAAGCTGCCCTCATTGAATACTACAGTGATTATGCAGACATCTCCATTCCTACTATAGATTTAGGCATACCTAACACTGACAGAGGTGAGCTATTGACTGTTGTCAGTTTTGCACAAATGACTGGCTGAAGAAGTAAAGTTTTGTGGATTATATGAGTCTTTCATGTCAAGTATGTCATGTCAAGCATGTCATTTAGAAAGTCTGTTTTTCTCTAGCACATATGTGCAGCCTAAACTAAAAGAATGCTCTTCACACAGGAAAAGGATGGAGAGTACATTGAGTGCCCCTGTGTAGATAACATGTTCTTTTTAGCAGAAACCTAAATACTGAGATTATGAAAGCATGGTATACTGATATACTCCAAGAGAAAAAAAATGGTATTGTTACTTGGGGTAAGAGTAATAACTCCACAGTTATTTACGATTTTCAGTAGGATCATCAACAGTGAAGAAGTCATAAATTTGTTTCAAAATACCTCAGGCAGTGCAAACTGTACTAAGCATAAACTGCTTGCCATAGGGTATTCAGGTATTATATCCCTGTGCCTTGCATGTCTTCATTTAAGCACAAAAACTAAATGTTAAGATTGAAGCATCCCTTTATAGCAAACAATGGGTATTTAAATTAATTTGCTTTTGTTTGAATAGAAAAAAAGTTTATGGATATGATGGCTTTCTTGAGTTTATTAATTTTGATTTTTTTCTTTCATTTGATATATTGTTTTTAGACTGTTTTTAATTTAATTTGTATTTTATTTAAGTGTATATTCTGTTAATTTCTCTTCTTTTTAGGTCACTGTGGGAAAACTTTTGCCATTTTGGAAAGGTTTTTGAATCATACTTCTCCCAGAACCCCTTGGTTAGTTGTAGTGGATGATGACACACTGATAAGGTATATATTGCATTGCTTCAGGAGCTACCACCCTTTATATCAGTAAGAGATTTGGCAATATTCACCTATCCTTCTTTATTTAAGAGAGACAGCTATTTTATTAGTCATGTGGCTTTATATTACTTGGAGGAAAAAAAAATTGTCACTTCCCATCAGTATACTTTTGACAGATATTAAAAGCAATGTAACTTGGTTAAAGCTGTGCATATCAGTATTATCATGTAATCGTTTACTCTGAATACACTACATTTTGTGATTCCTCAGTGTAGGTACATTTGAGCTGATAGGCTTTAGTTATTTGCTAAAAACCTTTCTAAGATGTGTTCCTCAGACAAATGTGTCAAAAGAAAGGTTCCGTAATCTCAGGTCAGTTGTCCGAGCTACCCAGAGTGGTGGTTTGGAGCTTGCCTTTGTTGGAAAGTTAGATGCCATTCTTGTAAAATCTGACACTGCAACATAAGCAAAAAAAGGCACAGTGAGCAGTGCACAGGATCCCATGGTTATGAACAGTGGTTTGAGACAATACTTTACATTAAATCATGTGACAGAAGAACTAGTGAGAGGATGTAACTATGGATAATGCAGTATTCATAAAACTAAATCTACCGTTTTAGTTTTCAATTTGTAAATGTTCATAGATAATTTGCAAAGATCTTATCATTGCTTGGAAAGTGTCATTTCATGTTTTCTCTGAGATGAGTTGCAGTTTTGCTGACAAACTGCCTACGTCAAAAAGTACTTTAAGCTAATTTTTTCATCATTTGACCAAATTGCGCAGTCATATCTCATAGTAAATAGTCCATCATAAATTTCTGTTTAGCAGTTTGTATCTCTAGGGGAGTTTCTTTGGATAGAATTTCTGAATTTCTCCTGTCATCTTTGTGCTATTTAATAGAATGCTGTTGAGGGTAGCAATATTTGTTCCAAAATGAATGCTTACAAGATGGTTTTTAATCACTTTTCATATTACAGTATATTCAGACTCCAA
Organism: Cyanoderma ruficeps; assembly: GCA_008694505.1. NCBI lineage: Eukaryota > Metazoa > Chordata > Aves > Passeriformes > Timaliidae > Cyanoderma > Cyanoderma ruficeps. Next base: position 3,495,946 of record VZDJ01000158.1, on the reverse strand, counting down.
AAATTGCTCAGCTGCTATGACCCAAATGAACCAGTATTCCTTGGAGAGCGTTACGGTTACGGTTTGGGAACAGGAGGATACAGCTATATCACTGGTGGAGGAGGGTAATTTATTTGAGTTCCTACTGAGATCTACATTAGTTTCTGTTTTGAGTGCAAATGTTTTAAATTATGACACAAATCAGTCTCAACAGAAACAGTGATGCTTTCCCCAAATGTATGCAATTTACCTCACACCTTCTGTGTAGTGACACATGCTGGTCTCAAGTCCCCAACTCTTCTCCCTTAGATTTGAGTAAGCCTGAGGAGAACGCCCCTTTTGAATCCAGGCCAAGTTTAGGAGGAATTATCAGCTGTAATAAAAATGGTGGGTAGCTAATTTATTGTTGGAATAACAACAATGGGTATATTTGCTCTAATTAGTTCTTAGGATAAAAACTAATTATCTTTCAGAAAATGCCTCTTGCACTCTTTGTCAATTCTGACCCCTTAAATTCTGAATTTCAAATGTGTTGTATCAGAGGGCTACATTTAGTCTTGCGGTTTTAAATAATCTAACAATATTTATTAATTACAGCTATTTTGTATCTTTAGAAGTTTTTATACATTTCATGTGCTTCTTCCTTTTTATTCAGGATGGTTTTCAGCAGAACAGCTGTTCAGAAACTGCTTGCTAGCAAATGCCGGTGTTACAGCATGGATGCACCCGATGATATGGTCCTTGGGATGTGTTTCAGCGGCTTGGGAATCCCTATAACACACAGTCCTCTTTTTCATCAGGTCAGAGAGCTATTTTTGAGTATTAAAAATGTATTTCTTTTTAAGTATTCACATAAAACAGTCATAAATATTCAAATTTGATGAATATGTAATAACACTAACCAAGGAGCTGCTGCTTTACGTTGGTTCTCAGCAGAACAAGATTGATCAAATAAGAACATTCTCATACCATGGTTTGCTACGATGCTTTGCTAGTTTATGTGATATTTTAGCTGCCCTATAACAATATTTTATTAGAAATGCAGCCAGAGGTGAGGATTTTGTAAAAAAAAATAGAATTAGGATCCACATGCTTTGAATAGTAGTCATATGTCCTCTAAGGGAAAAAACCTACAACACATCACTTTTTTCTTCAGGTAATGGAGAACTGACTGCAAAATTTTTCAATAAATCTGCCTGCTCTACTTACCTGATTTTTGTATTGATTCAGTATTTACTATTCTGAAATACCTGATTAGTGAAGATATAAAATATGAACTTATTGCTTTTGTGATGGATTCTGAAGAATAGTGTAAGTACGCTAAATTGCTGTATCTAGCACGTGAGAAAGAGAGCTTACAAAACAGAATTTTCCTGGGAGCTTGGGAGAAAAGAGCTGGAGTAGATTTTAATCTTGTTTCTGTCTTCCACACAGTATTTAACAGGCTAACTGTAGCGTCACAGTGGAAAGCATGATGCATTGAGACGACAGAGATTTTTTTCCTTGTAAGCCAAGTAAACCAACTCCTTCTGTGGTATAAACAAGAAGCACTAGAGATTTTTTTTCCCAAACAGTTCACAACTTTTTTAAAAGTCAACATTTAAATTAGTGGAGCATTTGATGTTTTTCAGGTGTCAATCTAGTTGAAAAACTGGGAAGACCTGCATATCTGAATATGAGCTGAGAATAAGATAATAAGCTACTTGAGAAATAGTAAATTACCCTGTAGTTTTAAAGCAGTGTCATTGGAGGGGGGAGAGTTTCTTATTTAAATTGTCAGCGTTTCCTGTGTTAAGATTCCATTTCTGATTACATTTACTATTTAGAGAAATGGGAAGACTGAGAACATATTATTCAATATTTTAATTCCTTGTCCAAATAAAAAAATCATATCTGTTTACTCTGCGGTTTTGTTTATCATTGCTTACTCCTTTCACTATAGAAAGAAAACAAGTCATGCATATTATAAAATCAACAGTTACTGAATAAATTTGCTTGCACAGGTGTTAAAAAAACCTAAACAGCAAACCAGCCTACTTAAAGGAGAGTCAGAACAGAATTCATTTTCCAAATTTGTTAGAATGATCCTTATTCAAAGAAAAGGACCTCCTTGTTATCCTTAATAGTGTGCATTTGATACTGAATCACTTTGAAAGTGAACTCCTAGCAGTTTGATTTTTCCACATAGAAAATTGCACTTGACTTCTAATTCATCTTTACTGTTGCTTGTAACAGATTCTACTTAACATCCCTCGAACAAAAATTAACCCTTGGGAGAAAACTGAATAATAATTGAATGTGCTTATTCTACAAAATCCACTGTTGTGCAAAAAATATTTTAAAAATGAGAAAACCAATTTTGGATTTTCTGTCAACCAGAAAATAACTCTTTAAGGAGTTGACTGAAATATTGTGATGTGTGATGTTGCTTGAAGTATTTGAATCTAAAATTGTACTGAGATATAGATTATGAAACAGAAGCAAAGATATCTTCGTTCTTGTAGTGTCTATGATGTGTTTGCTCACTCTTACTGATTACCTGCTGCCTACTTGCTGAGGCAGATACATACATGTTCTGTAACCTTTTCCAGAGGTTTTTGACATGGTGAGACTCTTAAAGAGAACAGTAACATTCCCATGTTGAGTAGCAGCCAGAATTTTTGTCTTAAATATAAAATCTGGGCTAAAGATATATTTTTTTGGCTTTTCTAGAACACCACATACAAATTTTAGCAAAAAAAATTACAGTATTTAGATTAGGTATCATTATTTTAGAATTATCGAAACACCGGAATTTTATCTATAGTTTACTAAGAAGCTGATTTATTTTCAAACAGCAAAAATCTTTGGTCTCAGGTGTGTAAAAACTGTCTCTATCCAAAATAAATTCTTCAGTTTCTTGAAACTTAGATGTTCTTCAATGTTTTCAAAGTGTTTTCAAAAGTCATGCGGGATGCAGATTCCCTCTTGATTTTTCCAGTGGAATTTTTAAAAAGAAATGCTCTGTTTTAAATATCAGAATAAAAAAACCCCAAAACACCAACAACACATACTCAGATTTCATAATGTCAGATTCTGTTGCCTAATTTTGACTGTAACATACACTGAACTGCATGAAGAAAATTCATAAATACCACCATAAGTAGGGGAAGCGTGCAGTATTGAATTAGTTACCAGCTTAGGCATCAGATGAATTATTTATTGTCCAAATAATTCAGTTTTCTTCTTGTTTGGGTTTTTTCTCCCTAGATGTAAAACACAAATGTTTGCCTTCTGTGCATTTATCTTACAAAAACTCTAATGGCAAAATGTAGTTGTTTTACCAGGGACCACTACAGGTGGGAATTTTTTAATGTGATGTGCCATTGAACTGCCAGAGAAAATTAAATACAAATGGAGCAGTAGGACAGTAGCTGCATCTTGTAGCTGTGTTGTAATTCTGTCTGGTTTTGATTTAACCTGATAAAGAATAACAACACAGTTTTCTGGGACCACAATGTTTGGAACCTTTACCTATCACAAACTCTATCTATGTTGGCTGCTTATGGCCTCATTGAAATCCTACAGTCACAGTGGCAGTGCTGACTGCTCTCATTAGAGGAGGAAGAGAATAAAGTTTAAAAAAATGTTGTCATTATTGAGCCAAAACTGCATATTTAAAAAGATTTCATACCAACTACACTGTTTATCATTTGATTTCTGAGATGGTGCCCATTTCACCCTGGGAAATAGGGCATATTTAGTATCAGTGTACTTCATTCCTAGCATGATGACTGCAGTGTGAGTTGAAGATTTAAACTAATGCCTTTTCAAGTGATATAATAGAATGATGTAAAAAACCCTTTGTTACCATCTTGCGTATTTTGTCAGTGCCATATTGTTTTGTTACAGGGGCCATTGAGCAGTGATAGCTTTTAAAATTATTATTCATCATTAAGTACTGGTGCTTTTGCTTTATTCTTCCTTATTAGGCAAGGCCAATGGACTACCCAAAAGACTACCTTTCTCACCAAGTTCCAGTATCGTTCCACAAGCATTGGAATATCGACCCAGTGAAGGTGTATTTCACATGGCTGGCACCAAACACAGAAGAGTCAAGTAATGAAAAGAAAGTTGGATATAACAGAGAGGATTTATAAGCAGTGTTAAGAATGTAAGTGTTAATTACTATTTTACAGCTGAGAGACAGTCACTACTGTGATTTTTGTTTTGTTTTTCATGTTGTTCATGACATAAGAAGACAGTGTTTTGTTCCTGTTGGTTGCATTCCTTCAGAGCAATGGAAGAAGGCACTTAAATGACTTTTGGATTCTTTTTCTCCACTTGGTTTCTTTTTAGAATGTTTTTGGGCTTCGTATACCAATGAACTTGACTCACATTTAAGAGTGTTGTACAATTTTATCTGTGTTCTGCTTTGGACCTGGTTCAGACAGCATCAATTTACGTACCCTTCCTTTGCTCTCTCAAAAGCTGAGTTTATGTATTTGGGAGCCTGATATTGAATAAGTGTTGAGCATCTATTAAACATCATCTCCCACTGACTTGAAGAAAACAGTTCTCTAAAAGGTTCTGGAACAATTTCTTAAAAACTTGGCTTTTTTTCCTGTGACCAGGAGCTAGGTTGTGTGAAGGTTGTACTCCTTTATGCTCATTTCAGATAGAAATACTGTCGTTTTCTGGAGTAGCTGGACCAGGCATGAAACCACTGTTATATCTTTTAAGTTTATTGGCATTTGTGTGGAATGTCCTGTAGAAAATGGGAAAAAAGGTTAAGGACAGGCATTTCTTAGATGGCCACGGGAGGTCACTGTGGCTCCTTTAGAAAGCGAAGTCACCGTACATCAATATGGCAAATATATGTGACTCTTAAGGATTTTTGCAGAAGTAATATTTCTGCTGTGTGCATTTCCACAGCATATGAATGCCAGCTTTAAAATTTTTGTAGTATCCCTAATTTATATCATCAAGATAAGTAATTTGATGCATACAACATGTAAAGTGTGATTCATATTTAAAACATTCTTGTATTTTTTTTTAGTAATTCAGTTTTGTAAAAATGTTTGTACAAAAACTGGCTTTAGTATGTTCTAAACTAATTTTTATATTGTAAAACTACTTTTAAAATGACGGTATATGGCACTTGTATGCTGTTATTTAACTTGGCTTGCTATATTGTAACCAAATACAGGGTCTTAAAAGCCATACTGCTGAAGTAATTTGTGTTTTGGTTTCCTTTAGTATGTTAAAAATTGATTCCATTCCAACGAAAAGCAATAGTTGCTCTAGAGTCAAAGTAGGGGAGCCATTGATTCCTGTCTCAGTAATTACTGAACTTGTATAAACATTTGTTTGTGAATGTAGCTTGTGGGTTTCTAAGCATTGAATAGCAAGCACATATTCATAATAGATTCACATTTCGATTAATAAAGAGCAATCCATGTTATGTCTTTTTTTCTTCCCACTACCAGTGCCTTAAACAGTAGACATTTTACTGATACCAGGACTATGTTCTCTGATACCATCGGTGAATTGTTAATTATGTTTACTGTTTGGAACTGTGAAAGCTGAATAAAAGCATTCTTTAACCTTTTGTGCCTTCTTCATCTTTGCAAACCAAGTACAGCAAATCCTTTAAGCCCTAGTGAAATAAGTTCATCACCTTAATTGTAATTATTGTTAGTTTTATTAAAAGGCAGCTTAATCTTTGGGTTTTTTTCATATTTTGTCCTGATCTCCATATTAGGTCAGTTTTCAGCCTCTAGTTTTGTGCAAATGTTTCAACGAACACCTTGTGATTGGGAGCCTTGATGCTATCACAAAACATATTTCACTGTCAAATTCTCCAAAGGCCTTGCAACGCAATCCAGTCAGGTCCAGCTTGCAAATGGTGATATTTAATCTCTCCTTGGGCCCTGTGGAGGCAGACTAGATCAACAAAAGATGATTAGGTTTGAATCCAGGCTGTGTTGTACCTGTAGACTGCTTATTTAGATGTGGGAAGCCATTGACTCGTTGATTGATTGATTGCTTACTTGACTTTTATTTCTGGTTTGACAAATGTAGTAGTATCTGTCCTAAAGTCCATCTTTCTTTTCCCTTGCTGTTAGCTCTGGGTTTTACTGCAAGGTTTCTGGAGGTATTAGTAAGCATCAGACTTCTGATTTTAGTCTCCATATTTTTGAAGGCAACAAAGTGTTGCAGGGAGGCCCTAAGATAAAGAGAGGTTAAGCCAGAGCAACATATGATCTGACCAATATAGTTAATCACACATTCTCCCTCTATTTCATCTAAAATGGCTGCTTATATACATTTCTAGGTAGTTTACAAATTCAGTAGCTTTTCCATTGGCACACAGCATAAAAGAAATCCAAACACACATTGTTTAATTTACTTTTAAGGTGGCTAAACATGCTCACTAATAACTGCTCTCAGTGACCTTCAGAAAACCCACTATCTAACATTACTACCTTAACATCTAATTTCTGCTGTGCCACAATTAATTTCACCTGCACAACAGCTTCAAGGCCTCAAGGCCTTCAAGGCCAAGCCTCAGCCAGACAGGCTTGAGCTGGGTAGTTCACTGTTTTATTCAATGTCTCATTCTAAGTACAGAATGGGACTCTTTCTCTCAGAAAATCTGCTACAACAAAGCCATAATTTGCTCAAGTATTTTGCCCCCAAAACTCTGACTTTTGAGACACTGCAGCAGAATGACACAAATAACCTTTCAGTCCACCACCTAAATAAGATTATTTAAAGCAAAGGATCACAAAGAGGTTCTAAAAACAAGATGTGCAGCCTTCTATGTGAACTTTAGTTTTACAAGACTGAGGATGACTGTTATTAGCTGAAACCTAAGGACAAAACTGTGTGTTAATGAGCCTGAACAGTACTAATGTTTCTAGTGAAAATTAAGTGGATTATAAATGGTGTAATGTTAAAGCAAATCAATAGAAGAGGCATTTGCAACTCACTTGGTAACAGGCAGATTAAAACAGGTCTGCAAAGTTGATTGCTTGAAGTTCCCTTTTCTGGGACATTGCAGGGTTGTGGCATGAAAAAGAAAACCTGGGAATCATTACTGACTATTTATTTTTAATGTTTATAGCATTAAAATTTTCCATGTATTAAGATCTTTCTTTCACAAAATTATTTTGATAATTTAGTTGGTTGGTTCATCTGCCAGGAGCCATAAAACCCCTTGTGCCTTCAATAGAGCAGATACGTAAATTAAGATTGAAGAAGTATTTGAGGCCCCCGTTTGATCATGAGCAAGAATGAGGGCTGTGAATCTATTTTTATTTCCCTATATCTGCAGTTGGCCCAGACATGGAGACCCAGAAGGATCTGACCTTTGTCTCTTCCTCTGTGATTAGGAAAATGGGCAAGAGTCTTGAGGCAGCTTGTAAGCTGGGTAACTTTTTTTTTGTGCCAGAACACTTTGCCCTAACACCAGCTCTGATGGCTGCTGATTGGAGGGAGGAGTCCAAATTATCTTATTTTCAATTCTTTAGTTTCTCATGGATCTTATTATCATGGATGGAACTAGAATGTCTCAGCCAGACGCCTGAGATACCATTCAATGAGATTCTTGGAAGGTGAGATCAACCCTGTGTAAGACTGCCATAATTACCTACTGTGAACACCTCCAAGGGCAACAGTGCCAGTGCATTACCAAGAAACATGAAGTAGTAATAAGAGATTTGCTTTTTGCAACACTAAAACTCTGAATGCTTTTGTGCATTGGGCACCATGGTAATAAATATATTTGAGTTTGCTTTAATGCAATTGCTTCTCCTTCTTGTTGGTATGAAACTAAAGGAGAAATTTAGAATTCTGAGCAAAATGCTCCCTGAGGCTGTCACCTCATCATACATTGGCTGAGGAATCTAAGAGCACTTGCCTCTGTTCCATTAGTGCTGCTTGGTGTACCTCTGGCTCTGAGGTCGCAGCTCACATCAGCATGGTGGCTTCATGCTCTGCACTACCCCTGTACACACATCAGCTGTGTCACTATAGAACAAATTCACCTCCCCAGTCACACTGAGGGGTTTATCTTTAAGTGATTGTTTCATTCAGCAAAGAAATAGATTCGATATTGATTTGTAGGCGACAAATTTATCTTTTTCAGTTTGAGGTGCACAATGTGCACATATAAAAAATAGCGGTTTTAATACACAGTCAATACACAGCGTTTTAATACACAGTCTGTTAGTGGTAGCCATTGTGTAACTACTTGATTTAAATTCTGTCCTGAGAAGAAAAATCCTCATGCTTTTCAGATCTCAGCCTATGGTTTACAGGAAGAGACCTGTGGGACTAGAGGAAGTAGAGAGAGGTGAATAATCTGTTTATATCTACCTGCTTTTGGAGATTCCCTTGGCTTGTTTATTTGTGCCCTTGTCAGCCAGGAAGCAGAAGTACCTCCACTGAAAATCAGTTAATGAGATTTCTTCTGCTAAGACCTCTATTTGCACGGCAAGAGTGAAACACCTTTGGTGGAGTGTGTGTGCACTGGTTAGTTCCAAACACAAGAGGAAAAGACACAGTAGAAATAATTTATTTAAAGACGAAAAGGTAAGTAGGTATTATACAAATGCATACGCATACAGAGGCCTGAAGGACTCACTGTCAAAGGAAGAACTGGTTTGGAAAACAGCTTATGGAGAGGAGTGATTGGAAATTACATTAGCGGAGTTTAATGAAACATTCTTTGTGGAAAATCTATGGGCACGCTGCTTTTATAAGCTAAAAAAAGCTAAGCTGTTCCTGTGAGAAATAAAATTTTAAAGCAATGCTTTTGTAAGTCTGAAGGCTTAAGAGCCTGACTGTTAAACAGAACAACTCCAAAAAACTTGAAAGCACTAGGCTGTTAATATTTTACAGACTCAACTTACAAAAAAATAGTGTAAGCAGATTGTTAATTAATAAGAAGCCAGTAAAGAAAATCATCTGCTGGGAAGATTATTGTGCATCATCAACTGATTTGTGCCCACTTCATATGTATTTCTAGCTGGGACATCTTGCAGAGGAAGGTCTAATCAGATAGTTTATAAAGTACCCCATCAAGGTCTTCATAGCAGGAGCTCACATGTCGTTGCCCTAGTTCTACAGGCACTGCACCTCATCTTCACTGGGGTGCTGTGTGACACTGTCTGGTGCCTGCTCCCCAAAAGCCTGGGAGAACGGCAAGAAATACAGCACATATTACCTCAGGAAGGAGGGAAACTGGGACTGAAGACTGTGAGTTCCTCAATTGTCTTAAGGAGTGCTCTCACTGGTCCTACTTCAAAGTAGCCATTCCTTGGCTAGCAAGGCAGCAGAAATTATGTGGGGTGTAAACCTCAGTAAACACAAATATGAAGTGATAGCCTGAAGCAGATAAAGCTCAGTTGTAGCTCTGGAGGCATTGGTAGCTCTAAGGACAGTCAGTCACAAGTGCTGATGGGTGATGTTGGCCAATTCACCAGCCTTTCCTTCCAGAGACTTCTTAAGACTTCTTATGTTGCTAAGATTCTGTTTGCAAGCTCCTTGAGGGACCCCTTAACACAGAGCAGAGTGGGAGCTGTGCTGCAGGTACAGTGCTTTGATGCAGCCTAAGCTCTGGTCCTATGGCCTCATTCTGCCCAGTCATGTTCTCAGTCTCTCTTGTCCTGACAGACCAAGTTACTAATTGGTTGTTCCTCTTTCTGTTGCTGTCTCTTCAGGCTAGAACTTTCATGTTGATGGATTTTATATTAACTAAAACGTTTGATCCTACAAATGCAAGTTTTGGAGTGACTTTACACTTAATATACAGTGAAATGCATTTTTAACAAAATAAAATGCAGATAATCATACTATAGTTACTAGATTATTATATTCTTGTGAAAAACTCTCATGTGCAGTTTGAATATCTGGAAAAATTATTTTGTTTCATGAGAGCTGGCTTACCTCTGCCGTGGCTTGCCCCTTGTTCAGTTAAGTGATAGGATTTACATGTAAACAGTTCTTGCTTTAGAAGCTCATAATTGCCCTGCCACCATTGTCCAAACCCTGCTCTTGGGGACTTGGTGCTTGAAAGCTGAAGGTCCTAGCAGGGGAGTTTCTTTCTTGTCTACGATTTTGTCTTGTGCGCTGTACATCCTGCAAAATCTGTTTAACACTGGACCTGTGAACTGAGCCATGCCATTGTTCCTGGCTTGAGAAAAGGAAGATGGAGCCCAGCTCTAGCTAGGCTGCAGTACTCATCTCACTGCAGGTATGTATTTAATTGACTCCCATCAGCATTAATCACACGGTCCTGAGAGGAATGGAGTCAGTGCTGTACCAGCTTCTCCTGGGTGAGCAGATTGCTTTTACTTCCGAGGCTCAGGCAGTGCCTCAGGGCTCTTTCTCAACAGGAACAGCACATTTTCACACAGAAACTCAGAACTGAAGAACAGCCCAGGCTACTCTGGAGGTCACCTTGTCCAACCCCCCTGCTCAAGCAGGGAGATCTACATCTGACTGCTCAGAACCATGTCCAGGTGGCTTTTGAATACCACCAAGGATGCAGACCCCACCACTTCTCTAGCAACCTGTGACAGTGCTTGACCATCCTCACAGTATAGAAGGATTTTCTTATGTTCAATTGGAATTCCCTGTATTTTAATTTGTTCCCACTGCCTCTTGTCCTGTCATTGGGCTCCACTTGGAAGACTTCAGCTCAATCTAATCTACACCTTCCCATTATGTTCATACTGATCAGATGCTACCTGAGCCTCTGCCTCTGAGAAGTCTCTGAAGCTGCCTAAGTGGGGTTCAGATTCAGTTTGGTTTTGTTTATTTGACAGTTTCTCTTTAACGTAGCAAGGTGACTCCAGGCACTTCCCACCAGAGCCTGTTTACAGATTTTGAATAACTGTCACAGTGCCAGGCGTTTGTTCCATGGTGAGAAGCTGCTGGGAATAATTAGCACCAAGAGGAAAATGTCAAAGAGATTCAAATGTAACATTTATACAAAATGCTACTGCTTTTTAAAATTCCGGTCAGCAGCAGCACAAAACCTCTCTGATTCCCTGTACCCCGAGGTTCATCCCACCCATACAGCTTTGCAAAACAAGTTCCCCACTGGGAGTCCCATTTCTCCTCACTGCAGGAGCGGTGCCAGCAGCGTTGGGAGCTGGAGAGACGTGTGAGCTCCTCAGTGCCCCAGCACCCTGCACGTGGCACCTTTGTGCCAGCCATGTTATCCACCAATCATGGCCCTGTAGGAAGCTGCCCAGTCTGTCTGCATCACTTACATCACTGCTCAAGCCATCTCTCATGTTGCCTCCCTTCCCTGCTTGGTTTTGCCTCCAGCCACCCCGTCACTGTGCCAGGCTCTCCAGTTCTGCACATCAATCCTCCAGTACCAGCCATGAATTATGTGACATGTTCCTCCTGCTGCCCTCATCCCACTAAAAATCAATGGGCAGTTACTGTAATCTGCAGGTTTTAAGTGGTTTGCATGTGAAGGAGAGTCAGTTTTCCATTAACCCTTTGCCCCCTTGCAAGGTTCATTAGTCCTATCCAGCATTACTGCATCCTCCCTAGAGATTGTACTGCTTCAACTAAAAGTGCCAGGGAAGAGATTTGTTCCAAAACCCACTTGCTCTGTGCCTTCCCTGACACTCCAAAGTGGAAGTGCCCTCATCTTGCCAGCACAAATGTGACCTGCTCTTGAAAGTGCATGCTTTGGCATTTTGGGGGTCAGATTGAGGCTTCTCCTGCCAGAGTTTCTATTCCAGTGCAAAGAATGGAAGAAAAGTGTTTGCTGCTGAGGCTGAGCAGAGGGTTTAAAACATTTGAGGGATTGGTGCAGGCATCTATCTCCCTAAATGTTCACATGGAATTGCTTCCATGGTGAGAAAAAAATTAATATTCTCCAGAGATGCCCCAGTAGGACTGAAGAGCCAGTTTATATCTTCAAAGCAGGTTCGTATCTTCAGGAGCAAACAATTAGCTCCACAGCAGCCCCACCACAGAGTGCAGAGCAATATAACTACTTTCAGTCAGCTCTTGGGGATCTGACCTATGGGTGGTAACTTGGAAATATAAGCTGTTTAAATTGGTAAGATACTGATACTGTTTTCTGTAATATCCTCGGGCCTCTAAAATGTTTTCTTTCCTCCATTAAGTCCTCCTGATTAGTGAAAAAAATAGTTATTATTGCAGACTTCCAGATAATCATGATATATTCTTCTCCCATCCACAAATAAAAAGGAAAATTTAAAAAATTCAGCAGCAATCTCTTTGGAGTGTATGCCTAAAGAGCATTTATGGGTATGTGTTCTACAATATGTATGTACATTTATAAGACCTCTTTCAAAGACTCATGATTCTGTCAAATCAGTATTTAATAGCTGCAAGGAACTGATTTTACACAGTCACCACCATTAAAATCCTGTGTTTACATTTCATTATCCCTGGGCTGGGAAATTATTGTACAATACAGGGGAGCATACAGGTAATGATTTTTACTGTCCTGTGTCATTTTCTCGGGTGCTCCTCATGCCTTGATTGGCCAAATTATTTCTGAAGTGTTCTTTTCACCTGTGCTGAGGGGGAGCTGGACTGCCCATGTCTAAGTTTTAAACAGAAACACTCCATTCTCCCTGGAGCCACAGGAATTCTGGAGCAGCAGCAACTTCTGGTTGCTGTTGAGGACATTTCATTTTAGGTGGAGTACATACACAGCCAGAGGAGCAGCCCACAGATCCCAGATCTTCCTCTGTACCGGCTGAGGGGCTGTTGGATCTGTTGAGATAAAGAAAGGTAAGGGATCTCTATTCAGGTGACAAGGCTGCAGTTGCCTGTATTTATACTGAGAAATGTTTAGCTGTTCTGTTTCTATTGCTGTGGATGTAAAGCACCTCTCTGCAGCAGGGGGTCATTTATCCCCTCTCACAGTAATTGTGAGCCAGAAATAAAAAAAATAGATGTGGTGTACATTAGTGAATACTGGGCTTTTGCCTCTCAGGCACTGTGAGGAATGTACCAAGGTTTTCTTAATTTTGTATTTTTAGAATTTATTTTAAAATGCAGTGTTTCTAGTTTATCTCATGCAATCACTATTGTACAGATGGAAATACCCCACGTTAGACAAATAACAAATCATGTTTGAGTTGACCAAATCATCCCTTTCAGGGTGCAATTAATTATTCAAGAAGTACACATCCAAATGTTACATAAGAGCTCCCTTGCATCTGAAATTACCAAATATAATTAAAAATGTATAAAAGAGGACACAAGTAGCTTCAAGTAACTTTGTGAACTTCTAATTATTTTCAAAATAGGTTCAAAGCCAGTATAAAACTTCTGCATCTGACCCGCATAGTGCTAAAAGCTATGTTCTCACAGGCATGCGCAGCTCCCTGGGCAAAATCATATCGTTAGTCCCAAATCCCTTACGATTTAGCAAGACATGAACTGATGTTCTTGACTTCTCTGTGAGCAGAGCTGCCTCTGAGATCACCAATGGCCACTGACACCTTGGGGCCCTGGTGCCCACACCCCTCTTGAGAGCCAGCCTCATGCCTCTGACGTCTGCGTGCCACCCCTCTGCCCAGGCAGCACCAGTCCACAGCTCATCTAAAGCCCTGGTCTGATTACAAACAAAACCAGGGCAAAGCCTGACATTTAAATCACTTGCTAGAAGAGATTATTGGATAGAAAATCATGAGAGTTTGTTTTTCCTAGGAGCAGGAAACAGGAATTTTCAACAATAAGCTATTGAATAACAAACATTATCATCTTTGCTGGGCAAGCATCTCAATTTTATTTATGAATAAGGGAGATAAAAAAAGGAGATTTACAGGTTGAAAAATGTAACAATCTTTTCTTTCTCCAGTTTTTTGTCAGGGCTTGTGGATCAGCCCTGTAAGACAGGCAAAGGGAAATGCTCTGTAAAAGCAACAGAGGCAGATTAACCTGGTGGGGCTTCTTCACAGGCGTGCTGCAAAGCTCCACACATTTCATCAGTCCTACAGGGATAATTGCTAGTCTGTCAGTTCCTCCTGAAACACTTTAAACTTTCACACCACTCAGCTCTCACAACCAGCATTGCTTAACAAATTCCAGGGCCTGTAAGACCCTTAGAAACTTTATGCAGTCTTAAATTTTACTTCCCTTCTCTTTCCTATTTCTTCCTTTCTTTCACTCTCTTTTCTCCTTCTGGTCCCCAGCTTGTTTGGGTTTTTTTTCTTTGTGCACTGAACCTACCATTCAAGCAGATTTAGAAGGAGGCTGAGAGGGCTTTAGTCACCCACCCCAGCCCAATTAGTCTGGTGTGCCCTTGACATGGACTTGACTTGTTTAAACCAAGGCTACCTGTGAAGTAGAAAATGCCCAGAGCACCTCAGATTTATTCTCCTGCTTGCCATTTTTGCCAGTCTTTGCCCTCACATACGAGCAAATTTCACTACATTTTGTTCCCACAGAGAAGACAGATGTGCCATTGATTGACAGGTCAGTGCAGAGAAGCAGCACCCCAGGTCTATTGTGTGTCAGTGATCCCATCAGTGCCTGCTGCAAAGAACACTCTGAAAAAAACAAAACATGGTATTTTCCAGCTTCTCTGCTGCTGTAGTAAGACCCTCTTAAGGGCTGACTAGAGAAAAAAAATAAATGCAACACCAAGGGACCAATTTGTTGAATTTTTTAAAAAGTAAAACCAGTTCTCTTCATGTCTTGGAGTGGATGGCTTTGCTTGACATCTATAAAACAAAATGTTACTGTTTAGATAAATATGGATCTGTACTCCAAATCATGCTTGAATATTACAAAACTTTTACACATGCTCAAGTGTTCAAGGACTCATCTCAGTTGTATTTCATCACGTCCACTGAAATCACTAAATTTTGATGACTTAGTTCTGACTCTCAGCAAAATTTCATTCAAAACCAGGCCTTGGTTTATCATTGGTCAAGGTTTCTAAATGTGGTCACCCATAAAAATTTCTTCTCCTCTCCACTTTCAGATTTCCAGACAGTGTCTATATCCTTGTTGTTTTGGCTCATCCCTTCTCAGCTGATTTTCAAGGCCCATGGCAAATTTTCCTACACATGCCTATTGCTCAGGGGTATTTAATTCCTTCTTCCAGAGCGCTGCTTCGTGCTGCACTCCTGGTAAAGGTGATGAAAATCCACAGAGACTGAGAGAATGTGAATCAGGTAAATTCTGGGGTTTTTGCAAAACCCTGCATGACCTCAGGCAAATTACTTTGTGCCTGTTGAGATGGAATAGCTGTCGATGTCAATTGGTACCACAGTTTCATGTCTGTAAGTCCATGGAAAATCTTGGATTGCAGTAGCTTTGAAAGTAAAGCCACAGACACCTAAAGCTAGACACATGATACCAAATAACCTTTGGTGAAATGTGAGTCTCCATTTTATTTTACCTTATTTTTCTGGGCACTGGAACAATTTGTAGCTTCAGAAAACTATACATTTGGTTGAAGTCGATTTTATTTCTGTATGATAGATGAGTCCTCAGGACTTGTTTGGTACACCTATACATTTGTGTACGTATGCATGAGCAGGGTAATTGCACAACTCTTGCAAAAAAAGGTTTTGATAACCCTTTTTCTATGCAACTCCCAGAGACACACTTTCTATTACAGATTTATTTTGGCTGACAAATGTGTTTTAAATACTGCTCCCTATATCAGCTCTGGCAGTCCTTCTTAGCTAGTAAATTTGAGGTTTGGGAATCGAGACAGACAGAATGTACATAGATGAAAACCTCTGAGATATAAACAGTGTCAGTCAAGGAGTCATAAAGCTTAATGTATTGTAACCCATTAGTGGTAACTCTGACTACATCTGGCAGTTGGAAAGGACTAGATTAAAATATTTTAGAAGGCTAAGGAAAGTCAAATTTACACTCAAGATTCAAAGCTGAGGTGAATTGTTTGCCTTCAAAGCCAAGGAAAAAAGGGAGATGAATGGGCGCCTCATGCTCAGCTATGTGTGAGGCAGCACTGCCCATGGTTTTATCTCACACGATTCATGTAAGGCTGTTTGCCATGGCCAACACTGGGACTGCCTATGGCAGACTAAAATCAGGCTCACGGGATGATTCCCTTTGAGGAGGTGCTGGGAAGGGATCCACCACAAATGTAACAAGCTCAAATCCATCCCTGGGGCTCAGATTTGGGTTCAAAGGGAGAGGTACTGTTCAGTTCATCTCTTAGAGGCCATACAAGTTAAGCTTTTTGCCTAAATGGACATTTCTGTGAATGCTGTATTTGTATACAAGCAACCTTCTGCCCTCACTGGGATAATGAGAATGGGAATAACCCTTTTATCAAGTAACAGAGAGCAGAGTGCCTATGGCCTGGTAGCTTTGGAGTTCTTTTTTTTTCCCCTCTGAATGCTGTTCAAGCTCGGTGTTGTGCAATCCCTCTTATGTTATGCTTTATGCGAAGAAAGTGGATCTCGCAACAGTTCCTCGGGTTTCCTGCAAGTTTCAAGAAAAGCAAGGGATTTTTGGTGATTTTCACTGAAAAATTTCACCCAGCTTTACCGAGTCCTGCAAGTCCTTCTTGTTTAAGGCCCTGCTGGAAACTACATGATGCATTAGCAGCTCACAGCTCCCATTCATTTCTGTCCATTCATCTTGTCCTAAGAGGGAAGATGATGGTTCATCAAAGGAAGCAACAGAGTTGGTGTTCTGATTTAAATATAAAATTAATCATTTGAAAATAGGCATACATTTACTTTTGCTTCTGTTGTTGAAAGAGTTTTCCTACCTCAATATGAAGATTTTTAAAAACTAAATTTCTCATTATACTTTTTTTTTATTCAGAATTAGAGTTGACCAGTAAACTTTGATTAGAAAGGCACTTTAAAGAAAAATAATTTTTAGAAAGCCTGCAGCGTTTTCCTGGGGAAAATGTCTTTTTTTTTTTNGTGTGGGACCCTCAGCACCCTGAATTTTTTTCCATCCTTTTTCTCACAAAGATCAATAAGGTAATCATCAACCCTGAACTGAAAATTATCAAATGAACCTAGCCACAAGATCAATTCATTGTGCCAAAACAAGGTACTCTGATCACTTCTGCAAATGCTGAAGTGATTCACTCTAATATTGCTCAAAGTTATATATCCCAAGGTTTGCCCTGGAATGGGATGAGAAACATGGGTTTAAGGGCAGCATTTGCTGCAGTCTGGATCTTCTGGACTCGGCTCAGTTTGGTTTGGCAGAACAATCCATGGAGGAGTGTCCAATGCAGGCTGGAGTGAATCCAAACCTCTAAAGCTCACTGAGCTTTTCTCAGTGTTCAGTTATGGAAGAACATGTAACTTTCTGTGGTTTCATAGTGAGAAGTGATGCCTTGTGTCTGGCAGGGTGATAAACGCCTGTGCCTGGGGCCCCTGGCACTGTACTTCAGCTTGTACATGGTCATGCAAGAAAGTCTCTCTCAAGACCCCTACAGGGATCAGCCCTTCTCCTGCTCACTTGAGTGACAGCTCAGTCTCCAATTTCCCTCAGAAAATGCAACAGAAACAGTCACGGGTTTTCAGTGAGCAATTATCCAAAAAGCAATGCCTTGGGCATGGAAAGCTGAACAGATTTTTGCTTTTCTAAAACAGCACACAAAGAGCTCCCCTTTGGAGCTTTCATCGGGATCATGTAAGTGGTAATTCTAGAGCTTTGCCTAGTGCTTTTTTTTCAATCTCCTGCCTCTTGGTGGTGTGTGTCTGCTATGTATTTTGCTCTGATATGCTGCTGAGAGCCACTCAGCTTGCTGCCTCTGCATTATCATTATATCTGCAGTGGGAAACCCTGTGACTGAATGAATCGATATCACATATGGCCTGATTCTAGGGAGGTAGGATTAATTAGTACAAGCCATCACTGATAATGTGTTTTTCCATTGTTAGGCCAAATCTGTCCAAAATTGTCATTGTCCATTGTCTGGGACTCAGTCCATGTGGTAACAGTTTTCTCAAGCACTCAGAAAAATTTGTTGATCCAAATATGAGCCAGTCTGCCTCTCAGTGAAAAAGTTCCCAGGGTTTATCCAACCAGAGGGAAGTAAGGGGGAAAACTGAGTTTTGGACTGCAAAATAATAAAATCATTGGATGCACTTAGTCCCACTAAGCTAAGAGGGTCTTAGGGTTACATCCACAGAGATGTTCTATGAGGATGTGGTGCTTAGGGTTTGTGGCTCTGTTATTCTTTGCACATGGTCATTACTGCAGCAGCTGTCTCTAAATAATGCATGTCTGTTTGCATGTAATATGGGCTCCTTTTGAAGGTGTGGATCTCTCTTAAAGCAGTTAATAGAGGTATGCACAATAGAGTTCAATTCTGTTACCCTCTGAGGAAAATCAAGGAAAAGACCCTAAAGCTCTCCAAGATCTGCAAAGCCGGTGTTTGTTTCCTCGAGGCAAAGTGAGCCCAGCAAGGGAACACCAGGCAGAGGCAATCCTGATGAAGGTGTGCTGTCCTTCATCCAGATCAGAGCAATGCTGAACACCTTTCTCGGCTTCCTTATGTCCCCACTGTCCTGACACCAGCACCAGTGGCCCACATGGGTTGTCATCACGGACTGGATGGGTAGAAATCCTTGAAAAAAATCTCTGCTTGGAAACATCATCTAAAAAGGGATTGTTTTCAGCGACTGACTTCATCTTGCTATAGTATTACACTTTCACATTATAAAGGAATCAATGGATAGGATTCACTAAATTCCAACTCGCTTGCTATAGGATCTTTCAAATTAACTACTGTTAATTAAATAATGTTGTTTGGTTTGATTCCTGGAGTAATCCTTGGCACATGCATAAAAGAATTGATTACTCGAAGTGGAAATGACACCAGTTTTGTTTCTGCCTC
This sequence comes from Cyanoderma ruficeps, assembly GCA_008694505.1. NCBI lineage: Eukaryota > Metazoa > Chordata > Aves > Passeriformes > Timaliidae > Cyanoderma > Cyanoderma ruficeps. The sequence goes on along the minus strand of VZDJ01000158.1, from coordinate 3,477,120 downwards.
AAGGCAAAGCAAAGCTTCAGGGAAGCCCATGCCAGACCCGCCCTATTCCTGTTGCCTCAGGAAGGATCCCCATGGGGCAAGAGGTGGCTTTCAGGGCAGAGGTCAGACTCAGGGGGCAGGCAGGATGGTAAAAGTGTGTCTTTACTCCCAGTTGCTCTTGAGACACAGAGCAGTTTTGTCTTATGCCCTGGGCACGCAGACAGCAGCAATAACCAGGCCAGAGCCCTGGGAAGCCCGGTCCCTCCCAAGCCATCAACAAAGCAGATGGACCTGACAGGGAAAGGTTTCAAGAAGGAAGAGAAACCTTCAGGGGAGCACAGACTCGCGTGCAAGGTGGGCACTGACTGCTGTGTGCACCCTCCCTTGGGAAGTCCAAAAGAGATCAGGGTTTCTTGCCACATATGAGGCCTCCAAACCATGCAGAATTGCCCCAGGAAGGGCTGGTGCTTGATGGTGCATGCAGACACCATGGGCCAGCAGGGCACATCAGACCCAGGGCGAGTTGTACACCTGGCTGGAGGTGGTTGGTACAAAGGCCAGGTGCAAAGCTCTCATTCGGGAAGAGGGAGATCACCACCACACAGTCCCAAAGAAACTGAAGGCTGGTTGGAAAGGATCCTACCTGGAGTCCATCCATCAACCAGCTCTGGCATCCAGCTGCTGCACCTCTCTGCCTGTGTGCACTGTACTCCTTTGCCAGAAGAGCAGTAAAATATGTGCAGTAAAATTACTTGTGAGATTCTGAAATTCCCGCAGGAGTTTATGTGCAGGAATTTCATTAGAGGGAAGCTGTAGTATCACCCAAAAAAAATCCTCACTAAGGGCTATAAATCAACTCAAGCAACTTCCACACCCAGGGAACCACATGGCTGTAAACTCAAGTGTTCATGCCTGCAACAAGCTGTGCTATGGCTCCTCACCCCTGGTGCGGAGGGCAGACATCCCACACACAGGGTGAGTGGGCAAAAAATAAACTAGGAGGGTAATAGGATCAAAACCTTTTCTTCTATAACTGGGCAGCAAAATGAGAAAATGAGTTTTCTGAATCATGTTAAAATATTATTGCTGGAAGCCCAAGGTCTTCTTAACATGTAAAGCAGGAATAGCCTCTAGAATTTGTTTTTCTCTTTCAGAGAAGTATAAAATCAGCTGCTAAATGATTCTTCTCTGTGCTGGCTAAAAAAAACATTCAGAGATTACTCACATTTGACTTAATTTGAATAAATGTACTATCACTGACATGATTGCTAATTATCCTTGTGCTCAGTTACTCAAATTAGCATCCTATGAATTGATCAAAATGGATGAGCTGTGTCAGGGAAAATATGTTTATTTGCCTAAACCTGAGACCTTACACAGATAGCAGTGTATAGCAGGGGGTCAGCCTTTGACATGAATGCCATTTCACAGCATTTAGCACTTTTCCTACCTTGGGGTGAAGGGAATGAGGCTGCCCTCCCTTCCCAGCAGGTTGCAAAGGGACCTGACTGGGTAAAACGAGATGGACACACTCAGATGCTCCAGTCCCTGTGTTCTTCAGTTTTTTGCTCATATATTAATCTCATTACTTCATTTCTTCGTGAAACAACATCACAGAGAAATAAAAATTGAGCGACACAGAAACATTAGGAAAAGGGCCCTGGAGGTGTTTTGCCTTTGTCTAAGGAAAAGGGCAGTTTCCTCAGCAACAAAAAAAAAAAGAAATGTGCTAAGTCAGAAGAAAAAAAGAGGGAGAAATAGTGAGTGGAAAATTTACACTGGGGCTAGGTTAATATAAGAAGTAAAGACACAGATGGAGGTAATGTAAAAATGAACCAGAACGTGCTTGTTGTGGGGTGGAAATGACTAGTGAGATGGAGAAGGGGCAAAGGCAGGGAGCCAGGAGTGAAGACAGTGTAATTTTGGAGTCCCTGGAGAAGCTGGAGCCCCTCACACAATCCAGCAGCTCTGTTTCCAATGTGCCTGATTTTCTGGGATCACGTAGCTGTGGGACACCATTTGTTGTTTTTCTTTTGTTTCCTCCCTATCTTAAATATATGAGATTACTTACTGCAGAGCCCTTCCAACAGGCATGAGACCTACAGGGCTTTGACCATAGGAGTACAGTCTCACCAGAGATTTATCCACAGATAAGTGAAATCATGAGTCACTGCTTAAAAGCAAGAATTTAAGCATAAGAAAGCAAAACAGCTCCTATTTCCTGCAAGAAAGAGCAGGCCAATGACCAGGTTGAGTCTTGCCAACTCCAGTGGCCCCATAGCAAAGCCATCACTTGCAGCTTTCAAGATGTCAGTGGAGCTGCACATAGATGCTCAGCACCTTTGAAGACCATACTTTTAACAATACCAGATCAAAAATGTTCTTACAAGTCTATCTAATTTGGTTCTTCACTGAGTTTACTTTCGTTTTTATTTAACCTGCCATAAGTGAGAACGTGGCCTGGGGTTCTTCAACTGGAGTTCAGAAAAAAAATAATGTTTGATGTGAAGTAAGACTGAAATTAGCTCACTTTCACAGAGTATCTTGGCTATGTAGTAATCAAAAGAATTAACGCTTGCTCCTAATTGGCCAAAGGGGAAATGTCACTGAACATGTCATGAAGAGCATATCCTTTTAAGTAGTCTTAATAGCTTCCAGCAGCTATGCTATAAAGGCATGGTGCCAGGTGAAACAGGCTCAAAAATTATAGACATCCTATAGATCCAAGTCTTAGAAATCGTAAGTTACATCCTTTTTTGCACAACTTTCCATCACCTGCCTTTGGCTGTCTTTTGCCAAAATTGCTGTAAAGAATTATTTTACTTCAGAAAATTAATATATGAGCAATATTCTAAAATGGTTTGATTATGTTCACCAACTATTTCTGTCTTTGCATAAATAGGCAATTATATCCAAACTCTAACAGTATTTCCCTCCCTCTATTTTCACCTTTTTCCTTTTAAAATCACTAATTGTCCTTCGCAATATTTCCTGGTATAGATCTGAAAATATACCACAGGCACAAAATCCCCCAGAACTTGCTATTCCCCACAACCCTTCTGCACCCCGATGTATTCCATTAGGGGGAGGAGAAGCTGAATCATGCTCTGATGATTGATGCCTCTCTTGTATTATGTAAACAGTCAGGAAACTTGACATACATTGTTACTAAGGGATCTTTTGTAATCTGTTCACCCAATTTTTTGGCTAATCTAATTAAATTTGCTGATCCTGTTGAAATGTGCAAAGCCCTTTGCCTGAGTTACCTTTAACATGAATCTGAGTTATTCTTTGGTTTGTGAATTGAGCACAATAATGCCATTTAAGCCTCAGAGTGACATATTGCAGTGTCAAAGGTGACTCCCCATTTCTACATGTAAATCTAAACATACATAAACCTGGGCTCAGCTCTTAAGAATTACTCTAAGTCCCCAAATAAAATCCCTTCCACTTACCTTTTGTAATTAATGAGAGTAATTAATGTCCATTACTTTTCTTAAGTAAAAGTGTCAATTAAATTAATTCTATTAGTGGTACTGTGCTTGTTACACAATGTCATAAATAAAGTACACTTCAGGGAATTACATCAGTGCTTTTTCCCATTAGCTTTTTTGTATTCTCTAGAAAACTTATATTCCTCAGCTGGTCTAAAACTGCCACTCTTTCTCCATTCTTGTCTGCTTTGCCACTACCATTGCAACCACCCCAGGGGAGCCATGGAAGAACTTGGTGGTGATGCCCACAATCACCACACTTCTCCCCAGGCCCTCAGTATCTGTACTTCCAGTTTAATCTTTGCCTTTCATGTTTTGCTGCTCCTGGCTGGGTTTACCAGACACAAACAGGCTCAGGACATTTTGCTTCCTTCCTTCCTTCCTTCCTTCCTATTAATATGCTTGTGGCAAAGGTTTTGCACATACAGGATTTCACTGATGGTAAAAGCTGTTCTGCATCTGTCCTTAGGTAACACAAACCTTTTCTCTCAAAGTGAAGCAATTGAGCACTCACAAAAAACAACCCTTTCAGTACTATATGTCACAGCTTTAATTGAATCTCTCTCATTTCAGCAGGGTCTTTCAACTGCTTTGTGGGCTCAGTGAGCCGATGAAAACTTGAGCTGGAAAAAGAGATTAGAGTGGCTGCTGGCCAGGACAGCTCTCCCACATGATATGTGTCACATCACTGTGTTAAGTCAGGATTAATCCAAACAACAACATCCTGCTTGTACGAGTGTGGCTATTGTGTAAAAAAGATATGCGACTAATTCAAGTGCAAGGTCCTGTTTGCATCTGATATAATTCTGAGTCCTGGATCAAATCCCAACTTATATGAGCAAGGTAAAGTTAATACTACATCTATATTAGCTCAACAGGTAAAACTGCAAAAATCAAACCAGTTTTCAGGTACTCTAATTCTCAAAACTGTGAAGTGACAGGAAGGGCCTGTCAGGCCCTGTTCAGAACCTAAAATAGGGTTTCTGTGCTTAAAATTTTCTCAGTCTTTCAATTCTACCAGATGGTCTCCTGAAGGATAATTATCCTTACCTACAACAATTTGGTTCCCTTATGCTCCTTGGGAGCGAGGTCTACAGCAGTACTGTGTATTGCCAGTTTATTTGTGCCTCATCCTACCATCCTTTGGAGTCTTCTGTCCTGGAGCAGGACCACTCCAAGAAATGGCACCATCTTCCCCAACCTGGAGCAGATTCCTCCTCAGAAATGTGGGTCAGTGAGCTGTCCCTTAACCCTGCTTCACAGCAGCATTGAAAGGTTATGGATCCAGATAAGGTTGAAAAATACCCCACTGACATTTATTTTCTCAAACACAGACCAGTTTCTGAAATTAAATAGACTTATTAGAAATTTTTGCAAGTGTATGTAGTGATAGTAAATGGGGGTAGCTTTAAACTGAAAGGGAGCAGATTTAGATTAGATTTTGGGAACAGATTCTTTACTGTGACTGTGGTGAAGTCTTGGTTAAGGTTGTCTAGAGAACATCCCTGTAAGTGTTCCAGGTCAGGTTGGGTGGGACTTTGAGCAGCCTGGTCTAACGGAAGGCATCCCTGTCCATGGCAGGGACATTGGAAGCAGATGACCTCTAAGATTCTTTCCAAAGCGAAGCTTTCTATGATCTCTATGATTTCACACCTGTGGAGCTGAAGTCTGCTCCACAGAGTGGCTACTTTGGCTCCTGAGGGCCCAGGTGAGATAGGGCAGCACTTTCACTTTGTGACAGACCAGGATTTTCCATAAACCTTCCCTCACTACAGAGCAACTCATAAATTTCTTCTTTCTTTTGCATGATCAAAGCCCCCTAATTTTTAAAAAATCTCCACTGAAAGACCTGATTTAACTCAATTTTTATGCTCATACTTCCTGAATTCCAAAGACTGCTTCTTGTTCTTTGCAGTCTCACTTCATATTCAATTCTTTTTGGGGTGAGTATTCACCTCATTGTGTAGTGTTCACCTACAGTCAACAGCTGCAGCTCTGGTCTTACAAGCATTTATGACCTCCTTGAGATGCAGGTTCCAAGTGTTATATATATTTTTGACCTGAACAAATGTCAAGTTCTGTCCACATTTAAGACCTTGATTCCTCTGCATGCATGGCTGAACTAAGGAGGTCCTTTCAGTTCTCAGTACATTGTCTACTGGTTGAGTCTTGAAGAATGAGAGGCATTTGGAATGTCAGGTTACTAAATTATGGACATGAAAAAGCTCAGTATTCAGTCTGCCTCTGAATGAGTGAATAGCAAAGGAGGAAGGTAGGAAAGAACAGAGGTCACAGGAGTCATTCTTTGTCTCTTTTCTGCTTGATTTTCATTTATTCAGTAATTTCACCTAGAGCAGAATTTAACAATAGAGGGGAATGAGGGAATGTCAGGAGTATATCTATGTTGATCAAGCAGATCATCAGAACTTCTTAACACAATGATCTCCCAGGGTAACAAAGTAGACACTATTGACTAGGGCTCCCAGGACAGCTGGAAACTCAGTGACTCAGGAGATCTGTAGTTGAGGCTGCTATAGGGGAAGTTGTCTGGGACTTTATGAATGAGCGGATCAAGTTTCTCATCTTCCATCCACAGAAAGATGGGATGAGGGGCACTGCTTATCTTGAAAGAATGGTTTCCCTATTGCCTTTGGTACTGTTACTCTCCTGCCATCCTCTTGGTCTGCTGGTTGCCTCCTTCAGTGTCCTTTGGAGATTCAACCCTCTTTGAAGACTGGCAGCCACTTCTGTTGGCACAGCCGTTCCAAGGAACCTCAGTAGGAGCACTGCTTCCATCACCATGTCTGTCATTACTTTCTGCCATAGTTAAATGTGTTTTCTGGGTGCTTGTTGAAAATAAGGCTCTGATCCTCCTTTCAGGCAGCAGTCTCAGCATTTTACTGCTCAGCTGAGGCTCTTCTCTGCCCTCACTCAGCTGCTTCAGATAAGGGCCTGGTCTTGACTTTTGCTCAGGTTGAAACTGGGTGTGCACCCACTGTGCTGTCCTGCAGTGCTTTGCTCAGACGTTGACAAATTTGCTTTGCTGTTTTCATAGCCACAAAGAATGTTGATGTTAAAAATCATTTCTAAGAACACCACTTCAACCATGCCAAATCTTTCTGAACATCTGCCTACTAGGCAGTTTTCTGTCTATTACATCCACTGTCTTCAAACCTCTTTAGAGGTTTACCTTTACAGACACTGTAGCATTGTGAAAGTAAACACTCAGTGACAGAGCTCTGCTCATATGTGCACAAAAGGAGAAAATATCCGATGGATATAACTCAGACCTTTTGAAAATGTGGAGAAATGCCTGCAAACACCTTGCTGATTTTAACATTTTCTGAACTATAGACTGAGCTTTCTAGTGCAGAACACACTAATAATTCCAGAAAGTGGTAAAATAAACTATGCAGAACAATTTTCTTTGCAGAAGGCCATGTCAGGATGTGATGGTAAATGTCCATGAAATAATACATGCAATATCCATTTTCCTCCTGAGCTGGCAACTGCCTACTCCTGGAGGGGAGAGGAAGGACTGTGCAGGGGGACTTCTTGCTGGAGATTTATGGAGCAGTTGCTTAACTTCTGAATTGAGAAAAACTATCCCAAACCATCCTGGGAAAAAAGAAAAAAAAGAAAAAAAAAGGAGAATATTTTTGGTATGTTTAAAGATACCTATATATACAAAATGATGCTGTAAAAATTGGTAAGTGAAGGCATCACAATGCCGAGGTACCCTGTATTGATCAGAAAAACATGGGAAGCCCCCAGCTACAACTGTGCAAATGAAAGCTTTTTCTTGTTATATCCTTCCCGATGCCTATTAAGTCTTGAAAATCAGCTGTTTACGGTGATTCACAAGCTGGGGAGGAACAGTGCAATTGGAACAGCACACACACACAAGAATTCTTGGCTGAAGAAGCACTAGAAAGAAACACAGATAAGAGGTCTTTTGTTTGGGTGAAAATTTTCTTACAGAAGCAAATATTTTTACAGCTGTAGATGCTAGAGATGTTCTTTATTACATGAACATGCCTAAAAATCTGCTAGGAATGTTAGATAGCTGTCACAGTGTTCAGATTTGGGATGTGAGAGTGTAGCATGGGCTTTATTTTCATCTGAGCAAAATGGCTGGATAACATTCTGCAGTAGTACAGCATATAAATAATTTATCTGCTCAGAGAGTTTTATAAATAAAAATAGAAATTATTTAACACAACTTTTTAAATTGTAGTTAGACCAGCTAGCCGCTCTTAAAGTCCTTGCCACTAATTTAATACATATTTTTTCCTTGTCTCTCACTTTTTTCATCAATGATAAATGTAGGATTTTTGCTTCAGGAGTTAGTGTGTTTGTTTTGACATTGATAAAACCAATCTCTTGTTAATTTTTAATTAAATGAGCAGAATATATCCTTCTGTCTTCTTTGTTGCTGCAGTTTCCTCCATCATTCACTGTGTGATAATAGAGGAAGGAAAATAGTTGAGTCAGAAATGCAGATGATACATATTTACCAACATCACCAGGTAGTTTGAGTTCTAATTTTCTTTCCTTAAATTTTTAGCCTCTTAGAGAGTGGGCACTATATTTAGGTAAAATACTGCTTCCCATCTTTTTTTGCAAGGTGCCACCTAAAGTTACCCCTCTGATTTACCAAGTTGTTGAACACCAGCTGGTGTTAACAATCATGTTCACACAGCTCTACCAAAAGTGGTTCAAATGGCTATTGTCACCTGGAAGCTGTTTCCTCCAGAACTGAAAACATTAAATTTGTGTGAACACTCCGGGCTGTTTCACAGCAAAGTAACCATAAATTAACTTAAATCACCTTCAGAATTGGAGGTCAGGGAGCATTGGCATAAGGTGAGAACTGCCAAAAGGTAAGCTAAATTATAGCCTGCAATTACCTCACATTTTTTACTCTTGCATTGAATAGAAAGTGCTCTTTGAGTCATAGCAATTAAAGCAGGAAAACAAAAGATACAGGGTCACAGTATGGGAAGAGAGGGGCAGTTTGAAAACGTTCTAGGCATGGTCCCCATCTAAATGCTTAAGATTTCTTTTTCGAGTGGAATACTGCTGGAATATAATGATAAAGGCAGGGTGAATGGTCAGAAGCAGGCTATGGAGAGAGAAATCTGAGGAAGGGTTAAAAATCAGCTTCATGAGGAAGAGCATAAATCCACTTTATGCAAAAAACTGGCTTCAGGAATGGCGGATGTGATAGCAAGAATCTCAGGTAAATCTCTTGATCTGGGAGAGGTGATTGGGAAAGTGAGCCAAGCAATTGAAAGTGCAGCTTAATATTCCGGTGAAAGTGGCTGTGAACATTATTTATTAGCACATAGCCAGCCTGCATCGCTCTGCTGCGCTAAAGGTGACCCAGCTGTGTCCCTGCCTTTGCACAGCCTCAACAAAAGGCTGCCGGGGGCACGGGGTACCCTGAGTCCATGTGCTCCTTGTGGGCATCCTGCTGTTATCTCAAAGGATGCACTGGCGTGAAATGAGAGGCCAGGAGCATATGGCAACCGTGGTGTCACAGAGCAGATTGAATTTGCCGCTAGGAAAAAAAACGCAATGAGGAGGAAATGAGGGTAGCTGCCAAACCTATTGACTAGACTGAGCACACGAAAACACCCCAACAAATGTCCTTTATGTGTGTAATAATGTCCCACTTGATAAGCTTTTACAATTCCATTGCAAAAATGTCAAATATCAATTTATTTGTAAAATGCATTCACCGAGGTATATCATATGTTTCCTGAGAAGCTGAGGTTCATCATGCTGCAGCCTGCAGCATGACCTCCTGGGGTTGTCATGGACCAGTACTGTGTTTTCAATTTATGACCACGTATCATTAACCAGAGAGACCAACATTACCCTAGCAATGCTTTGTTTAATTGATAATATTATGACATGTTGGAAAATAAGAATAACAGTATTTGACCATAAGGTATAAGTTACTAGAGCAAGATGCAGAGCACAGAGACCACTCCTGATCTCCTTTCTCTTTCTTTGTTCTGCTCAGTTTTTCCAGGCACAATGAGCATGCCTGCAGCCCAGCCTCAGCTGTCATGGGACTTTCTGTGCTATTTGTAGGAGTGACTATTGATTTTAGGATTGTAGAAGATTGATCACTGCAGAGGCTATGTGTGGGACTGAGGCACCAAAATCTAATTTAGGGGCATTCTGGGCAACCTGTGATGGGATCCTTTAGTTATTAGTGAAAAGCAGTATTTTGTTTCTATTTTTCAGGTAATCACTTGTATCCATCACAATGTTTGTTTTCCTTTATCCCACTCCCAGAGAAGAGTTGTGTTTAGTCTCTTATGCTGGCTGATATACATGTGCGCATATATATATACATATATATATACACACACACATATATACACACACATTGTACATACAGTTATGTATATGTATGTATAGATGTATCTTTATATATACATGTATTGCTTTTTCCCATTAACTCAAAGCAATTTAAAAATGTGCTTTGTAGTTGGAACAAGAGATTGAAGAAATTCATAGAGCAGTTTTTCTTCAAAACTTCCTTTTTACACATCTGCACATCTTTTAAATACCTCCAGAGATGGTGACTCCACCACTTTCCCTGGGCAGCCTGTTCCAATGCCTGCCCACCCTTTCAGTGAAGAAACATTTCTTAATATCCTGTATAAACCTCCCCTGGCACCACATGAAAGCATTCCTGCTGAAACAACATAAAGTAAACAGAAGAAACTGTTGGAACATAATATTTTGAATGCCTTCCTTTGTTTCAAAATACAGTGAGAACTTTTTGTGTGCCATTAGTGTTAATTTATCTGTAAATAATATGTAATATCTTTATATTTTATTTTAAGTACATTGTGATTAATGTACTACAAGTGTAAGACATTATTTTGCTCCAACTTTCTGAAGGTGGAAGGTTTCTTGTTAAAACAAGTGCTAAGTCCAAATAAAAATATATTTTAATTATCTCCATGGAAATGTAGAAATTTTGTCTTGGCATTCAGAGGTGGAAGCAAATCTGTTAAAACAACCAAGAAGAAAACTTGATTTTTACATACAAGTGGATACCCGATTTATTGTTAGTTCTAATAAGCTTCTGCAAGATGATGGGGTCTGAAAATGTCTGCCTTTATTGGCTGTGCCACAGCAGAGTGGCTGTGTAGGTCATCTGAGCAGCACTACGTGCCCTGATCCTTCCATTTCAGCTGCCACTTGCTGCCGCCCTTTGAGGACCCTCTTCTCTCACCTTTGCCCTTGGTGACAGTAGTTTCAAGTAGTATAAACTCAATACAAATGGACATTGTACAGATCATGAGCAGGTATAATCCAATTGATTTTATTCTGTTATTCATCACGAAGCTTGTGCAAGACATTTTTGCATCAGAAATTTAGGTAATTCAGCCAGTGGATTAAATATCAACCTTAAAAATTCATTCATGCACAAAGCCTTTAGGACCAGAATATTGAAAAGACCTCCTGACCATAAAAGCTCAAGACACAATGGGCATGTCTTGCTGCCTAACTACACACATTTCTGAAGAGTAGAAAATTTCATGAGCAGCTCATGAAACTGTTTTCACAAAGAAGCTCTTCTTAGGGGACCACGGGTAGAATTTGCTAAAGATAGCTACCTTTTCTAATGCATTTCCTTTGAGTTAGAAAGTCTCACTCTATACTAGAAAAAGGAATTGGTGTCAACCAAGATGGATAATATAAAACTTTGACCCCAGGTTCAAACGACACCAGTAAAATCATAGTGAACTTGTAGTCTTAGGGTCATGACAGTGAATCCTATTTTTTTTAAATAATGTAATAATTTGGGATATTCCTTGCAAAAAGCAAGAAATTTTGTTAAAATGAAAATAGTTGGCTGTATCCACTGTTCAACTTACTGCTTTTCAAAATTCGTTAGCTAAATGGATGGTTATTTCTGAAGGTAGATGTTGGAGAAAACCATGGGAGTCTTCAGAACATAATAGAGATTACTGACTGGTCGAAAGCCTTCAAGCTATGAGATTCTTCCACTGAAAAATTTTTAGATTAGATTCTCCAAGTATTCTGACAAAATCTTGTAATAAATACATCTGAGAAACAGAGGATATGCAGTGTAGAGCTGAGGAAAACAGCATGCTTTTTTAAAAAGTATTGGGTTAAAATTAATAGATCTAAAAGAATATTCATTGACTCTTGGAAGGTTTTCCTGTCTCTTCCTGAGAATGTAATATAAGACACTTTTTAATATTGGACTGAATTATTGCAGCACATTATTTAAGGGCCATACACCCTGCTTTCAATTACAGCAGCCATTGCAGATGAAAGAATAATTTTGCCAGTGGTACACTCTGTAATGAGGATATGAGGTCTGGAGGTGGGGGAAAAATGTGTGTCTTCTCAGAATTGATATTATGGAATAAGAAGAACTCCTTTGAAGAGCCTGCCTCTGGGAATTGTCCCTGAAGAAGACTAAACACCAAGTGTGGGACAAGCAGTGTACATAAAACTCACAAAGAACCCAATGTTCTTGCCCTTAAAATGATTCGTTTTACCTGTTCCTGAATTTAGAGGTGTCTAGAAATGATCTATATGTTGAAGGGAATGGTTGTTTACTCAGTCTCACAATCAGATTGCTCTGATATATGAGTGATCTTGGATAGAAAGTGATAAAGCACAGGCATTAATCAAAACCACTTAGAGTTGCAGGAAGCCTGATGGAAGCAGGAATTACTGCCGCTGCCACCTGTCGCTTCCATTCCTTCAAACTGGGCATGTGTAGAAACAGCTGTCCAATTGAGATTTAAGTACCTATGGCAAATATAAAACTGAGTGCAGTAAATAAAACAGCTTGTTCTGTTTATTATTGAAGTTGCCAGCTGGAAAATTTGCTATAATAATTTGGAATGGCTACAAATTGGTTTCAAATTATAGGAGTGGAGTGGAAGGTAACTGAACTGCTGGTTTGGCTGGAGAAAAAAGTGAGTAGCACATCTGGGTCAGTCCATGCTAGAGTCGCCTATGCATGGACTGGCTGCCACAGGGGGATCCAGCTCAGCTTTATCTTTGGTGGAAACAATCAGGAGTGGGTATTTTCTCATACCTGTACCTCTACAATGTGTTTTGTCTCTGTGATAAGCCTTGGTCCTGCTGAGCGTGACCACCATTTTTACAGTAACGTCTCTAAATTGACATTTCCACCTTCACTGTGGATTTGCGCAGTTTAGAGCCACTTTCTCTGATGCACAATATGCTTCTGGGTGCCTGTCTATGTGCACTCGTATTTGAAGTGGGCAATTTATCTCCCCTTTCCCCAGCATGATTTAGGCTTTCAGGGACTTCGTGAAGAATGAATCCCCGGTGGTGGCTGAGTCTTGACAGCAACAAGAACCAGATCCACACCTTGCAAGTCCTGCTGGTAGACCAAACTTCTTGGTGTCACCAACCTAATCCCTACTCAGCTTTCTTGCTCAGCCTACCTTTTCATTTCAAGTCCTTTCTGTGGACAGTTTGAACTGATGTTCAAGTGACTCAAAAAGAGTTTTGCCATTACATTTTGGTATATCTACAGAAAGTGAACATAAAATGACTATGAACTTATTTAAACCACATTTATTTAATAAAACCATTTCCTGAACAGATTCTGTGGTATTCATGCATTAAATATTTCTGAAGCTTGAAAGGAGAAGTAATGAAAAGAGTAACATCAAAGGCATTAGCAGTCCCCATAAAGAGAGGTTGGAAAATGTAATTGATATTTCTCAAATTATTTGCTTGGGAAAAAAAAGGCTATTCATATTTTATTCCTTTTCTGAAAGACTATTATATCATGTCATGATGTGATGAGGTTGAGAATGTGATAGATAATGATTTTTATCCTGTTTGGTTACTGTTTGCTAGGCCCACTGCGATGAACATGAATATCTGCAATCAGGAAAGTGGTGTTTATAGCAGTAAAGTGTGTGTGAGATAACAATTAAACTTTTCTTTCATTTCCATTATCTAATTTTTATCCCTCCATTTACTTGTACTTTCCAACTTACTCCAATTATTTTTAAAGCTTTCACTGCTCACTGTCATTGATGGTAAGGAGAAGCTGACGTTGCCAAGTGCAGCTGTGGAAGATTCAAACTGCCCTAGGGAACATTGTGACCAGGAGCAGTAGAATCAGCTAGGAACAACAAATAATGATGCTTCCCTTAATACAAATTGATGTTTCCACAGTTGTTTTCCTTTTCTTCACCCTTTTGAAAATTGTGCGCATTGGGAGGCAAAGAAAAATGGAAGATTTTATATTTCTTATGTTTTGTATGATTCATTTGCAAGCTGGATTGAAAAGCAAGAACTGGAAAAGTAATGAAAAATTAATCTAAATTATACTTTCATTGCAATGTAATAGGTATAATAAATAAAATAATAAAAGTGGGCTGGAAGCAGTAACTGGAAAGATGGGAACAACTGTTGTCTTTTTCAGAAAGAAGCATTTCATAACCAGATTTGTAGTTTTGCAGGTAGCACGTCCCTGACCCCACATGTCTGGATGAGAGGTAGAGCTGAAACCTGGGCCTTCCTTTGCACCCTGAGACCTACTTCACTGCCTGGAGTCCACAGGGGATTTACACCTAAGAGAGACATTCCATCCAAGGAGTTCAGCTTTCCTAGGACACTGATTGATCTCCCCAGCATGTTCACAGTCCGTTACAGACAGAGCTACATTTCTTGTTCTACAGCCTTAAGTTTGTCAAAACAGGCTTAGAAGGAGTCAGAATTATTGTTTATGTAAATCTGTGACCTGATTAAAAGCTAAATGTTATAATCCCAAAGGCCCAGTGAGAATGAGAGCATGACTGACAAGTGGAAATTCCCACAACCTGCTCAGGTCAGTACTGGCCATAGCTGGGGGGGCAGAGCTGCAGGAATGCCCAGGGTCAGCTGGCAGCAACAGAAAGCCCCTGGGTCCTCAGGTCACTGCAGCCTCTAACAAAACTGAAAAGCCAGAATCCATGTATATTTATGACTGTTTAGTATGCATTACAGTTTTTCTTCAATTTGACATTAAAGTAACAAACATAAATTCAAAAAGCCCCTGCAATCAAAGGCAATGTCGGAGGACAACTTATTCCATTTGAACCTATGATATGTCACTCTACAGCAGTTCCTATGCTAAAACTGTATTCAAGTATATCATACCGTGATAGGTTTTTAAATAGTAATTTAGTTACTCTTTTGAACATAACACCTTGATGTCTATCTATTTATAATTTCATTTTGGAGTCTGCAAAAGAAGTAAAATTAATTTTTCATTATGGTTTCATGTAGATTTCAACAGGAAAGTTGGAAGTTGACTAAGTGGGTATATATATATATAAAACTATATATTCTATTAGCATCTCACTTTCAGAATTGAATGCTTTACAGTCCCCAGGAACACCAAAAACATTTTCCTGTAATTTTTAAGTAACTTTTAATGTGAAAAGCCTTTCTAAATCTGAAGCATATTCAGCTGCCTGATGTGCCAGATAAAGACAAGAATTAATCTTTTGTTCTTGATTTTTTTTGAAATAAAAAGTCACAGAGGCAGCAGACATACACTGCACACAAAACCAGAGCACTGAGTTTATGAAATGGTTGCTGTTCACACTCCTAATAATTTTCTGTTATTATCTCTATTTGCCAGGATATTTTTGCCATTTTGAGATAAATCTTGCTTGTGGTTTTCTGACAGGCATAAATACCTTCCTTTTACTATCTTAATTTCTAAGACTTTCAACATCTTTTTAACACTTTTAGACTGTATCATCTGAAATTTTCACTTATATGAGGGGAGCAGCTATTTGCATCATAACTCTGTCTTGTAATTACCTTATCACTCAAGAATGTGATTGCTGCAATTTTTGTGTGTGTGTGTGTGAATACTATTAATATTTTTGAGACGTAGAGTATTGTAGGGTTCTGGCAGCAGACAAAACTCACTGCCTTGTTTTAACATTTATGAAATCACAAACTTTGTTAAAAATGGCAAAATCCCCTGCTGTTAGGGTATCAACTACTATATGAAAGAGATAAGAAATGGCATCCAAGTCTGCCACAGTCCGTTTATTTGAGGAGTAATGCTAAGCTTGTTTGGAAAATATCCAGAAAAAGATTTCCTTTACATCTCCCCAGAAGCTTGCTATTTTCTCATCTGAGTCACCACAAAGCTGTAGAAGACCCTTTAGAGAATAACAGACAATAAAGACAGTAGCTACCATGTAAAAGAGAAGAGCAAGGAGCAGCAATGAGGGTGAAGCACACAAGACAAGCCGCTGATTCTAAACGTGCAGGGTGACTGGCACTAAGCGGGGCAAGTGTGTGCGATCAGCAGGGCTGCTGAGAGACCTTCCTGGCCAAGGAAACAGTTACCTCCCTTCTCAGCTAGTGGTACCTGTTCTCTACTACTCCCTGCTAAATTACTACTACTCCACTCAGAGGAACTGCTCAATCTACATGAGCTTACTCAACAACACTTGCTGCGAGTATCCCGCAACGATGGGAACTCTACACAACTTCAGAGAGATCCATTTTCTCTGTTCCTAAGTCATGCAACAGACAGGGACCAAGACATGGTGCAATGGATTCACATTACTAAAGTGACAGGAACACTAAAATGATTTAATGACTGGAAAAGTACCTAACTGGTCGCAAAATGTATCAATTTGATATCAACAGTTCTTAATCATGTGTTTTAAATTAGGTGCTTTTGAGACTGAAGTGCTTTGAGTCACAGTACAAGTTAAACAGCCTTAAAAGAAATACTTAAAAGGCTTATAAATGAGTGTTTAGCCATAGTGATTTTCATTTAATTTAGATGTGGGCTTGAACCAAAACCTCAAAATCAAATTTTGCATGTCTTTAAACTTAATCCCTTTTTATTTGCATTTCAGCGGCCTTCTGACTGTTTGTATCATTTATGAGCCTGCCCTCAAAAAAACGCTGTGTTGGCTAAATTGCAGTGAGGTATTTATTTTTAATAAATCTAAAGATGATTAAAATAATATTTTTTTAAATTATAATCAAGTACTCCTAATGAGATATCAATTGTGCCTGTCTGTATTTTGGGTATGTGACTTGGAATGCAAAAATTGCCATAACACCATGTCAGGCTGTAACATGAAATAACATCGAGGAGCTAGTAAAAGTTTCACATAAGAGAATTTTCCGCAGGAAAGTGGGAGCTCATTGAAATTTTCCATCAGAAAGAACAGTCTTTCTGTAGATATTTCTGTCAGTAAAATCCATGTGACCTAATGCATGGGTAAATTTTCATGCCTGCCTCAGGTATTTCAAAATTCTGTGCTTGTAGTCCCATTTTTGCATTGACTCAGCTTTCCATTACATGTCCATGAAATAATTATAATAAATATATAATTAATTCTATAAATAATTAATTATAAAATTTCCTCCTACTTGGCATATGTACTGTTTCTCAATAAGCTTAAACATATAGGAAAGATATTCATCTGTGTTATTCCATTACTTAGCTCATTTGGGGTAGGAATAAAGTCTGGCACATGCTAAATTTCTTAGAGGGTTCAGTTTCCATTAATTTTAATTCCTAAACTATCTAGCAGATTGAATTGTAAAATCTCAGAAATTCATTCAGCTCTCGAAAAAGTATTTAGTATTGTAAGGGGAGGTTATGTTTTATTTCTGACGCACAAAAGAGAGAATGAATCTCTCTTTTTAAAAAAAAATATTATACTGTTATAAATCTGTATTACCTTTCAATGCATTCATGGTTTTGCTTCCACAATTACCTGAGGCTGATTGTAAATAGGCAACATTTACTCCCAGAAGAAGCAGAACTGAAAAGTCCAGCTCCCTCTGCCAGACAAGTCACAGCCATTTTCCTTTGGACTTTATGATCTACACATAGGAAATCTCACTTTATTATGCCTTTTTTTTTTTTTTTTTCACTTTATACTCTCACTTGCAATTTGAAGTCACATTGTCTAATAAAACCACAGGAATTCTGCACTCCCCATAAGTCTGGATGTAGGATTGTTACTTGCCACCACTTCATCCTCTTCACTGCAAGGCACCATGACAGGCACACATCCTTACAAGGAGGATTGTTAGGAGTAAAGACTTAATTTCTTTCTGAAACTCAGACCAAGAATAAAATATTACATAGAATCATAGGATCGTAGAGTGACTCAGGTTAGAAGGAACCTTAAAGATTATCTAGTTCCAGCACCCCTCCAAAGGGCAGCAACATCTTCCACTAGACCTGGTTGCTCAAAGCCCCATCCAATCTGGCCTTGAACCCTTCTATGGATAGGACATCCACAACTTCTCTGGGCAACCTGTTCCAGTGCCTCACCACCCTGACAATAACTTATTTCTTCCTAATATCTAGTCTAAACCTGCCCCCTTTCAGTTTAAAGCCGTTCGCCTTTGTCCTGTCACAATCCGCCTTTGAGGAAAGGTCCTCTCCAGCTCTCTTGTAGGTAACCTCTCTCCTGATGTGATAAATCTTCCCTTTTCAGCCTGAAAGGCAGTGAGGTGGTTCTGAAAGGGCATGTCAGGCTTTTGGGGTGCCCTCTTCCTCCTGCAGGTTCTCGCTGTTGCAATCTTCCATTCTTCCTCCCATCCCTCCCTTCTGTGTGCGCTGATGGGGAGTTTTAGGCTGTTTGACCGAGGCTGTGCTTGGACTCAGCTATCCAACTGCTTCTCAGTCTCCCTGGCATTATGCAACCCTCTCACCATGTCCTGCAGCCCAGCCATCTGCAGCAGGAGGTCCTCCACTGGGCACACCTTTCTCAGGCAGGTCTGCTGACTGTCCCTGCCCCAAGAGAAAGGTCTTGGTACCTCTCCAGCCTGAGGTCTGCATGGCAGCCTCCCCTTCCAGCAGCTCCATTTGGGTGGTTCACATCCCCCATCCATTGCTGCAGCCTGTGCTCCCAGACAAGAGAAAACCAGTGGGAGTCTGGGAGAAGATCTGGTGTTGTTAAATTAATCTGCAATCATTCATATTTGTCTCATTAAAGAGGGGGTGTAAAATTCCCTAAACTAGCAAGATTTGTTAATGATGTAATTGTCATCAGGATCTGGTCCATAGCACACAGCAAATGCTTCACAAAATAATGAAACAACAGGGGCAATATGGGACCTTTTGTGCAATGAATCATAATGGTATTGATCACTGCAGTAATTTATCATAGTTGCCTTGCTCCTGGCATTTGCTCATTGATGGATTCTGTTGGCAAAAACAAAATACTGATTACTTGTTATCATGGAAATTTGCAGAAAATCTAATTGGCTTAAAATGCAGCACATTCTTGTGTTCTATCCCTGCAGTTTACTCATAGTCACTTAAAAATATATATAAACTTCAAATAATAGAAACAAACTGCAAAATAACTAAGAAGAGAGAAAAAAATACAGCTCCTTATATAAAAAATGGTACAGTTAATGATTTACTCACTGTGAATTGATTTTAAAATGTCCATATTTCTTCTCTTTTCTACCTTCTGACAGAGTTACCTTCATAAGGACTTTTCACATGGACCTAAATTTCAGGTTTGATAGATCCAAAACTCTTTTAAGTGCTAATAGTTTTCTTTGAACTTCGAAGAAGATATGTGTGCAGGGGGGTACCGTATGAATTTATAAAGAAGAGTAAAGCAAGACCTAAAATATATCAAAAACATAAACCAGTAAACCACGGACTAGGTATTAAAGAAGAAGTTCAATTCTTAGCTGAAGAAATTTAAGGAATTATATCATTGCTTTGTATATTTTATAATAAAACAATTCTTCCAGAATTTTAGGACCTAATAAAATAGAAATACGGGGTTGTTATCAACAGAGAATACAGCAGCTGCAGCAGTCACTGTGCCACTGTCCCTATGACACAAAAAAAGGAGCTTTGACAGGTATGTCTATTCAAGAAACATGTTCCTGTTCATTTTTCAGCAGAATGGTACATTGTTATCCTTTTTAATGCTGGAAATAAGTACTACCTAAACTATTTGTAGCCATAACCTTGTTATAGAGCTATGCACTTTAGGGAAAAAAATCTTATCATGGTTAACCCCCATTTTCTTTGAGTATTGCACTATGTTGAGAATAGCAGGGCTTAAAACAACTTAGTCTGTTGCTCCTTTAACAGATTTTGATAACAACAGGTTTTCTTAATATTAAATGTACACTTAGTTTCTTGCTACTTTTTTCTTTATGTAACTTTTGTAACTTATGTAACTTATGTAACTCTTTTTTCTTTATGTACTCTTCGTATATTTTCTGCTCTTTTGATTCAGCTTCTTCTCAGTTGTTCACATTTTGTGATTCTGATCTTGCCTGTGGTTCTGCAGCTTTTATTTTTTAGGGCAGAAACAGCCATTACTAGGAGAGAAGGCCAATAGTTTTCCACACATTGAACTTAAAAAGGAAAAGGGTTTTAAAAACCCCACAAAACAATCAATCAACCCTCAACTAAAAAAAAATCCTGAATGCTTGTAAAAGTAGGATTAGGAGTTCATGAACACTATCCAATATAACTGTTGGCTAAGTACTGATGATGTGGCTGAGAAGTTCATTGACAGGTTCTCGCAGTACATCTGGGTAGTTGCAATGGTTAACATTGTGCTAAAAATAAACCCTCAGACTTTGCTATAACAGTGCTGATATGATTTACCAAGACAGCTCTGGCATTCTGTATGGGGTAAGTGCAGGCATATTCTTGAACTCTGGTCACAGCCTAGTAGGAAAGTCTACCAGAGAGTACTTTCTTGGTTTTCTTATTTCTGCTTTTCTAAGATGAGCAAGAAATCCATAGCCTGATTCTGTTGTGCCTCCTTAGTTTGCCTTCCTCCTTACTTTTTAATTGCCTTTTGTAACTATTGCCTTTTATGATCCTGTCTACCTTCTCATCTTTGAGAAGTAGTGAGAAAGAAAGGCAAACTCTTTTATCCAAAGTGGCAGGCTGTTAACTCATTCTTTCTGCAGTGAGAGAGGCTGTTTTGCTGCCTTGCTTGCATGTGATGCTCTGGTGCATTGCCATGCAGACAAGTGGGAAATACCTTGAAGGAAGTGTTTCCCTCTGTCTTGCTTTATGAAATGCACAGGACATTTCTGGATGTTTTTTGTAAGCAACAAGAATTGTTATTTGTGTATAACTTTAGCACACAGACTCTGATAATTTACGATTCAGTTTCAGTACATTTATTATCTGTCTGATAGACAAACAGGATTTCCATGGGAATCTATCAAACCATGAAGATTTGGTCTTATTCTTATAAAAATAAGGCTTTCTTCTGGCCTGAAATGGTACAGGGACAGGCAGTACAGCCTTGAGAACATTCTCTAGCACTGTATTTGAGTTGAGGGAAATATTTCGATTTATGAAACTCTGTAAACAAATACTCTATAAAAACAAAAAGCACAAGGGCTCAGTCCTGCAACAATTGGAGAGCTATAGTTTTGATCCAACAAAGCAGAGAAGTATATATTTAGCTTTAAGATATTTCTGCCCCAGGGTATTCCTGTGAAACTTGAGTTAAATACCTGTTTAAGTGCTTTACTGGCCAGAGCATTTTCGGCATCTTTTGAGGCTGAGTTCTTATGTAAACTTCCCTCTGAGATCTCAAAGCATTTCACAAAACACACTAAAGACAGTTCTTCAAAATAATAAGATAAAATACTGTCATAGGACAGAGTATTGTGTTATTCCTCTGAGTAGGTACAAGATTCCCATCCATAACTACCTTTCCTAGCTTTCTAAATCTGTGATACAACAACATTATCTACTTTTGCTCCATTTACTAAAAAATACCCTTCTCCAGTAAACACTGAAATGAATGAGTCATGTAAGAAAGGCAGGTTTTAAAGTAAGGTACTATGATGAAAGATAAGTATGTTATAACAACATCAAAAGACCCTATCTAATTTCATTGTGCAAGCAGTTCAAACACACACAGAGATTTAAAATGTATTTTTAAAGATTCTGTAGCACATATGCCCAAGAAAGAAAAAAAATTATAATTTCTCCCTCTTTTCTAGAAGGCACCCCTCCACCCTACTGGACTAGCTGTTTGCCTGAAAAGCTCAGTTTACCACACAGGCCTTCAGATAGGTCTGTCCATGTTACCTTTTCCCAGTTGTGTCCTCTTCCAGATGCAGAGGAAAAGGGGTTGTTGTGGAGAAGCTCCATGCTCCAGCCTCTAGGAAAACCTTATGAGATCTGCTTGTGGGTATCCAGTCACTCAGCCTCTTTCCTTTGATATCTTTGTCCAAAGAAGATAAAACACTGATAAAGGATTAAAAGATGTAACAACAGGAAGAGAAACAATTCTTAAGAAGTGTGCGCAAATGAAAAATGTCTTTCCATCTTCACAGTTCTGTCAAATGAATAATATCAACCCAAAATAACAAGTATGGCCACCCTTATTCCTTCTGTTTAGCCAGTAATATTAGAGTTTAGTCAGTAATATTAGAGTTCTGTAATGGCAATTACACATTTGTTTTTCATGGTGGGAGAGGTATTTTCGTTCTGCCTATATTGTATTATTATTAGAAAGAGAATAATTTTGGCTCAGCTAAAGCAGTAGCACCTTCACAAAATAAAATGTATCAAATCTCAGCCTGAATAATGAATACCAGTAATGTTGAAGGTACCTAGTGGGATGCCATCAGGAGGTAAAATTTTGAGAAGGCTTAAATATCAATTTCTTAACGATCTTTATAAAAATCAGCACCTAGGACACAGAACTTAAACTTCTGAGTTGTCTGAATAACACCAAGGCAATCACTTGACCTCAGACACATGTGACACAAACTTTCATCCTGACCCAAACTGTAAGAGCTGTGATAGAAGAATCTTGCCCTGTTCACTTCAGCCAGACTTTGAAACCACTGTGTATTCCCAAGGTCACCTAATTTTCCCTAGTTCTGCTGTCTGCTTCCCTCTGGACTCTGTGCAGCCTCAGGACAAAAGAGAGGGGGAGAAGTAGTTCATGTGGCCCTCAGCTGAAATTGCCTCCCAGAGCTGGATGTAAACAGGCAGACTGAGGATAGAAAAGGCAGCAATGGAGCATCATTGCCTCAGTTCACCCCCAGCCCCCCTGATCCTACCTCTGGAACACTCCAATATTCAAAGATAGAACAACTCTGCAAATACACCATTCTGGCTATTATAAGGGGTCTTCATCAACTGTGGGGAAATCTGTCAAAGGTGTGTCAGACAGGTACAGAAGGTTACTCAGCTGGAGAGGTTGTTGGCACTATGGTCTATAAAAAAATACAAATAAAATGGGTTCAGGTAGCTCAGAAAATAATTGAGTAAAGAATTTTTTTTGTATAGGCTGCAGAAATAAAGGAGTATTGTGGCTGTTCTCCATGCCTACTAAAGCTAGAATAAAAAATTATTGGCTTAATTTTCAGAAATGGAGGTATCAGGCAGATACGAGAAAAAAACTTCTCTTTTTAGGGCTAACATAGAAGAAAGTGCTAAAAGGCTTTAACTGGCTTAAGAATGACAGTAAAATGCCCAGTCCTGGATGATTGTGATTCAGCCAAGTATCTCTCAGAAGAGGTGTAATCTTACTTGATTACTGGAGCATACAAAAGATTCATTTTAGGCTCCTTTCGCTACACATTTCTGTGATTTTTATGATTTGAAAAAGCAATAGTAATTAAAACACTAGCTTTTTGCTATGATCTTCCAGATGGATCTAATGATAAATCTCATTCCCTTTGGCATCCTTTTCTCAGCAATACAGAATTTAAATGAGAGCTGACCTAGTTTACACATTCAGCATGAAAATGTTTTTGCCTATTTAAAAGGTGAATCTATTTCTAATAATGTGCTGTTTAATTCTGCCAACATAATCCCAATGTCTCTGTTTAAACAAGAATATTTTTATTAGCACTTTTAACATTTTTGTCCTTAATTTCCAAAGCCAGACCACTTCCACAATACCTTCGGCATTAGTAGAACAAGGTCTTAGTTCATCCTAAAGGCTACAAGCACATGTTACTGTTTTACAGTGATTGCTGTAGTTTCTCTCCTCCCTCTCTCTTTCTTCTTGCCATTCCCAGTCACTCATCTCTGCTATGAGAGATTCATGCCTCCTCGACTGCTGGGTGCTTTATAACCATATTTTGTTTGTTAAAACTTTATAATCATGGATTAAGGTTTACCTTCACATTTCCCAGGATGGGCATTTATACACAAGGTGCATACACCTAGTGCTGTGGGTCAAGTGCAAAGAAACAACTGGTGTAGTGAGCTGTGTGGTGGGCTTCTCTTCTGCATTTAAACTTAGGTACCTTTCAGAAAATAATTTTATTACTTGTCACTTATTTTATGAGGATGTCATATTCCTCCAGCACAACACCACTTTTCATGTAAGATAACTTTATACTGGGAAATGAGTCAATTTTTCTTTCAGGGCTCTCGAAATGTAGAGATCATGCTAAAGGCATCGTGGACAGCTTGATAGAATGTCTAGTCTGACATTATATCCACAAAATGTGCTATATTTTGATGTCCCTGATAAATCACAGTGCACTCCTCTTTTTTTCCCCTCTATCTTTTATGAGAATACTGGTTGAACAATGCAGCTTTGGGATTTGAAGGTGAACTGCAATGAACTGAATTGAGAGTCATCCTAAGTATATGAGCCAACTGAGGAAGAAAATAACGGTTTAGAACATATTTTTATGGAAAAGGTATGAAAAATTCTTGACCACACATTCACACTGGCTCTAAAAATGCTATAGTCTCAAACATTAACTTATATATTGTCTTTAAGTATCTCTTGTTTTACACTAAGCCACTTAGATTCCTCCAAGATGCTTTTCATTATTTCTCCTAACAGATTTCAAAATCTTCTTTCCAGTAATTTTGACCATATGTTAGGGGAGAAAGACTAAATAAAACTTAACTAGGATGGCAATTGCATTGATTCATGTTTCTCAGTCTCTTAAGTTTGGCTATGGAGTCACAGAACCACACAGTCACCCACATGCCTGCAATCATTAGAGAACTCAAAACATATGTGTTGATATTTCTAGTGCAATTGACGCACTCAAGTAAAAGGAATTTCCAGAATATTCTGGAAGCACGGCCAGGAATTCAGTCTGAGGCACTGCGAGAAAAACCCAGGCTGGAGGCTTGAGCTAAGCATGGTGCCTCCAGGAGCACTGGAGGCCTCTTGCAGTCTGCTCCCACACAAGCTCCATGAGACCTGACACACAGACAGGCTGGCAGGAAACAGATAGTGATTGCAGGAACTTGGTGGGAATCTACTAATTGAAGCAGAAATTTTAAAGTAGATGGTTCCCTGTTTCTGCTGCATGGTCCCCAGTTCTGCAGAGGAAACTGGGTTTGGTCCTGGACTTCTCTTGGAAAGGTAATATATTCTCCTCCTAGAAGTTCAGTGTGCTTTCAGCGTTTAAATGATTCAGTGTGTTATTCTGTGTTCTTTTTTATATAGGCCAGCTAGCTCTTGAGCAGAGTGAGTGAACCTCTTCATAAAATGAAAGCAGGAGACCAGAAGTACAGCTGACACCTGCACCACTGCAGACCAAGGCAAATAAGCGTTTAAACACAAAACCCCCACAATAGCCTAGCATTTTTTTTAAACAAAGTGTGCCTTTCTTTGTCTAACAGCAGAAGGCAGATTTTGTTCCACCAGGGAGCAAAGGTGGGGCAAGAAGTAAAATGGAGACACTAGAAAAGCAGGGAGCTCATTCACCTCCAGACTTTGCTGTCATAAATAAATACACTTTGGGGTTCCACTTTTGTTTGCCAACGGTAATCTTTTCTCTTTTCTGTTATTATTTTTATCATCCTCTTTTCTACAAGAAGTATGACCTACAGTCTATACTGAAAATGGTTCCATATGTTTGCTGTCCTACTGCACCATGAGAAAGCTCCCATAAAATTGCTGCAAGTCATTGTACTGGTAATTACCTTTGAGTAATTTCTGAAGGACAAAACAGACTCTTAACGTTGCATCACTTTGGCAGCCCTTCTTTATCTATTTGGGTTGTTACTAGGAAGCTTTTGAGACCATCATTTAACCAATTTAATACATTTTGAGATGCACAACGAGGGAAAGGAAGTGAGTAGCCTTGTTAACTTTAATGAGTATGATGTAGCATCCTTAAACCAACAAGGACAGCACTCCAAAGTGACACCAGACTTACAGCAATTAATCAAATAACTACACTAGTTCAGAATGGAGGAGAAAGAAATCATGAAATTTTTGAGATTTCTAATGTAAGTAGAAAGTGCAATATTTATTTTACATGAACACACATGAAGATACAAAGAGAATTTAGGCTGGCAAACTAACCCATCCAAAGGAATTTAGGTGTCCACCAATGGTTACTTTTTAACTGCCATCAAATCCAGTCTTAAGTCATGTTTAATGATTTTCTTGGTAGGTAAATACTTTTCAAAAGCTTATGCAGTTAGGAAAACAAAATGATACATGAATAGAGAAAGTGTTTTCCTGGAAGGAATGACAAGCAGAGGATCTTAGATATAGTGATTTAAATTACCACTTTTCTGAAGTTTACAACTTTGAAAACAGCAGAAGACTTGCTGGGAGCTAAGGAATTGAGATAGCTTTTCCTGCAAAACCATATAAAAAGCCCCTGCTGATAACCTTTTCACTGGAACATACAAGTCTTGCTTCTGTCAAAACAGAGCAGCTACAAATTACCTTCTGGACTCATTTCCTAAGCTGTAAAGAAAAATTAAGAGAAGGACCAGAGGATAATTTACATGTGAGGGTTTCAGGGCTGAGCTTTATTAGCTATGTTTCTAAAAGTCAGACCAAAGGTCTGACACAAGATATTCTTGATGAACTGCCCAACTTTACAGACTCGGTTCTTAGGTCCTCCAAAGAACTGAAAGATCTCACCCATGAATTTACTTATTTTCAAGTCAGATACACAGTCTCAAGGTACTTAATGTCAAAACAAATAATTATTCCTTACATTCATTGTAACTCAGCTGGTACTGAGAAAAGGGAACATAAAAAATAAAAGTAATCCTACAAGAATGTAATATGCACTGAACCCACTTACCCAGTTAGCTACTGCCCACCCTGCAAATGCAGTGCCTACCTTCTCACTTCCCTGTCTCCTTTGTATCTCACACAGTACTTCATTCCTCCTTTGCAGGGAATTTCAGTCACATCTCCTCTTGAACCTTCTCTTTCTCATCTTAATGCTTTAGGAATAGACTTTGCTGGGTGGAGCACTCTCTATTTGGGATAGAGTGGTGGATTTTTATGCTAGTTTTTGGGTAGAAGGAACACAACTCTTGAACCACAGGTGATTTGAGTGCTCATTTGAAAGCAGATGAACCATTTTGTTTTGCTTTTGGGATTGTTTATATACTTTGTCCAATGCTTCTTGTAGCACAAAATTATGGGGACCATGATGACAACACCACTGATAGTCCCAAGCATTAGATACATGTCCCTGATACTTCTCTCTCCTTCCTTTGTTTTCACTGCCAAATAGACTTTGATTTTCTACATGCAGAGAATAAAAACTTACTATCATGCATCTGAAATAAGGTATTCACACACTAGAAGGTTCAGGAGTTGAAATCTTCTCTGCATCTCTTTTTAGAAGCTTTGTGCTAATCACATTGATTTTGAGTTCTAATTAGTGAGCTCAATGTATTAGAAACTGCAAATTGTCATCTGAAGGAGACCAAATTTCCATAAAATGCAGATAAAGCATTAATTACAGGTGCATCTCACTCTGAAAGGACATGACTTACATATTAAGTCCTGTACTATATAATTTCTGGCATAAGTGTTAAAGCATTTTTATTTAAAGCCGTCATAAATTTGTGCTTCCTTGAAAAGAACCAGAAAAATTTCCTCGACAAATACCTAAGACCAGTACCTATTCTTATATTCTGCAAACAAATCAACACATACCAATATCTTCTGGGATATTCAGGTAGGTATGTAGGTAGAAGAATTTGAAATCTAGAAGCAAAATAATACAAACCTCATCTGAGCCAACTACAACTACTTCTCTTGGTTACCTGTCTTTTTAATTTGGTAATTAATTTAGTCTATTTATTAAATTTTAATTGTTAACTCGGTTTTCTTCTTGTTGTGTTTCATCTTTAATTCATCTTTTTCAGGAATCTATTCATTTTCTCACTCTTGTTATTAAAATTCCAGAAAAACTAGGTAAACCCAGCTTATGCTGCTGCAGTCAAATCCCAAAATAAATCATAAACTCCAGACAGGGGTAACCTCTAACTGAAAAAATCCTGCCCACCAGGGGCTGCTACCAAAGATAATTCATGTTCCCAAGAGTCTGTAATTCTTAAAAATAAACTACAGTCATTACCACAGAATTTAAAATATTTTATATCAATATTTTATTTTAATTTTGAAGCGTCTGGTGTCTTTGTGAGCTACGCAGTTTCTCAGCAATTTGGGTTGCTTCCAGAGAAAGTTATTTTTAAAACATTTAAATGTGTTAAATTTGTGGACAATTACATTTTAAATCTAAGCATATGGTTCTATTGTGTTAAATCCTTCAATAATTCTTTGAATATCTCTTATCTTGCAGTTAATGTCACAAATGTTTTCACTTATTACCATGTTCCATAAAAATATTCCCCCATGTGTCATTCTGATTGTATTTTATTTCCTGCTGTAACCCACAAAATCTATAAATATTTTTTCATGTATCTTCTTATTTCAACAAATGTCAGCAATAATGCATGCAGAGAGGGTTTTTTTAAAATAAACACTATTTTTAATTTTCATTACATGCCTTCTTGGCAGTAAATCAAATAGGTTACACAATATTTGGTAAAAGCATTACTGTGGTTCATATTGCATGTTTTTAACCTGAACACAGCAGTTGCAAGGAAAAAAAGAGCAATTTTTGTCAAAGCAATTCAGTCAAAGTATATAAGTTCATTTCTCCCTGTGCAATGAAAACTATTTTCCTTATATTTATGTTGGAATTCACTGTAACTGATGTTAGCTCAGTAGTTTTTGATTTTCTGTAAGTAGTGCAGCACTGGGTTCATCCTATTCTCTGATTCTTTGTGGATTTCTTCTGACTCCTTGCATGCCTTTTGCACAGAATAATGCACCAAAAAAAGGCACAGACCTTGATCTCCAGAGCACAGAGAGATCTTACAGTGACTTCTGATGGGAACAGTCCTGTCCACACCTGCCTGTTCCTAGCTTCATGTTCCCACCACCTCTCTTGCCTCTCTGGTGCCTGATAGATGAGCAGTGAGCTCATGAAAAAAACTAAACCATCAGAAAGTTACTCTTACAGAGAGTAGCTGTGCTGTGCCAGGGCTGGATGACACAGGGGATGTGACTGTGGAACTGGAGAAGAGGGGCCAGACCAGTATGTCTGGCAACAGTTCACCATGAGATCAATTTGGCCTTAAAGAAAAACCTCACCTTTCCTTAGCAGCCTGGTAACACATCCAGTTAAAAAATTCAGCATCTACTGGGCGCCTCTGAGTATTCCAAATTAATTAACAGTTTTGGTCCCTACCTTTAGGTCTCTTGGCAAAAGAGGCTAACAGTATGATTTTGAACATAAAGGCCTCTGTCACCTGCAACATCAGCCCAGACCTCTCCTGTGCTGCATGGCCAGGCACAGGAAAAAAGCTTAAGCAGGACATGTGCAGGGCAGCAGCTCTGCGACCTTACTGGGGAGGGCAGGAAGAGGCTGAAAACAGGAAAGTGAATCATTCATCACAAAAAGCTTTCATTCCTCCTTTCAGGCTAGGTGACAGCTCTAATTCCTCAAGCTCTATTTTCCTACAATTCTGATGAATTTTTATGGATATGACTGTCACAAACATTGTTGCAAAGGTCTATATTTAATATTGAAAATCCAGGTTGGGCGTATCACAAAGCCTTTATACGTCTGCCTCCCTTTTTCATGGCATTTTGTGCATTTTCAGACACACATATGCTTTAAAGCCAGACAATTAAAAGACAAGTGTTCAAATATAATTTGATTGGATTAATTAACCAGAAGTTTCAAAGGAGCTTGCCTGGGATTTGTGTTTCACTCCCAACAACAAGCTCCCTCCTCCAGCTGATGCCCTGAAACCCACTGAGAGGGCAGCTGTCGGACCTCCTACTTCAAAACCCAGGAGCCCACCCAAGGAGATGCCTTGCCCTGAAGGAAGGTGGAGGGAAAGCTCAGATGCCGAATAGCTCTGGCTGCCCTCAGCCCTGGCTGGCCTGAAAGCCTCAGCCCAGACAGGGAGCTCCTGGCAGCTGTGAGGCACCAATCTGTGCACAGCCACGTCCATGAATTCTAGAGAATTCCCTTTGTGCCGAGTGCAGGTCACTCTGCACATCACCCAGCAGGGTTAAATGTGCAGAGTGAAGCTGTGGGGCTCCCATTGCTCCACTGGCAGAGGCCAGCACAGCACAGCACAGCCGAGCTGAGAGCATCACTGCAGGGCAGACTTCAGCCACCTGCTGCAGAGGAAGAGAAGGAAGGAAGGAAGTGATATGGGAAACGTATATACCTATGAAAATTCACAATTTTAGAAGCATATAAAGTGCTTGAACAGGTGGAGGGGAGAACAGAATTATACACAGCTTATTTAGCAGTCTTGTAAAAGTAGAGAAACAACTTGTACCAGAATGCAGAGGAGTGTAACTTGCTAGGTAGAAGTAATTAACAGAACACTTAGGAATTTAGTTGCTAGGTAAAGGCCATAGAGACAAGATGTGTGTTGTTAAATCTCAGTAAAGCAGGACTTGGGTATTGTGAAGACCTGATAAAGCAGAACAAGTTGACTGAGAAACGAGCAAGAACCAGGCTCCTGGTTTTGGCCAGGACAAACTGACCTGGGAATTAGCCAAACCTTCACTGCATCTGCTCAGAGATGGAGGAAGACTTCTTACTTCATCAGAGGACCCCTGGATATGAGCACCAGGAGGTTGAATTATGAAGACTAATAAGCACCACGGAAGACTAATTATAATATGAAGCACAAGGAGATGGAGAATGGGCAGGGAATGGGTGGGCAGGGAGGTGTGGGTTTGTGGGATCTAAGTGTATTTAGACCTTAAACCTGTCTCAACCACGTACACATATTTGGTGGAAATATCCTCTATGCATCCCAGCTGGAATAAAACTTTCCTGCTTTACAATTTCTAATCGTAAAGTCCTTATTCTGCAACACAGGAAGGAAGGAATAAACAACTGCAGAAGACAGGGGGAACATGTCTCCAGCATTATTCCTGAAATAGGGATACACTAAAACACAACGCCAAACACTGATGGTGATCTTTGGAATTGCAGGGGTTGTAGTCACAGGGTCCATTGCACATGGGAATTCTAGGTAAGGGGTCAAGCAGCAGTTCAGGCTGGAATATTTATATTAAGACAAAATACAGCATGTAAATCAGCAACAATCTCATCAGAGACTTTGGTTTTCTATGACAATGTGATCATATCTCTTACAGTTTGCTTGGATATACCAAAAATGAACATGCATCTTGACCAAGCAACAAACTCACTTTTATAATCTGTTGCTTTCATTTTTATCTGAAGGCAAAACTAGTTTGGTGTTTTTCTTATTATTTTCATTAGGTACCTGGTTTGAAACCAGGTTTCAAAACCCTCAAAGACAAAAACAATCAAAGAAGTTACTTACTTCAGCATTCAGGGAGTCAGGGGGTTTACTTGTTCCCTTGCCTGCTGTCACAAAGGCTTCCTCTAGACTTTTATATTAGCTTTTATAGAAATAGTTGCTTGGTAATGTGTCCTTTTGTGGCTGCTAGGAAGTTCTTTGAGTGTATTCTTGACATCTCAGAAAAAAAAAAAGTGTTCTCCAGACAAAGCTCCTGAAAACAATGAATGAAAATTAAACTTTTTTTCCTCAGAAAGCACCAATATATGTATCACTTTCAGCACAGTTTTATTCTACTTTCCCATTTACTTAAAATAGTTCTATATTTTGTGTTTCAAACAATATATATTATATAAATGCAGCTACAGCTGAATGGAACAAACAAACAATTTTTAAGGGGAAATTACTCAGGCTATAGTGAAGCATGAAAACAAGTCATTCTTCCCTGCACACGTGAAGAATTATTAAAATGGTAAACCAAGACACTGAAGACAACATAATGTCACAGAATGCCTCGGGCCAGTCTTGTACTATCTGAGCAAGAAAAGTACCTGATGACAGCACTCTGGAATGTCTTTTGCAAGGAGTGCTGACCTGATAGTGCCTTCATTAACTCAAAAAACTCCATTGTGTGAATGTTGAGATAGGATTTTAACTGCAGGTAAAGCATGCTTTCTTCTGAGAGGTTAGAGTTGTCTGGGAAAAAAATCATGAGGCACCATCTGCAAGTCTGCCAGCTTGTATAAAGTGTTGGAAGGAGTTAAGTTGAATTAATGTGTAGCTGATACAAATTTGAGGACAAAAGTCACCTGTTGCAAAGCAATATTTTTGTTACTTTCTCTTTCAAACCTTGAACCAGTTCTAGTCATATCTAAACACCACAAACAATATTATGTGAGAAAATACAATGAGAAAACAGAGTACAGGATCAAAAAGGAGACCAAAATTAACTGTCTCTGGTAACCTGGAAACCCTGTAAAAGGAAACTGCCTGACCACATGTACATTATTGTAGGCTCTACAGTCCTGCCTGTATCACAGACGCTTTTCTTGTTTGGAGCTACTTGACAGTTGACAATGAAAGGAACATCTGTTTTCTGTTTTTAAAAGATTGAAGCAGGAATAGAAACAATTTCTCCCTGTGACAGTTCAGTCACTTTCCTGATGCCAGTTTTAATCAGTCAACAAACAGAATTAGAAACGTATAGCTGTTCTTCATAGCCTGATGAGATACAGCAGTGGCCCCAATCCAGAACATTAAAAAAATCTCTAGATGGATGGCAAAATGTTAAGGGACTGACTGAAAGTTCTTAGTTTCTATTTTAACTTTTAAAAAATCTCATATTGGAGGTTTATTTCCTCAAAGGATATCTCACGTTTGCTTCATGAATTCAGTATGAAGTTTGACATCCACAGCAGTCATCCTACCTTCCTTTTTACCAAGGGTCTTTCTCAACATCTGCTCATATCCTCCTGAGCGCTTTCCTGAGCTCTCTCCTACACTTTTAGGGGGCACATCACAGCTCATTGACCACAAAGAGTTCAGTGCCTGGTGCTCATCTGCCAGCTCCTGCCTGAGCAACACTCTGCCTTTAGGCCAGTGTCCTATTTGCACCTTGCTTTCCTCTTTCTCTCTTGCAGGCGAGCTCACTTCTGTCAGACTGTGCCTGGCCCCCTGGCCAGAGCACTGTCTTTGTTGGCAGCCCAAGTGAAGGACTGGATTCCTGTTCTTCACAGCCTGAGCTGAGACTTTAATTTTCACATCTGCTTTTCCAGTTCAGGGCATTGCAGATGAAGATCTTGGTGTAGCTAAAGATCTTCTGAATGTCTATGTTATCCTCATTTTTGGGGAAAAAAAACCATTTTATTAAGGGAGGAATCTATATATGACTGCCATAGCATGGCGCAGAAAAACACTAGTTTTCCAGAATAATAATTAGGGCAAAGGGGGGGAATGATTTTTCTTTGAGAATCTGTAATTTCAAAAATCACTCTGGGACACAATTGAGCAACCTGACTTCAGCAGGCCAACTCCATGCAGTGTTTGATTACATGTTTAAATATTTATACTTAGATGGCATTAAATCTGAAAAAACCAAACTGATATCTTTGTAATCCCAACTTCAATACAAAAAGAGCAAAGTTGAAATTTTCATCACTCTTACAAAGTCACTTACTATTTAATAAAAGAAATTCCTCCCACAACACAAAGTTACCTTGTCAGAAATCACTCACAGGTCCAATAAAATTAAATATCTTATACTTTTTCTCAGATGACAGCAGTAGTAATCCCAAAGTCAGACAGAACTGTTCAAATGCCTTAAACACTTGTCAACAACCCAATGGGTGACAGATTTCTCCTTTAGAAGTGGGAAGCAGCAGGCTGTGAACGTGCTCAATGCCACACCAACCTGAACTGGAGATTTCTTTATGAGAGGAACTACAAAGGTGATTAGACCCTAAGCACTGCTCAATGGCCATAAACATTTTATTGCCTTCTAATCTTACTGACTTCAGACTGTCAGCAATGCTATTTCTGCTCCATTTTGTTCCTTTGTTAGAAATCCAATGTAAAATTGCTTTTTTCTTAATTCTTTATAAACCTGACCACCTTTTGGGATGCAGTCAGCAACTTTTCTTACATTAAGGAATTATCAAGATACTTCATATAAAGTAAGGAATCAGTAAGGAATTTTCATTTCCAATATTTTAAACAAATTTTTAAAACAGTTTTCATTTACAATATTTTAAAACACAAAAAAAATGTTCACAGCACATGAGGAAATTTGTTATCATAAAATGACAGAATTGTCCAACAAGGTTAGTGTAAATTTTGATGATATTAAATTCATCCAATGTATGGATACAGAATAAACTGATGCTTTTAATAATAAAAGTACTGATATTAAATCATTGTTGTAAACAGCAAGCTTCACACCAGTGTCATAACACTTTCCCTACATTTTAGATTAAAAAATAGGTATTTAGCTTAACAATTGAGTTTTCATAAGTACTTCTCTATTGCAACAAAAATTTTGGTATTTTGGTGAGGAAAATCCTTTCAGTATGAGCATGTTAAAATTAAACATTTGATAGAGCACTTTGAATCTCAGAAAATATTGCCTAAAATATTGCTTCTATGTGAAAAGTTCTTTCCCATTGAAACACTGTGTATAATCATATAAAAGTAGAAGCTACAGGTTTTTAATTTATGCAAAAATTCTAGAATTAAGCCTTCCCAGTTCCTACACAACTTATTTTTCAATAATAAACATTTTTCTCATTCTTAGTAATTCCTGAAGCATTTCAAAGGCATGAATAAATGATTCTCACCGTAATTAGCTCATGAATGGTAATTTCTCATCTTGTGAAAAGTTCCCATTTTATTCCTAACAATGCAAAAAGACAGGTTATAATATAATCAAAATAAGATACTGAAACAGAAAACATATTGCTATCAGGAGATTTTCAAAACTTCCAGCCTGATAGGGACAGAAAATAAGTAATACAGAATGTATTTATTTGTTCTGTAGACACCCTGTTACAAAGTAGTGAAATATGCTGTGGTTTAATATATTGAATTTCACTTTAAAATAGCTATCTAAACTCATTGTGTTTTGCTATTGAATCTCTACTTATGTAAAGTTTTTATTTTTAACATAAACTTTAATTATGTTTTCAACATTTGGATTAAGACAATGTGGTTAATAAAAACCATGTAATGACTCACTTTTTCATTACACAAATTAATATATTGTTTTCATTACTACAGTTTTGACTAGAAGAAACAAAAGTTGAAAATAATTTATTAGCAAAGCATATCTTGTTTTGTTTCCTATTTCTACACCGTTAAATATCTCTTTATTTATTTTCAACTGTTAGGGGGAAAGAAGAATGTTCACTTTACCATTCTTCCAAGTTTCTTTTGCCATATGGTCCCTATCAATAACTGACAATAAGGCTTGAACCAATTTTGTCATGAACTATCCTGGTTTAACTGTATGGTCTCTGTTCCCTTTAGCCAAACCAGAGGAGTTCAGACTGCTCTGGAGGCATTCTGAATTCAAGATGACATTTGGGCACTCCAAGGCAGAGCAGAACCAGTTACTGCTCAAAAGCCTCAAATAATCACAGGTACAAGGAAATTTTATGGGGAAGGAGATACGAAAAATCAGAGAGATTTTTCCTGCATGGATGAGTCCCACAGCCCTCACATAACTGTGTTCCAAGTGGTACAGAAATTTGAAGAGAAAGGGAATACTTGATCAGCTCCTGGCTTAGTTCCTACTCTAAAAGGTGTCTGCAAACGAACATGTTCAGTACAGCAGCTTTGGGAATGTCATAGGGTGCAGTTATGTCTGGGAAACCCACATGTGCAGCGTGTTTCCGTGGAGAACATCTGTAATGTAAAACGGGTATTGATTACAGGCTGTTTAGGCTTGACTAGGTGTGTACTCTACAATTCCTAGAACAGATATGTGAATCCGCCCCAAAAGAGGGAAAGACAACCCTTGGTAATAAATCCTGTTGATATCCGAAGGGCTGGTTAACCTTCAGCAAGTGCCCTTCGTGCGAATGAGCAGCTCCTGGATAAAAAGACGGTGTTTCACTGCCCTCTAATGGCTGCCCAGAACCAGCGCCCTTATTTTGCATTTATTCCCCAAAAAAACTCTCCCCAGCAGGCCACTGAGACACAGACTTCTAGCCAGAATGAACCTCACATACTTGTCCTCACATGCCAAGACCTGTGAAAAGTAACTATACAGCACCCTGGGCGTGTTGGAAAAACAAAACTAGAACCCTCCTGAGTGGAAAGAAGGTTCTTCAAACCAGAGATGTAACTTTGTAGTTGATGGGTAGTTGGACAAAGTCTCTAAAACATCAGTGACTGAAACTTCAACATCTGAACAATTCTTATCAGTCTGGCTTGATAAGCCCTGAAGGATCTTCTGATGTAGCTCAGAGAAAAGGTATCTTTAACAGCAGTTTCAGACTTTTTGTGTCACTGCCTAGAAATTCTCTTAGTAACAAATTTATGGATACAATATTTAAATCCAGACTTTTAAGTGTTTTCTTTTTATGGCAAACTACTGTTCACAGAGGTCATAGGACCTCTTTGGAGTAGCTGCTTCTCAGTGTCAGGGAGGGATTTACTGTCCAGTCCTCAGTAGGAGTACCAATGACAATAAAGATCCCCCAGCTATTAAAAATGACAGAATCAATCCTATTGAAGTGTCATGTGACTACTTAGCATGAATTATAGTGTGAGTCATTTTTTTAACCAGGGAAAAGAATAAGCTGGTAAACCACCCATTTATTTCAAAAAGAGCATTCAGGGATGCTATTTTCCTGTGGAACACTGTGGATGAAGAGCCCGTCATCATAGTAAGGGCAAGAGCCCTAAAGCAAGTACATTTTATATTAATACAAAAACCCTACAACAGTGCCATTTTTTGTAGATTCTATAAATTTCAAAAACGGATGGTATCTAAATTGCTCTGTTGCTTTAATCCTGCTCCACTATTCAGGCATGTATATTTCATGCTGACAATACACAGAATTTTCAAACTTTTATGACAATAATTCTTGCAGTTCATCAAATATATCTTCATCCTGTAGTTGGAATCTATCCAGCTGGGGGGTTTTCCATGGAAAATCTGATACAAGACCAAGTCTTTCTTTTCAGAGCTAGAAAAGACACAGGGTAAAAATGGTTAGGAAAATTTATATCTGTCCGCAGGTAAATAATTTTGGGTATGTTTTAGTGTGTGTTTTTATTGAAACAGGATCCAGAAATAAAAAGATTTCTTTTTTCCATTTTCCATTTTTTTTTTACTAATTCTAAGTGCTTATGATTCATTTGACTTGGTTGTTTTGTTGTTTTCTTTCTTTTCATCTCTTCCTTCTTATGTAATAAGTGAACAACAGCTGTGCTCCCACTGAGCTCTCCGTCAGTATTACTTCGGTGATTTTGAAACTAAGTAAGCAAACTGTCTCACAGTGACCTGGAAGCAGTAATAGTAGGATCAAAAGATATTCTGTTATCATCTGAAATGTGCCACAATTACATGTTACAATGGCTTCAAGCAGCATTGATTCAACTGGAAGCTTTCAATAAACCAATTTTAACCGGTGCTGAAATCTCTGGATTCATCTTATTGCAATGGAGAGCTTTTGCACAAATTGGATATTTGCAGAGAATCTTTCATTTTTTCTGCTTTAAACAAAACTGTTCTTATAACCACAGTCACTAAAGGAGCCAATGTTCCTTGTTTGCATGACCACGTTGGCAATCAATTTATGGAATTATTTCATTAAAGCACTGAATAATGATGACATGTTTGAGAGCTCTGCACATGTTGCATGAATTTAATGCATGCAATGGTTTGGTTGATTTTTGCCCTTCAGAAATTTATTGTGAGGAATAAGGAAAATGTAGTGGTAAATAGAGAAGGTGCAACTTCATCATAGGCAGAAATTTGAAGACTAAATTCTATCACATGGTGAAGAAAGGACTGCCTTTGGGGCATAATTGCTTTGAGAGAGAAGCTTTTACTTTATCTGTATCTATTCATCAGCCAAAGTGCTGTTCATGTAGTAGTAAATCATGAGTCTTGTGGACCTGCACCACATAATACTGCAGGCATTGATGAGAATGGATGTGGATACTGAGCAGATGACACTGTTGTTTGTGTGTCAGCATTACTGGAAACTGTGTCAGGGTTACTGGAAAGTGTGCCTGGAACAGGTGCAGCCTTCAGAGCAGTACATGCACTGTGCTTGAGAAAAAAGCAAATTAAGACAAGTTAAAGTGAATGTAGAGACTCAAAGAGAAAAACTAAAAGAGCAAGCCCTCTCTGTTTGAATAATAGCTGGTTTCTTGTCTGACAGGGCAATTAACTGAATGCTGAGGGGAAAGAGAGATTCAGGGTTCATTTTGAGCTCTGCTATACCACATACATTCTGTCGTAGCTTTGCTTCTCTCAAGAGGTCATGGACACGCTCAGCTCTTTAAAAGGGACTGTCAGGCTATACTGAACGTATACATGTACTTTTGAAAAAGTTTTATTCTGTCTTTGAAGGAATACAGAGAGAAAGCTTTTCCCAGTCCAACCTTTGTGCAAGATTCAATACATGAAAAAATGTGTTAGAACTAAAAATAGCAGCACTACCATAAGGACTTCAATGAGAACAGCAAACTATCAGAGTCTAATTGTTAAAATACTGACATACAAAGATCTATAGTTTAACCAGCCTAAACTACCCATTTCTGTCTGCATAGTGATTCCCTACAAAAGCCTTCAGAACAACCAGTCTTAATCTCATCATCCATCTTCAAGTTTTGTAGCAAGAGATTTTTAGAAAAACTCTAACTTACATGGCAAAGAGTATCTTGAAGTATCCAAAACTAATTGAATGTAGAACTCAAGCCTGGGCTAGGAATCAGCTGTATGTCTCAAATACAATTCTTTGCATTGAGCAGCATTATGAGGACATATTAAAATAAGACCAAAACTTACTTTTCAAAGAACACCATTTAGCTGAATTTTTGTTCTTTCCATCCTTATTGATTCTGCCCATTGATCTCATAGGAACCAGAATACTTCACTTTGTTTCTGTCATTCCTTTTCATAATTTTATCCCATAGGTTTCATTTTAATCTGGTCTGTATTCCAGAGGAATCTCAAGTGTCTAGAGTCAGAATGTCTGTCTTTGCAAGCTGAGTTCATAGACATTTCTACCTTCTCAACTAAGATTATAATAAAATTAATTTTTTCAAATTTGAACTTCTCTTTTGAAAGACATGGCTAACGAGTAAAAATAGTATCAGCTCTGTACGATACATAGAACTTTCCTGTTTTGTCTGGTTTGCTTTTTATTCTAGATTTAGCATTCTTTCACTGGTTTTTCTTGGTTCCTCTAATCTTTTTGAAAGAGAAGAAGTGTTTTACAAGTGAACATATGCTCCATACATGTAATGAAACAATAGAACAGATTTTCTGCAAATGTTCTACAGAAAGCCGGTAATTCATGATGTGCACCAAAAGAGGAAATAAAAGCTATTTTCTTGGTTTGAACATCTTGTTTAAATTAGTGATTTACAAGACTATAAATATAATTTCACTATGGCAAAAAAGGAGAGCCATGAAACTGAGTCCAACTCTGCAGATTTGTACTATGATTTGACTTGACAATTGCTCAAATATTTTACTGTAACTGTATGCAGCAAGTGTTCTATGTAGTTGTACATCTCTGATGTGTAAGTGAACAATTCCTTGTTGCCCAGCTGCCTTCAGCATGGGAAGTTGCTTTCCACATGCTTCAGCTGGAATTTCTCTCTGCATGTGAGACTTCCATTTCCCCCAGCCATGAGACTTAAGTTTTCCCCAGGTACCACATCCCTGTCCATAACCAGCCATATCACAGCTGCTTAATGCTTACATCTCCAAGGATTCAATCTACCGGAAAGTGCATTGATATTCTGGCCAGCACAGTGTTCTGCAGAAGATGGGAAGGAGAGGGGAAAAAAAAAGCAAAAAGAAATTTTGGGCTATCTCTTCTTAAATTTCAGTGATGGTAAACCATTTGTGGCTGATACTGTAATGCAAAAAGATGAATTATAATGATGCACAATGCATTTTAAAGTAAAAAATGAAGTATTCAAATGTGGTGCTTGTAGTTTTATCAGTACTTTCTAATTTGAAACTTAATCAGCTATAGAGGAAATATCTTCCAACGTTTTCTCAGAATCCTGGCTGGTGGAAAACATTTCTTTTGGAAGTGTCTGCCAAATGGGTTATTTTCCATGCAGAAATCATACAACGTCTCCCCATGGGCATTTCACTGTGATAGCGTAAATGACTGTGGGAATGGGACAGATGAAGAGAACTCTGGTGAGCATTCCAACATCTGTTAAGTACAAGAAACAAAATGTGGTTGTGAGATGTGCTCCTCCAGCGAATACACACTCTTATCGCTGATAGTCAGCAGATGACGCACAAGCCTGACAAGTCTGGGGGTTTCAACCTAATTGACTATTTTCTTTACTCTGATGAATGAGGAAATTACACCATGCGAAGAAAACTGACAGGGTCTCTAAAAGCATGCCTCAGATAAACCCCAGCTGTGGCATCCCTACAGAATCCCTGCTTATTATCCTCTGCTGTGGACAGTGGGTAATCACTGCATATGAGTGTGTGAATCCTTTAGAGTGGATGCATGAACGCACACACACAAGTAGGGGTATGTAGTGGTGCATTTTGGGTTTTATCAGTTCTCTGCATTCATCTGTTCTTTTGTTTTACAATGGTTTGTCTTATGTACCCCATATTAAACCCTTTTTGGTTTCTCCTGAATTATGGGTCCTGTCCATCACTTTACAGCCTCGCCCTGTGTCTGGAAAATTCCAGGAAGGCCATTGAGGGATTGGCAGGATCCCGGCTCCACCCTGCCCCCACCCCTCCCCCACCCCACCCCCTCCCCTTTGGTATTGATTGGTTCCATTGATTGTCCTTTGTGTTCTGGGTCACTTCCCCCTCCTTCTGGATTGGTTCTAGGCTGTCCCCTTCCTCTTTCCCCACCCCCATACTTAATGTGCAGGACAGAGAGGGAAGGTCGCTTTTGTGAGTTCCCTTTCTGGGAGGAATAAACCCCAGCTGAACCTCCCACAAGAGTTCTCTCTTCTTCCTCGCCACTGCACGCTTCTGCCCAAGGCAAGGACTCACAGGCTCGGAACGGTATCTCAGCATACTGAACTGTGCCTTTTAATGCGAGCTCAGTGCCAGAGCTAGCCAGAAAACAGGACACGAGTTCCCCGAAAGCAACACTGCACCCCCACAGGGGTACTTATGTTCAGTAAGGCTTTCTACCACTGGAGATGAAAAATTCACATTCTATGATGATTTCAATTATTTTAAGTGTCTTGGATACATACATACATTGCTACGTGTGCATATGCACATATGGGCATACACACATATTTTGGAGTATGATGCCCTCTACATCACATTTGACATCTGTGACTCTGAAGCGTGTTGGGTCAGAAGATAATGTGACAACTTTATTGCCATCTCCTGCTTTGTATTTTCTCCCCATCTGCCTTCTAGTGACAGTCTTACATGTCTTTCATTTCCTTTTCCTGTACTGAGTATTTCAAATCTTCCTTCGG
Source organism: Cyanoderma ruficeps (assembly GCA_008694505.1). Lineage (NCBI taxonomy): Eukaryota > Metazoa > Chordata > Aves > Passeriformes > Timaliidae > Cyanoderma > Cyanoderma ruficeps. The sequence continues at coordinate 3,435,813 of VZDJ01000158.1, read as the reverse complement.
GGCTGCCTTCCTCTTTCTTTACCTTCACCCCTCAGCTTCTATCTTTGGATGCTTTCATTTGTGTTTATGACTTTCCACACAGCACCTTTCCTGTCTATAGTTCACCCACAGATCAAGTGCCACACTGCACTCTGGTGTCCCAGCAGGGATTCCTCAAAGACTGATAGTGTCCACAGACAAGAAAGATTCCTACCTTCTACCAATCCACTAAAAAAAAAAAAAATCTCTTACTTTCTGTCAAATATCAATTTATACAATTGGCTCTACATTTATCTGGTCCAGTCATGATCTGTTCTCATCATCTTCTATGATTTTGCCTGAAATTTGAGATCAGACATACTCATTTAGTGAAATTGATGCAAGCTTTCTGGTTTTTACTGTCACTTTTTGACTTTCGGTCTTGTCCTAGAACCTTTCCATTATCATGCAGAGATTTTCACTATAAACACTTTGTAACTCTCCGTGTTATACCATATACCACAGTACGAGATTCTTGACTACATGAATCATTCTATTTTATGTTCTTTTTATAAACTCATCTTCTAATAGTATTTTGCATCAGCATTAGATTTCTCTATTTGTCTATCTCACTGCCCTGCTTATAGTTTAGGAGACTTCTGATAGTCAATTTATGTGAGTTTTCTTAATTTGGTTTTATAATTGCTACTCACCATCAGCAGAAAAGACAATAAAAAATTTGCATCCCATATAAGAAAACACAGGTATCCCACAGACAAATCAGCATCTATATTCTAGTTTTCATTAAAATCTGATAGATGATTTACAACTGAAAAGCATTACTAGTTTTTATAGGACATAAAGTGGATGTATCTTTGATATGGTTCAGGGAAAGCCTAATTATCTTGATTTATCAGAATTCCAACTTAATCTTAATGTCTTTATTAACACCCTTAAAGTATTTTACACTTCTAAGGATCATCACTGGGTACATATACTTACTAAAATTATAGACATATCTGGAATCTTAGATGTGCTCTGGGAACTTTACGTTTCCACAGCTTTTTACATGCATATCAGGGTGTAGCAGGGTAATGCAGTGGAGAACTCAGTTGTTAGTACCCTAGCCCTAATACCCTTTATAGAGGTTGCAGCTTTATAAATTTGCAGGAAAATGGTAATTACATTCCTGGAAACTTTTGGAATGTGGGTGTTGTTTTTACAGCACCCAGGAGCAAAAGAAAAAAGAAAGAATTCTCTATGAAACGTTTGAAAAAAAAAATCTTGAAATGTTTCATGTTGATCCCTTCTAAAATATTTCTTCCTGCCTATTTATTAGGATTCATAAACCCAAAACCCTCAGCTCAGTCAAGTTATTACAGCACTGGGACAGCTCTTCAGATGAGCTGCCAGGCTGGGGCCCCACAAAAGCCCTTCCCTTAAATCCAAGAAAGCAAGGAAAGTGTCTTGGCAAGCAAGAGGCAAGTTTAGATGTTGTTTTCCCTCTGGTCTGCACTCAAATCAAAGTATCCAATTTCTCAGAGAAGTGGAGTGACTTAAACACATCTGCATTCTCTGGTGGAAATTGTTCTGTTGGTAGTTTCTCACATGTTCTTGTTATGAGCTCAGTAGGTCAGAGCATGGGGCTAATACTGCCAGGGCTGCAGGTTCAACACCAGTGTGGGCTATTGGCTTAAGACTTGATGATGAGTTGGACCTTATCCCTTTCTGCAAGTCCCTTCCAACTCAGAATATTCTATGATTCTGTGATTTGTACACATATATAAATTTATATCTACGTCAAATACCTGTTTTCTTTCAGTTACCCATATTGTAGCCTATGGACAGTAGGATATTAAACTCAATTTAAGTGTTATTTACATTTTCTTTCCGTGAATGTAAATCACTGCAGTCCTAGGAAGCACAGCATCAGGGTTTTATAGCCTTACTGATGACACAACCTTACCAAGGTAATTTGGGGGTGTTGCATCTAGGTGTCCAATCCCTTTCTAAAAAGAGGTCCCAAAATGCCTCTGCTTGTGATCAGACAAACTTGGTGAGTCATGTGTAAGACATTCCCTCAAGAATTCCTTTTCCTAGGCCTCCAGCAATAGCCAGAAGGTTGCAGCTGCATGGAAATGGAACTGTTTGTTCAATTCCACTTGTTTCAAGTACCATAAGCCTCCTGTGAGTAGAGCTCCCTTTGGTCTCCAGCCTGAAGCTGTTTTACAAGCAAAGAGATACCCAAACACACTCTGCATTACGTGACTGCAGGTAAGATTGAGCTACTATAGATATTTATTAGGTGATTTACTATTACATAGTGAATGCTGTGAGGATTTTGCTGCAAAGCTCACTTCAGTGTGGAATTCATTTGACAAAATGTATGTGCCAGCAGGGTAAAGAGCCAACTAACACAGGTCATAAGGATTGCACACAGAACGTGTTTATGTCTCTCCTCCAAAGAGAGCTTGGGGTGTGAGGAGATGTGCCTTTTGAAGTGTAAATGTTTGCAATTAGTGAGCTGGATGCTCCTGGGGTTTGTCATCCCTACTGCTTAAAGCCTGAGAGCCCCAGGCCACTCACTGAAGATGACCGGTTGTGCAGCCAGCAGTGGGGTAATGACCACCCACCCAATATTGCTGAAGTTATCAAATCAGGAATTTCAGGATTATTGATTCTTAATGACAACTGCCAGGTCGCTATTTAATTTTGTCAGTTCAGTCCTAAAAGTTGTCTGTATGTATGGCTGAATATTTGTTATGTGACAAATTCTTGAAGACCCGTCTGACTCACCAAAGGAAAATAGTTAAAATATGCTAATCTTAAAACACAGTAATGAAGTTCCCTGGCATTCAGCTAGTTTGTTCAAAGTTGAGTGCATTTACTTCCCAAACGGACCAAACAGATACCTGCCATTTCCCAGCATCTCCCAGTTCCAGGAGCCCACTCAAACTTCATCTCAGAATTTAAACAATACAGACAGATGATAAAGAAGCTGAGGTTACCCAGGCTTCACAGGCAAAGTGAGTCACACAACGTACTGCACCTGGCATAATGTAAACCAAATGTGCCCAAAGTCCTTTCCTGTCTCTGACCCTGAGTCAGCTGACTCAGCTGTAAGGCCTGATTTTTGACTGTTGCAACACTGACTAATTAAGACCTAATTTTAACATGAGGTCCCAACTGCCTTTAGGTCACTCACACACAACCAGATCCATTTTTTCCCAGATGAAGTTTCAGCAAGTGTACAAAGGTAAAGAAAGCGTGAGTATCTTGGAAGTTTCTTTAATTATCATGTGAGTTTCTTACGTTATTACATGCGTCCTGGAACACATACATTGAACAAAATCACTATATAATCATTTTTGTGATAGCCTTTTTAACAATATAGAGCAGCATTTGCCTTTGAAATTCATGTTTTGATCGTGTTGGTCAGATGTGCCAGATGTGCACAGGTGCAGGCAGTTTTGTATGCAATACACAGAGATCTAGTCTTGCTCCCTGTCACAGAAAAATAACTAAACAGAAAATAAGTCTGTCTAGTAAGAAACACCTCATTTTGTTGTGAAACTAAGCTGTGAAACCATCATGAAACTTTTTGGATAAGTACTCGGATCCCACCACTAGCACTTGAAAACATGACTTCTTGGAGTGTAAAAAGCTCTTCTCCTCTTTCTGTTGTTTTGAACACTGTTCCCTTTCCAGGATTGTCCCATGGAAGCTGATGCAACCTTTGAGGAAGATGAGAGCCAGCACTAGCAACCAGTGTCAGTGATAGAGAATTAGACCTCAAACACTCTGTGTTCAAATGCCATCTCTATACATGTGACCCAAATGAACTGGATTTTGCAGTAAGAAAGGAGATTGCTTAACCCCCCAACTGCAACCCCCCAAATAAACTTGATGTCATTTCCCAGTGTATTCCCAGATCCTCCAGATCAGACCTGAAAAAGACAGGGTTTCTCCTCACAACAGTACAATAACAGGAATTAAAGAAAAATATGAAACCATATGGCCAAATTTCTAATGTTCATTGCAATGGCACTATTTTTGTTATTGACGTTTTCTTGTAGTATTTTTCATCATCCTGTGTAGTCGATCATGTCACAGACCACTAATTCATTTTTTTTCAATCTGTGTGGTGTCTTCTTATTTTCCATGTTATATGATTTTGTCAACAGGTATCTCAGGTGCAAATGTCTCACTAGCTTTAAACCTGGGTACTTGGATATCTACACAAATTGAAATGCCTGTGAGTGACCGTTTTCTCCCTGCCTGTGAAAGCCCCATTCATCAGCTGTGATGTGTTTGTTTCTGCACCACCAGCAGTGTATGTGCTTATGCCATTGATTTAAAAAGAAAGGAACAGGCAGTGAAGGTATGTCTGCAAATGACATGTCCCCTGTACTCAGCACTGGGGAGGGGCTGCCCTCCATGTTAACCATGTCATCAGGATCAAAACTGGGATCTGGGTTTCTCATAGGTGTCCTCCATGCTAGGAGTTTCCTTACTATGTTTCTGTTAAAACTAAAGAACATTCCTTAAGTTGCAAAATTGGCTAGAATTATTTATATATTTATTATATCTCTTTTCTCAAAAGGCCTACTGGGACCTCATGATCTAAACTGGAAATCCTTGGATGCAACCAGCAGACACCAAGCACCTCCTTTAAGAAAACTGAAATAGCATTTAGTACTTGAGCAATTTCCCATGCAGATACCACTGTTATGACTGCAACAGAAAATTACATATATGGCAGAGCTTCCAGTGTGTGGGAAGGAGATGTTAGCATTTTCCATTGCTCCTACCACGGAAATCAGGACCTGAAAAGTACAGTCCCGGTTTCTCATAAAAGCTGGTTTTAACAGTATCCAGGGAAATACATTATCTGATTTTCTAGCAGAAAATAAAGGTTTTGCTGCTAGTCCTTTGGCTCAGGGCAAAGAAAATTAACAACTTGGTGTCTTTAATGATACATTGACTTAGCCAAGCTCATGGCAGGCAGCTGCTGGCATCTGAGCTGGCACCAGCAGCCTTTGCTCCAGACTCCACAGAACAAGCACTGAAGCAATGCAGGCAGGAGGAGCTGAAATACCTTTTCAGCCTTACAAGCTTCCATAGGAAATCATAGGAGGGAAAAGAAGGTCATAGCATGTATGGAAAACCTACAGTAATCATACTGAGAATGTAAGTTATTTAATAAACATGGGGGAAAGGGTTTGAGCTGTTCAATTTAGTGTATTTCTCAGTCAATCAATGAATCTATTGCTGGCAAATCAAATACATTAATGACCTACTATCAAATATCACTATTTGTGCTATGTCTTCCTACTAGCAATTTAAAAAATTCTTTTTTTGTGCAGTTTCTGTAAAACTTACTTTAAATTTCAAAGCAATGTAACTACATCTAATCTTGGATTCTCTCAAAAGTTTACATTTGCATATTTCTTACACTTACATATTGTGTTATCAAGTACGATAAAACATCCTGTTTTCTAACCATGATTTAATTTATGTAGATCAATGATAAACAATACACTTGAGATTTTTCCTAAGAAGATCTGTAGTTAAATGCCTCTTATTGACTGGATATAAGTAAATGATGCAAATGTTTTATTTGATAAATGAATATATCTTTTCTGTGAAGATAAAAACCCATAATCTGTTCATTCCATGAGACCAAACCACTTTTAAAGGTGTGACATTTAAAATAAGTATAACATCACCAAAGTTGAACATCAAAGTGTTTCAACTGGCTGTCTAAAAAGTACCAGTCCTTTGCCAGCATAAACCTTAAGAGCTGCTTGTTTTCATGACTGTCATGAGTTTAGCAAAATTCTGCCTTCACTTTAGTTTCCCAAGGAAAATTAAATCAGTTACTGTGAATGTCTGTTTATCCTAAGTATAATCTAGAATATACAAATATACACTGCAATGTAAAATCTCCACCTAGTGGTCTCTTTTTACTGTGGTACACAGATCACACATCCGAAATGCCAATATATCAGCCTATTGTTGCTGAGAGGACTGGTGAGTTAAGCCACAAATAGAGACAAAATAACACCAAATAAAAGGGTATAATTTGCTTTATCTGGTATTTACATTCATATTCAAAACTAAGTAATAAATTTAGGCTATTTTTTTAACAAATAGGCAAAGGAAAGTCATAATAAAAGAAGACTAGCCCAGACCTTAAGCTCCCTCCTGCAAAACTATTACACAATACATGAATAAAACCACTTTCCTTATTGTTTTTCAGGGATGTTGGAGGCAATCACATTAATGCCTTAACTAATCTCACCTTCCTGGAATGTGATGTGCTCACTGTACTGTAAGAAATACCATGTATTCAAATAAGGCAACAAAACCCTTTTGAATATGTGTGGCTCTCAGTCCTCAACATAGGATTTGTCTGGATGTATAAAGCCTCATCAGGACAGCTGTGCTTTTGTCAAGGAGGTATTCTTTACGATTAATTGCATTATTGTATGCGCAGTCACATGGCACATTTTGGCAATTGTCACAATCACTTGCTTCAACAAACTGAATAAGAAACAGGCCTACTGTATTATTTTTGCCTTGTGATCAGATCATGAGCACCAGGGTGCTTTTCAAACTCTACTAAATCCTGGGACTTGCAATCAGATCACGAAGCAGGAAACAATATAGTATGCATGTATCTCAGTATACAGATATTTTCTCTTGTTGAATCCATTCCTCTTCCAGAATGGGCTTTCCCTTTGCTGGAAACCCAAGCAAAACATTAAAATGAAAATAAAATATATTGGTTATATTAACTAAAATATAAATAATTAAATAACTTGCATAAGGTAACAATTTTTATGTATGTATATTCAGCTGTCTCTCATATAACACACAGAACAAGAAAAGGAGGCTCACGAACATGAATAGATATTCTACAGTTTAAGAAATGCAAAATGCTCATTGGTGTTATTCATGTGGTATCTTACCCGTGAGGAACAGGAACTGGGGCTGTATCAATCACAATGAGAGAAAAAGCAAAACATGCTAAATTTGTACATGTGGCATTTCTCTGTGAATAAGAAATCCCACAGTCTTTAATTAAAAAAAAATAAATCCATATTTCCCTTTTACTTTGCAATTTGCTTGCTTTTAATTAAAACTAAGGAAAATTTTACTTAAACAACTACTTAGTGTTGTGTAGTTTTCTTTTGTAGTGACTACAGTAACTTTGCTGCAGCTTGAAAAAATTCATCAGGTCCTGTGCAATTTCTAAGAAAACTAGGGGAAAAAAGCACCAAGCAGTAATACTGAAACATGAAATTTACACTCAATAATAAACTGAATCATTAGGTACTCACTCTAATACATATTTTATTTTGCAGGTTTCTTCTTGGAAAGCAAATTTGCTTGTTACCTGCAAATACCTTGTTGTCATTAAAAGATTTGGGGGAATCCTGAGCTTTCTGAAATCTCTTTTTAAATTATGGAGTGTGAGCTCTTCTGTGCCTGTAACCTGTGAGTGCACTGCACCTTTGCTGCCAGAGGTGACGCAGGAGGTTGTGCAGAACTAAAGGCAGAAGGACAGAAAGTGAGAAGGCGAGAGAGAGCTGCAGGCAGGGCTTCCGGGAGAGGGGAAACATTTCAAAATTTTGTGCGGTTTACAACAGGCATAGTTGCATGGGCTGAAGAACAAGGCCTCCCCCTGTCCTGGAGACTGTCAGGATCCCTCCCTTCTGGGCATAGGAGAGCCCAGCTTTACCTGCCTCCCACGGAGCTGATAGGACGTTTTTCATTTGCTTCGGCTCACTCACAATGAGGATGCTCATGGTCACTGTGAAGTTTATAGAAGGATTGCTAGGGCAGCATCTCTGTGCTCTGGAGGTGAACCAGCCTCTCCCAGGAACTGTCTGGGGAACTGAGACACCTACTGTAAGAGCTGAGACCTTCACTAACCCTGGGGTGAGCGTGTATGCATCAGGCTCATCTGCATACAAAGCAGTCATGCTGCATCTGGGTCTTGGTTCCCTCATTATCTGCCGTGATGTGCTTAGGCAGGAACATAAAACAGCTGAAGAAAATGCAGAAGCTGAAAAGAGAAGGGAAAGCTTGAAGGAGAGGGGGAGCTGTCAGTGGCAGCAGTGGTATGAGTGATTGAAACTGGCTGCTACTGGCTGTGGAGGGAGAGTGGAAGGAATTGATGTTATTTGTTGAAGATACTGATTTGCTGGCATAATGAAAACTCGTTCGCTAATACCAGTCTTCAGAGGTGAATTTACCTTGGGAGTTTTAATTTTTTTTCTTTGTTTTTCCTTGTTCTACCTATATTAAATGTGAAGGCTTCACATCTATGTAATTAGGCTTTGATCCATCTCACCTCTCAGCAATTATTAGGTTCATAAATTATAGAGAGACCTTCAGGCAACCAGGTTCCCAAATTAGATACCTCAGCTGAATTAGTTAGGATGAATCAGAGCTGAAATGATCCATGTTTAGCAAATGCCAAACACCAGTGCCTGTACCAACTGGCTTCAAAGTGACTTACGGATAAAATCAGAGAAAGGAAGTATTGGATGAACTGAAGTGATAATAAAAGCTGATTTTGCTGCAATTAAAATTTTAAGATAGCATGCTTCCTCACCTATAAGGAGAAAATCTCAATACTTAGAGTACCTAAAGTTGGCATACTGAAAGGGATGGGTGGAACACTAAGGGTAAACGTGACTGCTTTTGCTCTCTCAAAGGGATCTCACCAGCAACATGATTACTGACTCACCATGTTATTTGTCCAAAGATATGAAATATTTACAAAAGCTGTGAGATAAATGAGAATCCCACCAACTAATTTACAATGTCTTTTTCCTGAAATAAGTATTTTTTTAAGTAAAACCTCAAACATTTTACTAGCATAGTACATTAAATTACATCCTTTTTTTTCAAGAGAGATACTAATCAATTACTAAAGGTGTGTGAAGCATTGATTGCCATTCTGTAAGATGCTGAATGAACTTCTAATTTCTCTTCCTTCAACACTCTAAGGTGGCAGACCAGAATACAAAATTACAGCCATACAGTTTGCTCAGTTTTACTGCTATTCACAAATGATAAGCCTAGGAGCAAGCAAAACACATAAATTAAGAACAAATTACACAAGTACAGCCAGAGCACTGAGGCACATAAGGACACCAATAAATGGTGACAAATATTTTAGAACATCTAGACAATCTTTTTCAGGATAGTTTGTAAAAGACTCACTTCTCAGGGCTGAGTATTCAGCCACATTTTGTTTTTTAACTAAGCACTTTAAACAAAGCTTGATTCCTTAAGATTTCTTATTTCCTCTTTAATTTGCAAAGAACCACCCTCATTTAAAAGTCCATCTCATAATTTCATTGGATTCAAGGCTGAAAAACAAGCCTAAACCATCTTTTTTAAAAATGTCACTCTGCCGTATGGCTTTTTCTTTAAAAGCTGTCCAAAAGAAGAACCAAATGTTATTTTTAAATTCACACTATTTTTTGTTAAGGAAAAGGAAAACATCCTGAATTAATCTGAATGATTAATCTGAACAGCTTTTCTGCAACTCATTGTTTGGTATTTTTCTCTTCTGCTATCCAGTAAAACCACTGTGAGGAAGCCAACATAGGTGTCTAGTGCTATTTGACATCCCTACACCATCCCCATTCCAGAAAATCTTTGGTCTCTCATGGCTCCTGTGTCGTGTCTGCCTGCCTACACGGATGTTACCACAGTACATACCAAAAAATACTTGATGGAGTTTTAGCCTGGAGAGCCACAGCAACCCAAAAGGAAGTCCAGGTTGAATAAGCCTTTCTACAGATCCCTAGATCATCTCTGCCTGATCCAGTTGCCCATGTACAGGAGTCTGGTGCTATTGGAGATGCCCATAGGTATCCATCCCTCTGGACTGTCCCCTGCTAATCCATAAGGCCACAGGCCCCTTGTAGGTCTTGTGTCTTACCAGACAGCTCTACATAGGCACAGCCCAAATGGGTGTTTTCAGGACACCTCAACTGTTTTTTGATGGATAACTGAGTCAATTTTGCAGCAGCTGGACCAGAACGATTTCCTTTTAGATTCTTTGTGAAGTTGCCTTACAGCTCTGAGTTTCATTATTAGTCATAGAATTAAATGCATCAAGTATCAGTATTCCAGTCCATAAGCCAAGGCAGTAATCATAAGACGGGACATTGTTTTAAACCACGGAGGGAGATGTGCTCTGCTGCCATACAAACTTCAACCAGTGAGGGAAAGTGTAGCTATTTCAATCTGAGAGCACATTAACGTGACAGATTTGGTGCTGCCAATGTAATAGTACCACCTGCCTGCCTGTCAAAATGATTGCCTGATCTACATTTCCAGGCGAGAATATGCAGCGCAGAAACAAAGAATGTAAGACAGACATAATGTCACCCCCGAAATCTAACTGGGCTAGAATTAACCAGAACAAAGTGATTCAGTAATCATTCATTTTTTCCAGAAGCACTGCTGACAGGATGACAGGCATTTCATTTCATGGGATAGACAGTATATAATCCAAAAAAAGAGTTTAAAGTTAAAAATCTTAGGGGGAAAAATGTCTGTTGGCTCAGGTCAGGACAAAAACCAAACCAAATCCTCAAATAAAATTTGAAGTTCTTGTCAAAAAAAATCTCCCCTGTCTTCCTAGAAGTGAAACAGACAATAGAGCAGGGAATAGCTGAGGCAGGAACATCTACTAGGTTCTATGGAAATACAGGAATCTCTGATCCTGGATTAGGTATCAAAGGTATGTCCACCCTAGCACAAAGGCCCTGGAGTTTGCAACTCAGGATTTAATCTTTTCCTACAACAGACATGAACACTCTTCTGTCTTATTCATAGAATTGTAGGATGGTTTGGGGTGGAAGGAAACTTTCAAGTTCATGTAGTCCACTCCTGCAATAAGCAGGGACATCTTCCACTAGATCAGATTGTTCAGAGTCCTGTCCAAGCCGATCTTGAATGTTCCCAGGGATGGGGCATCAACCACATATCCAGGCAGCCTTGATACAGGCATAGCAATAACATTGTTTCTGTTGGTTGAAAGTCCTGGATAGATGCTCCACACACATTGTCACATCTGTCAAGAGGATCCCTGCAATTCTGTCTCTGATGCTCTTCAGAAATGCAGAAATCATTGTTTTTCTCCTTTCATCAAAGTAATTTTGAAGTGACACAACCCAAGTCCCTTTTATCCAAGTAGATCACCTGTCTTGGTTATTTTCTTTTTGAATCAGTTGTGATGTTCCCCTTTTCTAAAACATGATCAAAGGTTATCTTTTGCACACTCTCTTGCCATTGTTGTGAACCAATTTCAAGTTATACCAACACAATTATGTGACTATCATGGGGTTTGTTTTTCATGTTCCTAAAGCCTCATTGACAGGAATTCAGTTCCTATCATTCTTCCTATAATTCACGCACCTTTCCCTGAAATATCATTTGTGAAGATATTGTACCAAATCCCTTGAAATGCTATTGTCCAGCAAATTAAGTGAAATTTATACAATGCAGTCCAGATATGCCAGTATCTGCATGGAGTGTCTCCTGCAATGTGCTCATTCACAGGTTTCTGTCACCATTTTTGCCCCCATCAGGTAGCTACCCTTGGCTTTGACTATGCCAGCAGTTTCTCCTCCATTTTGGATCACTAATCAAATAAGCTACTTCCATGGTGCTACTTTGCGCCTTTTTTTCTTTTCCCCCAGTGTAGGCAAATTATGCAAAAGAAGGAAGTGCTGTCACTGTTTCTGGCCTTGCTGGGTTTGCTTATCCTCCAGCACATGCACTCCTGACACTGAATTTGCAGACTGAAGGTCTAGTGGGATGCTGCAGAATGAAGCTTGGCTTTCAGACACTTCAGGAAATGCTTACTGAGTATACTCAGTACACAAAGTGTTCTTTCACGGCAGCATCACCATAAGGTTTTTTATAAAGTTGAACACTTTTAAGGCTCTCAGTGCCAGTGCTGGTTTTGCTTGCATGTTTGTAATGTTATACAAACCTTGCTTTTGTCTTCTGTCTTCCTATTCTGATTCTGATAGCAGAAGCCGTCTTTTATCTCTGCCTGTTCTGGGTTTATTCGTGCTTTCAGTTCTGTGACTCCTTTGTTAGTCAGAAGGCCCTCTGGCCAAGGTTTATAACAATAAGATTTTAAATCACACTGCTGTGAGCAGCTGGGCTTAGTACCCAGGGAAAGAGACAAAATCCTGTGCAATCACTTCTTGTGCTTCCCTTAATGGATATCACATAATTTCAGAATGGCATAATCACAAAGGGAGTTCAGGCTAAATGCACCTCCCTGCAACACAATCTTCCAGTACAAACTCAGTGTGATAAACAATCATAGGATCATTCCTATTGAATATAGTCACGAATTTTTCCAGAAGTTAGTTTCTTTAAGACTATTATCTAAGAAAAGGCTTGTTGGTGTAATTAAAAATTTGATATCTACAAAACCCCCCATTTCATATACTTCATTTACAGATCATGACATTTACATAGTTTACAGATACCTGGAAATGATTGAGCTTCTAGATGTGAATGGAAGAATTTTTCAGCCTAGGAGGAATCTCTTGTACATGTATATATGCAAAATAAATCTGGTTAATGAAGGGGATGGGAGGCCTATATATAAATGTCCAAAACCATCCCAGGGTGTTGCTTTTCCATATTAATTTCTGAAAAAATAGATGAAATATTTCACTGTTTTACAGAGATCCTCATTTTGTTCCTTTATTTCTGCATCATATCACATTATTTTTTGTCTGGCTGAAGTGGAACAAGTAAAACTGTTTGCTTGCTTGGGAGTTACTGTAGCCTTAAGCTTAAAAGGCAGAAGTAGAATACTTCATTTTCATGTTCCCAAAAGGGGGAAGTGAGTTAAGAAACAGAAAAGTGATTATATTTTTGGACATGAATAAAAGCCATCTATGTTCATAGAGAAGATAAGATGTGTGCTGAATAGACATCTTAATTAGCTGCCATAAAGCATGTTTTTTTCTTTCACAACATGTCACAGCTACAAGCCAGAAACACCAGGTGACTTAACTACAACCCCTGAGCTGTGGCAAAGGGCTTTGGGAGTGTCATGCTTTCACAATTCTGGCCAGCCAGGATAAATACTCAAATACTTGTTGCCTCTCTAAATGGTTGAATGGCCCTTCTTGATGAGAAATCTTTAGGCTTAACTCTTCCTTCAGATTTTGGTCTTTTAGTCTAAAATAATTCTCAAATACTTATATTTGCTTATTCTATTCCATGAATATAAATGTCTTCTTCAACTGACTTTTTCAAGCATCTTCTTCCTTACTTTATTGTTAAAGAACTCGTACTTTAATCTACTTCACTCTTTCCTATCTCTTGAAAAATAAAACTCAAATCAGCTGCTGTCCACTTACTTACCAGCAGGTGGTGGATACAATCAATAAGACCACGTAAGTATCCTTACAAGGTTTGTGAAAACAAAAACTTACACCAGCTCTGACTACTGCATATTAGAGTGACCTGAAGGAAATCACTGGTGACTGCGGCCACTACCAACGGCATTGTTGCCAAGGATTGAAAGGACATGAGCTGCCACCAAATGCTTGAGTGAAACCTCCTTTGATTTATTATCTCATAACCTGCTCCTTATATGCACTAGGAACTATTTTCTTAAAATATTGTCTCTGATTGCTGGATGTCCCTTCCATATTCTCTTCTAGTCTAGTCTAGTCTATCTCCTTTCTTTTTTTTGTTTTGTTTTGTTTTGTTTTGTTTTGGCACAGGAACTTAAAACTCCTGTTTTATTTGAATGGTGTATTTCAAAATGTGATATTTTCAAATGATTGCACCACATCCTGTCCAGCAGTTGTTCCCAAATAAAGAATAATGGAGCCAATAGAAATGGAGATCCAAATTCATCATACTTGCTGTGGCTAAATCCTACTTCCTTGCAAGCTCATGGTGCAATAGTGTGACACTGTTGTTGGGCAATTAACCCTTTAAAGGCATATGAGACCTATTATTACTTCCCCTCTCTTTGTTCAAATTAGTCAAACCTGTAAACTCAGCTCTCTGACTGCTTGTTAACTTCACACAGGAAAGATTTTATCTTGCATGACTTCAGGGTTTTACAGTGCAGATGTCTACGAAATGGTCACTTTGCTCTCTCTTTATAGTCAATGAGCTGTACAATTTACCTAATTCTGAAGAAGACATCCAAAGCAGGCCTAATGAGTCATGTCCCAAAATCATCTGTTGACTTCATTGGCTATAAAGACAGACAAGGCATGACTGGCCCAAATCTTCAGCTTTGCAAATGACCAAAGACAGGTAAAATTAATTAATTGCTTATAGATATGAAGAGCTAAATTCAAGGCAAGATATCAGAGGTCTCCTGTGTATTTATTATATAGTGCCATGTATGTATTGTATAGTGCCATAGGCCTGCCAGTTCTCACACACTCTGCCTGAGATTCTTTCAGCCTGTTCCTGGCTGGAATGCTGCCACTGCAGTACCTCTGGCCTAAGGAGACACTGTTGCAGCTCTCTCCAGGTCTGGCTGCCTGTGCGCCAAATATTGCAACGATTCAATATTCTGCTGCAGAAGTCCCTGTGCTGGCCAGAGCCATGGAGCTTGACCCAGATCATTGCATGCTCACAGAAGACTCGTTTGGCAACTCTTCCACTCTTACATCCTGACACCAGTTTTCACTCTCCCATTTGTAATAAGAAGGTTTGTAGACCCATAGCAAATGAACTCTGATGCCACAAACACAGGGTTAAATTATTCTTGAGTCCTACCTCAGGTTTGGGTAAGCATGTAAGTACATTATTGATAAAGTATTTCATAGTTATTTTTTAGTAAACTGTAAAATCTATTTCTTAAACAGATGCTGATCATCTTAGGGGGTATATTTGTTAAGAGTTTTTGATATTAAATACTGTGGACAGCATAAAAATAAAACCGTAGATGAAAAGTTTACCATGCCATATGATGGGGTTCATTACATGCAATCTACAGAGGTATTAGTCCTGTTGTTGACATATCTGACACCGGATATGTATTTTGTGTTTGTCTTTCCCTTCAGTAAAATCCTGGAAAGCAGGAGACAGCAGTGATTCTTACACCTGTGCGGATTGATGGATTGTTTGCTCCAATCCATATTTCTAAGCAAGAACCTGTTTTTAGGTTGTGGTGGGCTGACCCTGGCGCACATCAAAGCTGCTCCATCACTCCCCTTCTCAGCTGGGGAGTGCCATTACTGTCACAGGCAAAACAGGTTTGATTTGGGGAAATTACCTGAATTTATTGCAAATCAAACCAGAGTAGGATAATGAGAAATAAACCCTTAAAAATACTGATCCCCTCCTTTCCAGGCTCAACTTTACCCTCAATTTTCTCTCCCTCCTCCTCCCCTCCACCCCTCAGGGGGACAGAGAATGGAGGGTGTGCTCAGTTCATCACACATTATCTACACTGCTCTTTCCTCCTCAGGATGAGGACTCCTCACACTCCTCCTCTGCTCCAGCATGTGGTCCCTTCTACAGGGGACAGTCCTCCATGGGTCCTTCCCAGGGACTGCAGTTCTTCACAAATTGCTCCAGCATGGATTGCTTCCATGGAGTGCAATCCTTCAGGCACAGGCTGTTCCTGTGTGGGTCCCCTGTGAGGTCACAAGTCCTGCCAGCAGAACCTGCTCCAGCATGGGCTCCTCTCTCCACAGAGCCACTGGTCTCTGCCAAGAGCCTGCTCTAACATGGGCTTTCCACAGGGTCACAGTCTCCTTTGGACAACAACCACCTGCTGTGGTGTGAGATCTTCCAGGGGTGCAATGGATATCTGCTACACAATGGACCTGCATGGGCTACAGCAGGACAGCTGCTTCCACATGGTGTTCCCCACAGGCTGCAAGGGAATCTCTGTTCTGGCACCTAAAGCACCTCCTCCCCCTCCTTCTTCACTGCCCTTGGTGTCTGCAGGGCTGTTTCACATATTTTAATTCTTCTCTCTGCTGTTCTTCCTTTTTTTCCCCCCACTCCTTAAATACTGTTATCCCACTGTTGCTGATGGGCTCAGCCTTGACGAGCGGCAGGTCCATCTTGGAGCTGGCTGGTATTGGCTCTGTCAGACATGGAGGAAGCTTCTAGCAGCTTCTCACACACGGCATCCCTGCAGCCCCCCCCCCACTGCTAAATCCTTGCCACACAAATTCACAATACACAGGTGCTGGGATATTGACACAAATGGCTTTTTCAATGGCTCTCAGCTACTTATCACAGCTCTCCACTCCATGGTTTTGCCATTTGGTGAAGAGTAAAAGGCTTGCTCTGAAACACAGCACAGTGTGATTAAAATCCAAGTTACACAGCTTGTGCTGCACATGTTCTTCCATCAGTACTTTGGGACAAATATTAATACAGAACCAAGGAAACCAGTCTGAAATGAATGTATGCCTCAATCAGTTTGTCATGATGCTGGGCAATATGTTGGTTTTTCCATAATATGGGAGAGATCTGCAGGTTGTTTTTGCTTCAGGTTTACTGCAGCATTTCTAGTCAGGAGACCAGATCTCTGTGGAATCACGAGCTCACCCATGCTGTGCATTAATTGTGTTTCTATAGTAACTTCTTGCAACTTATTCACATCTTGCTGTGTAACAGATGGGAACACGTGATATACGATATGTAAGCAGGCTGTGTGACAGCAGACAATATTAAGGAGCTTTTTCTAACATAAAATTGGTATCTATATACTACAGATACATTGAAATTATAACAATAAATGGAACAGAATGAAAAAAAAAAAAGTGGTCCAAAGAAAGGGAAGAGAGGAAAGATCATTTCAATGCTCTTTGTTCTAAATCTTATTTCCCCACAAGTGTGACATGGCTGGCCTCCATCATCATTGTGTTTTCATAGGTTAGAATGTTTTATTTTGTTCCAGTCAAAAAAAAAAGCCCTTCAGGCATCAGAGTTAAAGAATCACATACTCAGGAATGTTGCAGTTGACAATTTTTTTTTTTCAACAGTATTCACTGATGCCATCTGCTGGAATTGTGCATTTGTCATTGAAATCCTTTCCTCATTCCAGGTAGAAATTCCAAGTAATGCTCTGTATGTATGACTTCCTTTGTTGAAGATTCAATTTAAACCAAATCTATTCTGCTGGAGGAATTCTAGTTAACCATTGGTGAAGAGTAAGTATTGCTCAAAATATTTGACCTTGTCTACATTAAGAAATTGACAAAACAACAAAACACACAGAAAATGCATGTCTACTAGTCATCCATCTGCCCCAGAGAGTCAGTTTATCATAATCTTCATATATAGATTAAGGGAAAGGATCTTTGTCTCATTTGGTCTGTACCATCTATTTCAGGATATCTTTGTGGTGTTTCTCCCAGGGTTGGAAGTCTTTGGCGGGAGAAAGCCAGAACAGTCTATGCAATGTGTAAATCTATATTAATCTTGTAGGATTTAAGTAATATATGAGCTCTGCAGAGAGGTGAATGTCTCTTTGTGCATATAAAGTCACTACTCAGGACTGCAAGACCCGAGCAGTGTTATTACTATATTTTAAGGCACTAAAAGTCAAGTGAAACTTCCTGTGTAAGCAACAGAGCCCAGACTGAAATAAGAATTAAATAATGAAGCTCTCATAACGACCCTTGAAAGCAGTCAATTCAGTTTTCATTGCACCAGGTTTTATGAAGCATAGGCATCCAGGCAGCATGGGCAAGCACAAGCTTATGGGTAGTATTTATGGCACTGAGGCACTTGTAAGGAAGAACAAGGCCCTGTTATTACCCATGTTTTCATAACCACCTTAGCTATATATTGACTTCATTGCATATGAGTTGCTGACCCTTTACAACCAGAAGAATCAAGCTCTTAGAGAGAGAATAAAGCAAAACTTTCAGCAAACTTTTGTTTTAATATTTCATAAAGATCCAGAAAATGTTTCAGAAGCTCTAGTTCATAAACCATTCTGAATTGTCATCAAAGGGGTTTGGAACCATGAGGAAGATCCAGAAATTGAGAAAAAACAAGTGTGTGGGAAAGTCGCTGAAAATGAGGAGCCTGAAGAGTTAACACTTCAGAGCTGAGATGGTGGAACTGAGTGTGTGTGCTTCAGGCCCACCCAGACTCCAAAATATGATGGATATATTTGAACCACCAAGAAAGCAGGAAGTGAATAATAAGGTAATTTTACTGTGGCAATGAGCCCAACTGTGAAGTTTTGACCCAAGTATTCACACAGCACAGACTTCAGCATGGGATTCTGCCTCAAGGTATCTGTATTTCCATTTAGGCACCAGAAGATTCTCTCAGATGGTGACACAGTCGACCTACTTTCCAGTACTGACCAACTCAGTGGGTGCCTTAATTTGGCAGACACTGTCCTACTTGTCCTGTACTGCCCCTGGAGCTTCCTGGGCTCAGCATGTGCCTGGTGACAGCAGAGCAGGAATCCAGGGGCAGAGGAGCTATAGCTTGATAGTTTGTATCAGTGGTTGCTCTGCCTGGATCTGTGCAGGTGGAGTTGGGTCTGGCTGTTGTAGGTGCCATAGGAAATGTCCTGCCTCAGACACACCAGGACTTTGGATACAACCACGCCAGCACAACGGATGGGCCCAGGGGAGGAGCAAAGCAGTCCCACTGTTGGTACTGCAGAAGGGGTGATCACATACTGGGGCACAAGTTGAGGGCCATCACCCCAGCGAGGCTGCTGTGTCACGTAAAATAAGTGCTGCATCTGCAAACAGATGTGCAGGCAGGTAGCCATCATCCAGACTTCACGTGCCTGCCTTGAAGAGGCAATTTCCCCCCCTGCAGCCCCTCCTGACATACATACTGCTGCACCTCAGTAGCAAACCATGTGCATTGCACTGGCTAAATAGTGGGGATGGCATGGAAAACTGGTCTTGACTACTCCACTCTAGGCACTTCCCTAGGATAATGTAGACACAGTCTGTCATCTTTTTCTCTCCTTGACAAAATCTTCACTTAAAACTCACTTTCTCTTGAACTTTGGGATAAAGTAGAAATTGACCTTTGTCCAACCTTGTTTGTCCACCCAGATTTGATTTATATGGACAGAAGGACACTTTCCCACATTAATTTTCAATTTGTTCCAACAGATTAATATTTAAAGTATTCCATTTATTAAAATAAACAAATTAATTCAAATTTGTCTTTTTTGTAGTAATTGAACTGCCTATGACTATGAAAGAAGAAAAAAGCTATCCTTTTTCTGACTAAAATATCTCAAATATCAAGTCTCATAGTAAATTCTTAAAAGCTATTTGATCTTTTCAACACTGCTATATTTTTTTCTTTAAGTTTTACACCCTGATGGCCCTGTCCTTCTCTGACAAATTGCAAAAAACGAAAGACAGATTGTTAAAAAGCAATAAAGGAGAAATTATGCAAAGAACAGAGATTACAGAATCACAGAACCAAAGAGAAATTGAGGTTG
Organism: Cyanoderma ruficeps; assembly: GCA_008694505.1. NCBI lineage: Eukaryota > Metazoa > Chordata > Aves > Passeriformes > Timaliidae > Cyanoderma > Cyanoderma ruficeps. The sequence goes on along the minus strand of VZDJ01000158.1, from coordinate 3,416,363 downwards.
GAAGGCACCTCTGGAGACCTAATCCAAAATCTGAACTCAAGCTGGATCAACTAGCAGGTCTTCCAGGATCATGTCCATCTTAGTTTTGAATATCTTTCAAGAATGAAGATGTCACATCATCTCTGGATTGTCTCTTCCAGTGTTTGACAACCATACAGTAAATAAATTTTATTTTGCTTATGCTTAAACAGAATTTCCTGTATTTAATTTTGTGCCCATAGTCTCCTGTCCTGGCATCCGGCATGACAGAAAGAAAGTCTGTCTCCCTCTTCTTTCTCCTCCCCAACAGATATTGAAACATGTCAGTAAGATCCTCACCGAGCCTTTTCTTCTCCAGGATGAGCTGTCCCAGCTCTCTCATCCTCCTCTTGCATGTCAGGTGCTGCTGGCCCTGAACAATCTTCATGGACATCTTCCCTAGTCACACGTCAGCATGTATGTCTCTCCTCTGCTGGGGAGCCCTGACCCAGCACTCCAGATGTGCTTCCCCAGGGCTGAACAGAGACAAATGATCACTTCCCTTGACCTTGCGGAAAAACTCTTCCTATCTCAATCCAGGAAGCTTTGCTCTTTTTACTGCAAAGACTCATTGCTCACTATGAACCCATTAGTTCTTCACAAGGACTCTCAAGTCCTTCAGAGCTGCCTTCCAGCTGGTGGGTCCCCAGTGGATACTGATGCACAGCAGGATTCCTCCACAGAGGAAGGGATTGGCTTTTTCCTTTGTTGAACCATGTGAAGTCCTTGTTAGCCCATCTCTTCAGCCTGTTAAAGTCCCCATGAATGGCAATACAACCAACTGGTGCATCAACCTCTCCTCACTGTTCTGTGTCTTCTGCAAACTCAGTCCCATTGTCCAGGTCATTGCTGAAGACACTAAACAGTGCTGGATCCAGTATCATCCCCTGGATTGCTTCACTAATGACTGGTCTCCAAGCTGGCCTGTTGGCCTCGCAGCCTCTGAGCAGCTCAGTTTTCAGTCCACCTTACTGTCCATTTATCTAGTTCATATTTCATCAGATTGTCTATGGGATTTTATGGGAGACATTGTCAAAAGACTTTCTTAAGTTGAGGTACACAGCACCCACTCCTCACCTTTCATCCACCAAGGCAGCCAAGTCACTCAAGATGGCTATCAAGTTAAAAACATGCTGACTGCTCCCAGTCATCTATTTGTCCTTTATATATGTTTGGAAATGGTTTACAGGATTATTTGCTCAGTCGATGTTGTCTTGAGTTTTCTGTCTTTTGTCTTTCTGTAGAACTTTCACACGCAGCTTTGATGTAAATAATGTCTATTCTTAGAATGTTTACATACTTCTCCTGTGAGAGAAGAAATGATTGATGGTGATGCCCACCATCCAGGTTGAAGGGGTGGCGACCTGTGTAGCCAATCCCTTGACCTCTGTACATATCTATAAATACTGGAGTCAAAATAAAGTTAGAGAGAGTTTTTCTACAACGGCCACCTCCTGAGATTCATTTCAGTGTTCCTAAATTAGGACACACCCAGCTTCACCCCGTGACAGGTCACCTTTCCAAGTACCAAGGTGAAGCTGACTGATCTGTGGTTCCCCAGATCCTCTTTCTTGACCTCCCTGAATACAGAAAGAGACATTTTCTTTTTTTCAGTCTCAGAAATATCCCCTCACTTGATGTAGCAAAGTTTCTTAGCATATAAAATATTTGAGGAGTTGAAAAGATTTGTGGGGCTTTTTTTTGCCTCTAATGTCTGTAATTCTTTATAATTATTTCCATGGCTCTTTGTTAATTTTGAATTAAAATAAAAGAAAATAAGATCAGAACAAACAGCTGTGCCTGGACAAATATTGTTCAGATAATTGCACACCATGAAGAATTAAAAGGAGAATTGCTTTTGTACTGTGCTAAACATTTTTACTCTGTTGTTACTGGGGTCTGTCTAACAAGCAAATATAAAAACCCCTAAAGTTAGCTTTACAACATAATTTCTTTGACATAACACAATGATGAATAAAATAATTTCTTGTCTCTCAGAGCCAGTATGTAATCCGTGAGAAATGAAACACAGGGGCAGGAACTGAAGGTGAACACTGAAAATCCCAAGTGCAATTCAATTGTCTGCAATGCAGGGAAGTTTTTTAAGGTCATTATCAGCCTGATAGCAGCAGAGAACATTCCCTTGTATCTTTTATCAGCCAACAACTGAGCAACAAACACTTCAGCCTTTGAAATCCTAACAGGAGATAATCTAACTCCAAGACAGATCTTTCAAAAGGTAATCTTCTTTTATGTTATCTTCCTACTTGAAATACGATAAAATGGATCAGACAGGACTGGCTGCAATGATCCAGAGAATGATTGTATTTTAAAACAAGGATTTTCAAACTGTTGCAGAAATCCATATTATTCAGCATGTTCAATGTTTAGTGTTTTACAACAAGTATGTGCCCTTTGCATAGTTCTAAAATACTGTGCAATATTCATTGTTTGTCCAGGATAAAAACAATAGTTTTCCTACTCAAAAAAAAGGTTGTTCAGGAGGCACACTGAAGTATCAACAAAGGTAATCTCAGGTCAACACATGAATAATGGAACAGAAAGTAAAGTTAGATACCTTCCTATCTGCATAAATCTATAAAAAGTACTTCAGTAGGATAGATGGTGGTGATGGTGAACTGAATGTCTCTGCATTCAAACACATAGATGCCTTACATTATTTATCAAAACAGACTCTCTTAATTCTAAAAACAAGGCTGCACCAAAACAGATTCATGGCTTGGGCTGCTCTCTCTTATTGTTCTGCTCATTAGAAATCAATAATATCAACAGTTTCTGAAAGGCCAAACAAGACGATTTCTTCACTGAGTAGTATTTCAGTAGTTTTTGTTCTACAGCCTAAAAATGTACAAAAAACAAGCACTGAAACACCCATCACGTGTAAGATAAAATGCTGAAATTCTGGTTGTGCACACTAGTTGAAAATTATTTTTTTATTTAATTCCTTTATTTATAATCTGAAACTCATTAATAAAAGCAAAGGTGAAAGTAGTGGAAGTATTTCCTATAAGACATCCTTCCTTCCTTGAAAAAGCTAGGATCTCCCAAAAATGTCCTGTCAATTTTCTCTACACCTTAACCCAGAGTTTTAGGGATTGCAACCAGCCCTACACTTCCCTGAAGCACAGTGTAATTGTAATGCTTGTAATGGTATCATTTTATAACCTCACTGCAAGTCAAGACAGAAAACTAAAACGTTCCATATGAAAAAGGAAGATGCTTTACTCTTTCAAGGTTAAGCATTTTTTTAATGCTCCCTGCCATTTGCTGTCTTCTCTCCATCTGTTTTTTATTCCTGTATTATTTTTCAGCTCTGTTTTGTGTGCACTGATAATAACATCGTGTAACTGAATGAAATTATGCCTTTCAGAAGCTGACATCTTAGTTACTTTCGCTTTGTTTCTGCTACCGCACAGAGAAAGGGGCAAGGGAATGACAATGGAGGAACTGGAGAGTAAATAATCTCGTTTGTAAAGGTTCACCAAGCTGCACAGCACAAAGGAATTGACAAAATGTTCATGGCAGTTCTTTAGCTCTTTAATCACTTCTCTAACATGTGGGAGACTTTCACTGCAAGGGAAAAAGTATCTCAAGAGAGGAGTTCACTTTTACTAGAGATATTTTTGCCCTTATTGATAGCACTATTAAAGGTAACAGCTGTCCTTGGATTTTATTTCCACTTAACAATTAATGTCTCTTACACACTCCCAAAGCCCACACCTCTGTTTCAAGAGCCTCCATACTGACTGCCCAGAGCAAATCTACTATATGCTCCTTCAGACACCCTTTGGGACTAAAAAAATGCCCCCAGGGTTTGTGGCATCAATTACAAGTCACTGCTGACCTTGGTCCTAACTCGTATTTCCCCCATCATGTCCTGTGATGCCCTCATAAAATTCCAGATAACGAGCTGCTCCTGCTGCAGTCTCTCAGCATCCACACTGACCCTGCTGGTCCCTGTGTGACAACACCCATGAAACTGAGAAAAGGAAGAGAGGAGAGCTGGGGGCTCCAAACAGCTCCAGGCACTGGACAAAGCACCATCTGTCATCCTGCAGTGACAGATGCATAGAACAACCAAGGAATCGTGCCACCAAATCTGACACTAGCCACAATTTTAGGATCCAGCATTTTCCCATGCTTCAGGAGCATGGCCAAGGGTTATCCAAGCCCTACTAGACAGGGAATTTATTTGCTAAGGAAGTGGCATAAGAAAGATAACAAGACTTCAGACACAGCCTGTAAAGCTTTAATGTTTTTACATCAGTCAGCAGCAGTTGGCTGAACAACAAGGAGAGTTTGCACTATACCTATTCAAAGGGAAGCAGAGCTGTGACCGCAGCGTGACATCCCTGTGGACCTCCAGGGTTCAAGGTAGCTTTGCTACATCTGATCCCTCCCCACATGACTGTGCTGCCCAGAAAAGATCCAGCTACCCAGGAACTGCTTGCTGTCTTGCTTTTCAACACAAACAGTATTAAACTTAAGTCATTGGAGGCATTTGAATTAAGAAAAAGCAAGATACTAGAGGAAACTAAACTTAAATTTTTTAAATGCATACATAGATGAAACTATAGGCAATTTGAATGCAAAAGAGTTATTGAATGCTGCACTTATCAGTATTTATTGTGATGGGGAAAAAGCATTAATGCCATAAATCTTAAAAATCACCCACCTACAGCCACTCAGAATCTAACTCTTTTTTCACCCTAAGAGCCACTGAGAGGATTATGTCAGAGTAAAGTGTCCTTTGCCACATCAGACAAATGTTCTCCAACACTTTTGTTACAAACACTTATTAAAAGGGAAGGAGTCCCTCAGCTTCACCTTTCCATGCTAGGTGATCCTTGATGAGATACAGTTTCCCAGTTGTATAGGATGAAGTAGGAGCTGTGAGACTATGAAAACTAAAAGGGACACCCACCCACAAGTGCAGCTCGTGATGGCAGAAGTGTTTTAACTGAAACATCTCTCACATTTCTGCTACCATTTCCCCTCTATGAATCAATTCTGCACCTTGGGTAAGAAAGCAGACAAAAACAAGAAGTGTCCTCCTATTACTGACTAGTGTAAACTGGCCCTCAGCTCTCTAAAATCAGCTCTACTCAGCATGAGAGCAATGTTATCCCAGGACAGAAATATCCAAACAGAGCTGAGATCATACACTGAATAAGTCTCCACTGCTTCACACCTACAAAGAAGTGTGTAGTCTTCTCTGGAGGTATAAAACTCTGCTGCTCTGATTTCCTGGGATCTTTGAGCACGGCTTGTTTAAATCAGTTTTAGACACACAGATAAGGTGGTAAACAACGAGGTGCTAACAAATAGCTTAAAAAGCATGAAGCAGATAAGAGCTACACTTAATATGAAAATACTAAAAAATAATTTCATCCTTCCTACACATTACTCTTCATCTGTAGATTTGGAAGCCATTACTTTAACACAAAACTTCTTTTTTCAATTCAAGTATTCATTTCCTATATCACAATTAAACTGAGTATTCAAACAAGATCCTTGGGAAAATGATCTCTTTGAAAGCAAATATGCATTATATATGCATTGATATTGTTTATCAGTATTGATAATTACATTTTATAATGAAGACACAGCTACCAGAACCTTCCAAGAGACAATTTTTATCTATTTAAGCACATTCATGAGATTTTAGGTTTGTATTTTCTGCCAATAGCCCTAAAAACTATGACACCTATAACAAAGATTGCACTGCATAAGAAAACAGAGCCTTTGATAATTGCCAGTTTTAATTTAGGATGGTGACACACTAAGCATTTATGTGAAATGAGCACAAGCTACAGAGAGCCAAAGATTATTATAGACCTGTGCAACGTATGGTAACTTCAAGTATAGGACTAATGACATCAGAAGGACAGCCTAGAAACTTCTGCTGCATGTCTGGGTCTGAGGAAGAAGTGGGAATTCCTGACAACTTCTAAAGAAGCATATGCATTCCTGCCCACCTTTATCTGTTCATAAAGTTAAAACAGTGCTTGTGATTTTTACTGCTTCATTGTTGCAGTTACAATCACCAGATCACATTTAGCGAAGATGAGATGCTTTCTGTTTGATACTGAAGGGTACTGTATAAGGAGGTAAATCCTTCACACCAGAGGGATGTAGAGGAACAGGAGGCAGGAGGACATGGCAGGTTGTAGAATTGATTTTCACCCAGACAAATGAGAAACAAAAGCTACAACAGCCGCTGAAGCAGACCATGTTAGACCTTCACCACCCTTCCAGCCCAGAGGACTCCCAAGCGCAAAGCAAAATCTGGTGATCCGGTGCTCTGTGTCACAGCTCACCAAGCTCACAGCGTGGTGAGAGAAGAAGGCTGTGTATACACACATGCCCTTGGTATAGGCAACCAACACATTTCAAAGCCATCAGAGGCTAAGGCTTCTGAAGCCTGTCCACTTTATGCTACCTTTCCAACTTTCACCTCTTTGTCCAACTGATTTACTGGGACAAGTGTTTTGCCCTCAGGTGAAAAGCCTCCCCTGCTTGTTGCTTCACTATTGTGTATGTATATAGGCAAAACAGTTTCATCATTCATAATAAAATTGAAAAAAAAAGTAAGCCAAGGGACAGCTGCCTAAGTCACCTGGATTCTAAGCACAAACATGTAAGCAAGGTCTAATTACATCCTATTTCCTTTCTAGAATTTCTGGAAATGTGATGATGTCTCAGGCAGCAAAGGGAACTAGTTTTACATGAGCAGCACACACATACATACTCTTCAACCACTCTTCCTCAAGTAGCTTCATCATGTCACCTCAGTCCTGTATTTTCTATTAAGATCTTTATTCATTAAGAAGGTCTCACCTCCCATTTTGGAGAAGCTTTGTTTCCACTGATGTAATAGCTACGAAAAACAAGCGCTATATGCTGTGAAATCTGAGAAAAGGCTTTTACTGGCTATTTGACTCATTATGCAATAATATCCAGCCAGCTCTTGCCCTACTGAGACAGCAGAACATTTGATTTGATCCATAATAACAGTCAGAGATGACATTTGTTTCTAGAATTTCAAAGAACCCACATACTAGGCTTATTATCACTCTTGACAGTCTCCAGGTGAGCATGAGAAGTCTTGCTTCTAAAATTAGGGTCCCCAGTGTCTCCAGAATCTCAACAAGTGAAAAGACACTGGATTTGTGTGCCATTATTTTGGTCATGCTGCTACACACAATTCCAGTCAAGCAGACTAAAGTTAGATTCCTGTATGTCTTATTCAAGGCACAGCTATGTCATTCACCAGTGCAGATCAGGGAAGCAGCATGCAGATGAAGCTGCTGTAGTGCATATTTAGTGAGTAACATCTTCTTCTGTGTGTTTTCTCAAAGGTTCTAACATGGGGAAATAATTTCTGTGCTTGATCTAGTATTGTAATTCCTGTTAAACAACTCTAAATGCTTCATTAAAGTTTATTTCCCAATCACCTGTGACCCTATTAAAAATTTCTCTAAATCAAATAATGCTATTAGAAAAGTCACTTGTGCAAAGGGTAATAAATCATCATCTTTTTGCACTGGTAAAAATGACAAAGAGAGGCAAGCAGCCACTGAAAACTGCACTGAATGCTTGAGTCATTTAGAGGGACAAGCAATTAAAGTCTTATTTATCCAGACTTTGGTAACCAATCTCTACCTTTTGGTTCTCCTGCCAGAAAAATCAGTATAATTAGATGTCAGTGCGCAGCAGTTTGAGGAAGACATCTGAACAGTGTGTAGGCATCTGAAGGATGGTGAACATGAGTACATCAAGATGGTGCCTTACTCCATGAAGAGATGAAAGCTGTTTTCAAAATGCATTTCCTCCATTATTCCCCAAGGATGAATCTGTGTGTGGCATGTTTTGTAACTGGTGTTTTGCAGTCATCTAACTTACTCCTCTCCTCATTTCTGACAGATGCCAAAGTAGCTCCACCATCACCTCCCATTCAGTCTGACCATCCTCAGCCCGAACAACAAAAACTGGCAGAAGCCAGTTCACACATCTCACAAGTCAGAAGCTGCCAGAGTCCAACCTGAAATCTCATTTCTGGAATAAAACACTCGGGACAAAAGACTCTGCTAAAAAATATAAACTTTTAAAAGGTAAGATCCATGATCTTTGAGTGTACTAAAGTGTAAGTAAATGTAATGCAGCAGCTGAAGCACTTATTCTTGGTACACTTTGAAAAAGCAGGCAAGAGTCAAGCAGAAAGGTGCATAATGCCGTCTCACCATCATACCAAATCATTTGAATATGTTAATTTGAAATTTTCTGAAAGTTTCCCATGTCCTTCATTGATGATAGGCCATTAATTGAAGACATGAGAAGTGAAAAAGTTGGGTAAATAAAGCTGTGTTAGCTGCTCTGAGAGTTGTTCTCTCTTCCAAAATACAGTGTGACAATATTCTGCTCTTGGATGTGTCAAAATGCCCAAACTAGGAAAACTATTTGTTATTAATATAATCAAACAATAAATTACCATTTGCAACTCCAAATGATTTTTCCAGACATTCATTTCAAGCATGTTTCCTTGTTTCCTTGGAAACTGAGAAATGAAGAAACCAAATTAATCCAAACTGCTCTTCCGTATCACTCTATGTTAGTGTACAAAATTCCTTCTCATAAAAAGTTGTGCTATAAAATTTCTGTTATGTGTGGCTCCCAAATATTTGTTAAGTCATCAAAATAGGCATCTCTATGGCTACCATATATCATCAAAAAGGCCAAATGATGCACAGGTCAAATTTTTAAAAATCCAGCTTCCTACTCTAAAATATACTGAGCTTTGGAGAGCTTCCACACAAATCACGTGATCTTTACAAGTGTGCAGGCCAGTCCACTAAATGACAGACCAAGTCTCAGCCCTGAAGCCAGCAAGAATGTACACCCTGTGAGTAATCACTTCAGGCTGGAAATTCAGCTTTCAGCATCCTTGTAGGAACAGAGGTATTCTAATTTGATTGCAAGGGACTTAAGTATTATTTACTATTATAAAGAGCTGCCACTGTTATTAGACAAATCATAGAAAATAAGGCCAAAAGAGATCAGATATATTCCATTTCCTTCCTCTTCCATGCAGTGACCTTTCTTGCACAAATTCCAGTTCAATATTTCCTCCACATCAGCTTATCTCCTCTACAATGTCCTATGATTTTCCACTTCATACCCTGGTCCTCACATTCAGCAACTCAATGCTTTTTCCCAGCATACCCCTCATAATATCTTCATCATCATCTTCCTTCCTTCCTGGAAGGTTTTCATGGGGGTAGGGGGTACTTGAGTGACACAAAATTAATGCTGGCCCTTTCCATTCACTGTCAAACATATCACAACCTGACCATTTCCTATTTTTGTTTGCTCCTAGTACTTGTCAAATACAGGGCATAGAGACAGAGGATATCATGGGTTTTTCTTTTCAATAAAGTTAAGTATTTCAAAGAGTAAAAGATGAATAAAGCATTATGCTGTCATAGCTCCCTCCTTCTACACCAAAAGGACAGATGGGATAGAATTGCCTTCTACAGGCTGTCACTGGTTCTCAAAACTGTTTTCTACAAACATGAGAAAATCAGAACTTCTCTAACCTGTGGCTTTAAAAGATATCCTAATTAAATATAATTACAAAATCTAGCTGCCCTGAAGACAAAGGGGCTCATCCAGTACTTTCTAAATCACAATTATCACTCTGTTCCTCTTTTTCCCCTGAATGATAGAAATTTTGTCCCAGCATTCACAATCACCATCAATCCCATAGCAGCTCAGCTGCATTGGTTAGTGTACTCTAGGGAATCAGCCAAGATTTAATTTATTGCCCTCTAGGAGATGAATATTGTGTAACCTTTAAATTGGGTTACTGTATAACCTTTAAATTCTTGTTTCCCAGTGGCTTTTGAAAGTTGTGTGTAGAGCTTTAATTGGGTTTCTCATGCAACTTTATACCCCTACAAAATTCCAAGGTGTTTTCTGAGAGCTTAGTCTCAACCTACAAGATGGCACAGCCTGAAAAGACATTATAGGTGCTCAAGGCAATGACCGTGTTTTCCCTGTATCTCCTCAGAATGCCCTTCCCTTTCTAATGAATTGTTATAAAAATCAAATTCCAAAATGAAGATTCTTGTTTTATCTTATAATACAATCGCCAAGATACCAGTCTGGATAGATGAGATGCCTCCAGACCAAGACAAAGAAGTGACATCATGTGCAGAGTAAAGGGATACAGTGAGGAATACAGTGAGGAATACAGTGAAGCTGGTTAATCGAGAAAAGAGAATGGAAAACGTGAACCCACAGTAAGGGGAATGCTGGTTCTCAGGTGTAAGTATTTATATGCAGTCTTCCTACAGAACATCAAAGATGAGATTTTAGGGAAGGCTGAAGCAATGAGGTAGCTGATGGTGTAGAAAGCAGTCTGTTACCTCCTCACTCTGAACGCTCTGACATCGACACAGAACATTTAAGAGCCTGCACTGCAGAATGCCGAGAGCACTAAAAGGCAGGCGGAGTTCTCTTACCCCACTCTCCCCTAATGGCTCTGTGCTGCCTGGCAGTAATGCACAGCACAGATGGTGTATGGATGATATAGAGACAATACCTAATTTTTCACCAGCCTGAGACACCCTGCTAGATACATCCTTGTTGGATAAAAAAATTACCATTTGTAATTACTGAGATTCACAATAATTTAGCTCTTGCAGAGGTGTCTAACTATAATATAAATATGGTTTACAATAGACGACAAACTAACATGAGTCATATGTGGTCCAGTTTTAGCCTGGAATCAACCCTAAGTGATATAGGGCTTATATGACTATTTTGTTATTCTGTCCTTTCATCTGTCAGTGTGTGTCCTTCATAGATTCTGAAGCCTTTGCCAGTTTGACAAGTCAAGTGGGGAATTGGTATACAAATCTCAAAGACTTTATGTTTTCTGAAATTTCATGAGAATTCCAGGAGTAGAAGAGACATCCCAATTAATCTCTTGACTAATGTCACCACTAATTTCACAGTTTTACTTGAGCCTCTTACGACTTTAGAAAGAGTAATGACACATCTCTTCACTGGTGGCTCAGCTCATGGAAGTCAGCCCGGCATATAGGCAGGAGGAAGAAACTGCAGGTGACTTTGGCAGGAGGGAGAGATCCAGACGACTCAGTGGAAATAAACAGGGAGAATTAACATCCCTCCCTAGGCAACCAGGCCTCATCAGCTGTGCTGCTTAAGCAACAGCGCATTCCTTGTATGAAAAAGACACCAACCTGCTTTTACAAGCCCATCTGCCTGAAGCTGAGTAGAACTTGATATATATATATCTTAGTATTAACAGCTGACAAACTTTTTATTTCCCAAGCACACACATTCACCTTCATAAGAGCAACCTTTTCATACCTGTCTGTGCTCCTACCGCTATTCCTCCTACCTACTATTACAAATGATCTAAAAACAACATGAATGGGTTTAAGTCTTTCCCGGTTGACTCCTTTCACAAATACTGTAACCTTTTAAGTGACCTGCGACCGCAGACTTAAAACCCCATCCTTCGCCAGACCCTCGCGGGCAGATAATGGAGCGCTGTTCTCCTCGGGATGCCTCTCAGCAGCGGCACCGCGTTCCTGCTCCTCCCGATCACAGCGCTGAGCACTCACTGCAGCTTCTCGCTTTTTTGGACTTCACTTAACCCTTTCTGCCTTATTTCAGACCCGCACCTATCCAGGACTTCAGATTAAGACCTCCTTGCTGGTGGTAGTCAGGTACTACCACCCACTGCCGTTTCTCTGAAAGTGCCCCATTTTACATCCCGTTTTCTATTTCGCACACCGAGCATCTCTCCTCACGAGCGGGGTTATCCGACCCGGCACACTTGCTGCGGAGAGCGGCGCTGGGATCGTGTGACACCAGAGGGAACTCGCCCGGCCTGCAGCCGCTCCCGGCGCTGCCAGCCGGGCTCCACAGCCCCACCGCCGGGCTCCTGCCACCTCCTCCCGAGAAAACGGCGTGATCCCGGCCGGCTCTGCCAGGAAAGCTGCCTAGCTTTCCTGCCGCGACGCCCAGGTCGCTCGGTGTTTCCCCGAGGGACAGAGGACGGCCGCGCCCGCCATGCATGCCCGCTCCCGGCACGGCACAGCCGGGCACGGCCCGGCACGGCCCACCGCCCCCCTCGCCTCTCGGGGCGTCCCGGCGGGGAGGAGCCCGGGAGCTCCGGGCGGGGCGGCGCGATCTCGCCGCTGGCTGGGACTGCCCGGAGCCGCCTCCGCTGTCCCCATCTTCCCCCGCTCCCCCCGCGGCGGCGGCGGCGGCACGACCAGGTGAGAGCGGGGCGGTGCCCGGCTGCGCCGGGGGAGGGCCCTGGCGGTGGCGGCGGCTCCCGGTGGCGAAGGAGAGGCCGGGCGGAGGGAGGCCGGGCTCAACTTGACAGGAGGGAGGGAGCGAGGGCAGGAGGCGCCGGTGGCTGCGCTGGCCGGGCGCGGGTGAGTGAGCGGGCGGCGGCGCGGGGAGGGCAGCGGGCGGCGGAGCGCAGCGCAGCGGGCGCGTCCCGGCGGATGGCGGGCGGCCGGGGCGGGGAGGCGGCGCTCGGCCGCGCCCGGCGGACGGGGAGAGAGGCGGGGACACCGGGCGGTCCCCGGCTCCGCTCCGGGGGTTGGCGGCGGCGGCGGCGGCTCTTGGCTCGCGGCGGCCCGGAGGAAAGTTTCGGGGATGCCGGTGAGGTGGGAGCTGCCCCTTCCCCTCCGCCGCCCGCGCCTCTCCGCCCGCTCCTCGGAGCCCGGTTGCCAGCCGGCGGCTGCCCGCCTTGACGCCGCCGTCGCTTAGCGCCCGATGGCAGACAAAGCCGCCTCCCCACCTGCAGCCCCGGCCCCCTTCCCGCCCGAGGCGGCCCCGGGGACCGAGGACCGGGCCGGCTGCCCTGCCGGGGACGGGCGTGGGGAGCGACACTGGCCCGCGAAGCGCCAGCAAACTTATTTTTAGATGCGCTTCCCATCACAATGCGTCTTAAAAATAGCACCGTTCTTATTCAAGGAGTGGGAAATAAACTGGTTCTGGAGGCCTCGTGGTAATTTTGGTTCGGGTGGTTTTTTTGGTTTTTTGGGGGGGGTTTTGGTTTGGTTTTTTTTAGAGAGAAAAAAATTGTTTCAGTGGTAGAGGTATCTGTGGGCCGGTTAATATCCACAGGTGCACCCAGGATGCTTTTACTACATCTTCATTAAGGTCACCCCTGAAGCCTGTGAACAAAGGTACTCATGGCGTTGTCCTCTGCAGTGTGTGAGATGCGAGGTCTGATGTACGTGCACACCTGATTCGTTCCTGTAGGGTCACTCGAGCTTTTTTTGATCTGTCGTTTTCTTCGTTTTCTGTCCTGTCACTCATCTCCAAACGCCTGCAACATGTGGGTGATGCAGGCTGATGGAGTGATAACAGCCTGCAAGGATCAGAGCTGTTTATTACTTTGTAAATGAATCTTTTGCTTTTTTTAGCTGCTGTATCTCAGCAGACTCTGGTGATGGGACTATCATAAAATAAATGTGTCTTATTGTGCCAAATGTGTAATGTTACATCATTTGTATCAATGACCTCGTCATGACTGCTCCCAAAACAGAGTTCTGATTTTTATTTTGAAGCCACTACAGATAATTGAGAGACTTGTGTAAAATGAAGCATAAATGAAAATGGAAAAGTACACCTCCAAAAGGACAGGAACTTTAGAAAAAAAAGCACTCAATTGTAGAGTATTTTAAATTGCCTAAAGGTCCTAAAAGGACTTCTGGATGTCACCTGGTTCTGTCTCAAAGCAAGTCCAGTTCGGTGATGTTTCTCAGACTTTGTCCATGTGAATTTAGAGTATTTCCAGGAATGGAGGGCTCTTTGATTATGGAGGTGCCAGTATCTGACCATCTTTGTGCTGATTTTTTTTTCCTTAATCTCTTGTCAATTTCCTGTGTTGTAATTTGTTTGTGTTTCTTCCTATACTGCCAGTGTGCACCTCACATCCATCTGTGGGTGATCATACTGATGTACATCTGTAGTTTTAGACACCCAAAGAAACCATGGTAGTGTTTTGAACCAAAGAACTGATTCTTTCATGACGTCATTTTAAGTATGAGAGCTAGATTTTATTCTTATACATTGGAAATTTAGTAATCCCAAACATTTGCTTAACATTTCCTATTTATTTGGATGTGGTTAATAGCAGATTAGCATATTAATTTGAAATGCATAAACACCTGACTATTTGTTGGTGCTTTCCTTAAATAAATGTCTCAAATAATTTACCCATGTCTGTCCACTGGCCTTATGTTCCTTAAGCCTGAAATTGAGATTGTTTCTTCCCAGCTTTTGCTAGAGTCCTTTCGCCATCAACAGTATCATATATTGTCTCTTGGAACGGCAGAGAGTGTACTCATTTTAATAGAAGGAAAGCTTTTTTGCTTTACTCTTGAAATAATTTTCCTTGGGAAGGGATGTGCCATGAACAATACAGTACAACCTGTTATTACTGGGAAGTTGCCTTTGTACTATATAGGCGTTGTTTAATGCCCTGGAGTTGGTTGATATTTATGATGCTGTTGATGTGGTAAATGATGTGGGCACTTTTTTTTTTTTTTTGGTCGGTCCAGCAGGAAAATAAAAAAAAGCTTCTGCGCTGTGCAGAATAAAAATCTGCATGTTCTCCACCACCACGGCATAAGGCTGTCAAAATAACTTGTTTCTTAATTTGTGTAAATTCTTGGTAAATTCTTGGATGTTGCTGATAATGCCTCAAAAGCAGGGGAATATATTTGTAATGTGATTTATAGCATGTCACTTCTGGATGTGTCTGGGTAGAATTTCAAAACATTAGGATGGTGCTGCTTAATAGCAAATGCTTCTGAGTAACTCATGCTTTCCATTAGGGCCATATCAAATAATTTATTAGAAGCTGTTTGAATGACTGGCTGCACTGAATTTGATGATACTTAGAATCATTTGATAAATAATTTAACTTATGTTTCCACATAGCAGCTGCCTTTTTATAATGATGGGAACACCTGACGGGTCCATTCATTGACTTGTATTAGTTGTAGTGAGCTTCCACTCAATCAAATCTGTGGGTTGGGTTTTTTTGTGGTGTTGTTTTATATTATTTTATTTAGCCCTGTAATGACTGTGTGAGTCTTAGATACTCTTGACGTTTATAAATCTCTTCTTCAAGCTTACTAAACTCTAGATTATGTATTCAAAATTTCAAATTCTACCACCACTAATATTTTAGGTCTTTTAAAATGGTATTTTCTATTTCAAATGTGGACTGCTTAGTCTGTTTATGTTTTTCCCAGTCTGTATTAATCTCCTGCTAGCGTGTAATTATGGTAAAATAAATAAATAAATGACATATTCCACTTTCACAAAATAAAACTTTTTCAGGGATATGAAGGCTGTATTTTATTTAACAGTATTTGAGAGTGATTTGCATCGTTGGAAAAACAGTTTATCTTGGACTGTTGAGATCAAAGTCTTGGAAGAGGTGATCATCAGGGTAGTAGTGATTCATATAATAAATTTCAGTTTGAATTTGGTCAACAACATAAAACTGGGAATGCTCTTGTTAGACTCAAAAATTTGAGTTTGCTTATTGTAGTGCATACAGAAGGGCTGTCAGTGGCTTTAACTTTATTGTTCTAGGACAGAATTTCATAATGCAGCTCATATGCTTTCAGTTTTATGGCCTGGAGGACTGAATGTTGGAATGGTTGTGCTAAATTAAACCTGGGGTCTGTGACAATGACTAATAAAACATGCTTCAGAAGGAATTGTGAGAACAAATGGGAGGTAATTTGCATCCCCTGCTCAAGGTGAATATGATGCTTTGTAGTTTGGAATTGACTTAAAACCAGAATAATGTTTAATAGACTCTTCAGATGTTATTATGCATAATTATGATAATTTTGGACATACTTGTTGCTGATATAAGTACCCAGTGTAGATCTGTGGCTAATTCAGGGGGCAGATAGTTTATGCTGGTGGTTTTTTTGCTTGCTTGTTGCCAGACTGTTTCTAGACTCAGGCCAAATTAATTTAATATTTTCCACCAGATTCAACGATTGGAGCTAACATTTGGGAAAAAGAGGTTCTGCTGCCCACAAAGTTTATAGTTTGAACTGTAATGGTGACAACACTCATCTGGGTGTGAAACCTGCCCAGCTGCAGATTGCTTTTCTGTTTGTGTTGGAGCAAGGTCTGGAGCAGAAACTGCTTCTCAGAGAATCCCATTATCACCAGTTTGTAGGAATGTCTGGGGTGTGTATCTCTCAGCTTCTCTTGTGGAATTGACATAGAGACCATGCCTGTACTTGCTATAGGTCTTTTATTTTGGACTTGGAAAACTCATGAAGTTTGTGTTCCAACAGCTGTCCTAGTGAGTGTTCAGGTATTTTTAATATAAACAGCATCTACAAAAAAGCCTGAAATTACACTGATACATACTGACTTGAGTCTCCTGAGCTGTGGGCTTGACTTGAAAGTCAGGGTAAAAAAGCATTGTTATAGTACAGTCTGTTCCCGAATATTGCCTAATTCTGGTATCGTATCATCTTGAATGAGGGATGCTTTTCATCTCTCATTTATTCTAAGCAATTACTTCTGAATACTGTTAGATTCTTGGTGTTGATGGCTTCTGGTGAGAGTAGGTTACGTGCTGTATGAGAATATACTTATGAACTTGCCATTGTGAGATGGAATGGCACCATCAGTATTATTCAGTGAATACCTGTAAGTCTAAGTATAAATTTCATTATGTTATTGATTAGGAATTTTTTTATGACTTTTTTGAACTTTATGGATTTTACATGCAGCCCCATGTAGGGTTCTGAAATGGTGAAATTCCACAGTTCCTACCAGGAGCTCCTGACAGGCTCTGTACTGTATTTGAGGACTTACATGTTTGAATTTTGATTGAAATTGCAGATAGTGCTGTTCCAAATCAGTGTTCCCTCAGGTTCTGTGTGTGGTGGATGGCTTTACATTTCTCTTTTCCTTAAAGAATTTCCTTATTTGCATATATACACCCAACTGGCCCTGAAAGGAGTGCTGTTGCTCCTGCTCAAGAGTTACTTTTCCTAGACTGGAAGTCAGTAGACTGCTGTGTTAATCTTGTGAAAACTCCACCAGTTTAAGTTATTGGTCACTAATATTTGTATTAATGTACAATCCAAACCCGTTTTTCACAAAATGCTTTGTGTTTGCAACACAGCCAAGCATTCTGTTCTCATCAGTGCTGGCATCACTGCTGCAAGCATGAGACTGCTATAGATGGCAGTGTCAGGCTGGGAAAACGATGGGAGAATTTCTGGTGACTACAGGCACAGGAGGTGAAAACTAAATTCAAAACCTGAATTTCTGTCCCTAGTAATTGAAGTTTCTTTCCCAAAATAGCACTGATAAAAAGCATAGCTTTTATTGACTTTTTGTTGTGTTATCCATGTCAACCAAGAAATGTTCTTAAATGCTTTAGGCAAACGTCTAAAAGGAGGGTTAAAAATGCAGTAGATGTTTACTGTCATACTTAAGACTTACTTCTTGAAAATTTGTACTTCAGAAAAAAAGATTCTTATAAACTTCTTAACATATTTTTAAATGAGCTGGAATGTGATATTACAAATAATATTACTAATGTCTATTAAATATTAGCCCATGCTTCATGGTAGAGCTTTTTATTTTCTTTCAGTTACGTAAGAACACAGGTAATTACAGTGCTTTGAAAGGAGTTTAAATACAAGTGTCAGTCGTCATCATAAATGAGTAATTGTTAGGATGTGGATTTATTTCATTTTTTGCATCATAATATGTGGTTTGTCTTGGAGCAGCAATTGCAAGACCTTCATACCAGGCCATGACCGATCATACAAATTTGGCAGGGGATTCCAAACTGGAGCAGCTCACAGGGGTAAGACTGGAACTTCACAGGACACTCCACTTGTAAGGGAGTGGAAGTCATTCAGCAGTGCTATAGGATATTGCTGTCTTCTAAGTTAAATAATAAGTGTAGTCTTATTTAGATAGAAATTACTTTTCAAAGATAGGCTCTTTGCACAGCATATCCTTGAAAAAGAATATTTTTCTCACCTTGTGGAAGGCTTTATTTGGAAACAGAACACCTCTATTCATTTACTGCAGATCTTTCACAGTGATCATTTTTTGTGTACCTGACAAGCCGTATAAAAACAATGCAGTGACATTTGAGTTTGGTTTTTTAACTTGATGAAATCAGCTGCTACATCCTTAATATTTTGTTTCAGATGTCTTTACAAAAAGCTGATTCCATGCAAAAGCAAAAATATTTTGAGTAGATGGTATTGTTCTTTGGAAAAAGTACTGCATACTTGTGTACTTGGCATAAGGAAAATACAAACTAGTGCTTTCAGAAAGCAAGCTAAATTTCTCCTACGGTAGAAACAGGCTTGCTTGTTGAGACTGACAAGCTTAGTGTTGCTGGGCAAGAGCATGACTTTAACCTCTGTGTGTGTGATGAAATACCACAAATAATGCTGTAGTTAAAGTTGGCATTGAGGGTGAAATGACACACAACAAGTAACATAATTGTTTGTAATTGTACCATAGCTGCCTAGACTGTTCCTAAGTCAGTGATTCCATATATATTGCTGTTTAAAAGACAGTTTTAACTGACTTCACAGAATTCATCAGTCTCACTTTTTTTTTTCTTTTTCCCCACAGCATGACGAGATTTGAAATGAGATGGAGGGAAAGCTTTATGCTTAGCATTTGTTCAGAAATTATTTAATGGATGTGGTTAATCTATAGATGCACTGTTAACTTGGTTATTATTGAATGAACATTTTCAGTATCTTAAAATTCTTCATCTTATATATATAAAAGTTGCATCCCTTGCTTGTTAGGGATATTTGTAGCCATTGATGTTCCAAGGGAGGGATTGTTTTGGCAATTAATAGTTTCATTAGGCAATCTGTATTAGAATATTAAAAATTAAAATCACATGATTCACATCTTTCATATTATATTTGCCTATTTCTTCTGTCTCCTGATTAAATGTGATCACCATTAAGAGCAAGTATGCCCTCCTGTGAAGTCTGGAGTTAATAAGGCTCATTTTCCTATGAATTTGTATTTTATGGTTCCTCTGATGGTTATGATCCGTGTTTTTATTATGTTGAAGATATGGTAAGGTTTCTCTCCTTGTGGACTCTGCTAATGTGTAATATGATGTGACTCCATACTCCAGCCTTCATCTCATTTGGAGCATCTATTGAAGCTGTTTGTCAGAAGCTTGTTCTTCACTTGGCCATCTGTTTCTGTAAAACATGTAGCAATTTCACTACCTTAGAGGTTGCTATCCTGTCAAAAATCAGTAATATCTGTCAAGTGGTTCAAAACTGTTGGGAGGGGAAGAGTGAGATGTTCGCAGACCTCGTGATCGCATAAGCTTCTTAGCTTTAGCAAAGCAGACCTGAAATCTGTATTTTAATTATTCTGCAGCACTTGGGGTTCTGATGCTCTCCTTAAAGAGATATATCCCCAAAAAGAAAATTATTTGTGTAGGAAAGGTTTAAAACGTGATGAAACCAGATAATATTTCTTCTAATGCTTAGTGTCAGTAGGACACTTATAAAAATACTGGTTTATTTTTAATAACTGTCAGACCCACATTTTTTCCCCTGTAAGTTCTAAGATTTCATGGATATTTTGTAAGCAGTAATAGCTACAATTCATTCAGGCAAGACATTTTGATGAGTGTTTATTTTACTTAATATCTTTTACTTGATATCCTTCAGCTTAATATCCTGAATGTCCACAAGAGTTTGTACAAGGAGTGCAGGGTCACATGTGGGATTGGGTCACCTGTAAAGGAGAATAGCTTCAACATATACTGTAAATACAAGGCTTCTGCTTCCCCTACTAGAAATACTTGTGGAGTCACATACTCCAACACAATGTTTGTGTCAGGTTTTTTTATGATGTGTTATTTCAGTCCTGATCTGTTGCAGTGTCATTTAGCAATCTTGTTCTGGAAGTCATATTACAGAAGTCATCTTGAAATTAATCCATACCATGCAAATAGGAAGTTGTCCCATAACAAATTAAAATCAATATCCTGCTTCTTTAATTGCAGAGAGGAGAATAGAAGACTGTTTTCTGTCAATAATGGTCAATCACAGTTACACCTTGCAGGACTCTGAAGTGGGCTGTTGGTATTGACATGCTGTGCATTCTCAGGAGTTGTCTTACTGTAAAAACAGGAAATGAGAAGTAAAATCCTGCAGAGGGAGATAAAAGAAAAGCAAAGATTGCAAAAATAAATGTAATTTTTAATTTAAGGAAACTGGATAGATTAATAGGAAGGCATTGGAAGGGTGAGGCTGGATAGAGATGGAATGAATGAAGAGCATAATAAAAAATGAAGGGGAAGAAATTACCATTTATGGGAAAAAAATGAGGGCTGGTAAAGCCTTTTGAAAATCATTGGTGTCCCAGTTAAAGCAGAGCATATACCTCTGAAAAATTTGAATACATTCTTCGTGCATTGTTCTTAGATTCATGTCAAGCTGGCTTTTTGAATAGCTTCTTAGATTTCATTGCACGATTTGTTAGCTGTAAGTCATCTAGGCCTGAATCTTCACTTCTCAAAGTTTGTCTCAGAAAGATAAAGTAAAATACTTTGTAAGTCTGAACAAGCAAGTTCAGTCTTATTGTCTAAACAATACAAGTGTCAGAGCCATGTGAGAATTTTGTATGGCTGATTTTCCCTGCTTAGGAACAATACTGGAAGGCTTACACAACTTCCTGACACCACATAGGCTTAATAATGCTGCAGGGGTATTTTTTCCCCAGTCTAACCATGGCCAGTAAAACAGCTATGACCATTTACAGTAGTCTCATTAGGCAGGTGCCCTTCAGAATAAAAATGAATATTTTATTTTGCTCTTGCAGTTCTTAAAATGCTTACTAACGTCATCTCGGAAGGTAAAAATACACAAATTGTTTTCATGCTTTGTACACATCGTGTATCCTGTTGGAAAACACTGCTATCATGCTATCATGAAAGGTTGAGAGAACAGCGGCCTGAATATTTAGCCTTGACTTCTCTTGGCTCAGAGTGAATGTTTCTGAAAGGGTTGAGAAGGTCAGTTACCCTCAAGGAAGCTGTGATCCAACTGGAGCAGCTTCTGAGGTGTAACGAGGAGGAGGAAGGAGGAAGCAAATGAGAAGGTGCGGTGCTAGAGAAGTTTGGGAGATGGAGAACAATGGCTCTACCGCCAGCAGAAGTCAGTCCTCAGCAGCTGCATCTGTACCTGGACACGTTGTTAAGCTGAGCTCAGCCTGGAGCAGCTGTCTTGTACAGGGCGTGAATCTGCGTCCAAGGACAAGTTGAGTGGTGAACAATATAAAGAGTTGGTTTGGTGCTCAGGTTGGTTTCTTGTACTGCCTTTTGTTCTCTGGGGAAAAAAAAAATAGGGTGCTAAAGCTGTATACGGGCTTAAGGAACTGCCGAATTATTAGTTATGTTATTTAGAACAAGTTGTTCTGAATTATTTGTTAGTTCTTGGAGGAAACTATGTGTATATTCTTCACCCGAGGAAGTGGCTGAAGATTGCTGTGCAGGAAATAAGGTCCAGAGAAAGGCATATTTCCCACAGGGGTGTAGCTGTGGGTTAGCTGTTGGTTCTCAGCTTTTTTTAATAGTGTCAACTGGCAACAAACCAGCTTGAATTCTTGTTGTGCTCAGTTACATTGCTTAAGGTTCCTATTTTTGAGTTTTAATTAAATACAACTTCAGAGCCCAGAAGCTATGGTCTGGGTTTTTTTTTTTTCATCTTACTTTCTCTCTGTTTTAGGGGGGATTGGGAAGCAAGACTGTTTTCATGTGAATTCTGTATTGGGTTTTAGCTAATTTCAATAATTCAGCTAATTTGCTAATTTCATTAGCAAATGCTAATACAATTTACACAAATAAGAGGCGAAAAGGAACAGGCAAGAACATATTCTTATCTCTGACAGATTGCACAGTGCACAAAGTTCTTTGTAAATACAGGTATTTAATATGATGGCGTTATTAACTTTTGCCAGCTTTCCACTGAATTTTTTGAGTCAATTTACAATTTAAATTTATAAGCATATTTAAAGAGTGAGAGGGGGATTTTAATACATATATTATAAAAAATGGAAAAGACTAAAATTTCCTTAGTTCATACAGTCAAAGTTGTCCGTAGAGAGAAACAGCGTGGAAAGTGAATGTTGCTGTAGCTGGCTATTTTTCATTGTCTTTAGAGTGATTTCCATGCTATCCTTTTCCTATCACTACTGTCTTTCTTCTGCCCTGTAAGTGTTGCTGTGGAGTCTTTTTTCCCTTAATTATTCTGATCTAGTAATTCACATGCTAATACCTAGCTTTGAGGTATATAGTAACTGGATCTACAGTCACACTATTCACAAATGATTCTCTATTCTTTAAACAGTCTGATTATGTTCCCCATCCCTTGGGAGGGTCCACAGTGCTGCCTCCAGAACTCTAGAACAATTTGTGACTGATGAAAGTCTGACGGTCCTCAGGCCAGTGAATCCACCTGAGAAGGAGCCCTGTAAAAACAATGTCTGCAGCATTCTGTAATAATAATATCTTCTTCTCATCTCTGCCACTGTTAAAAAGTGAGTGAAATGAGGAAATGGACAAGCTGGTTGCCTGTTGTTTTCATAGACTTGCATAAATCACACAGGTGGTTTGTTGTTTCTTTCCCCCTTTGGGAGATGGAGAAGAATAGATATATCCTTAATATGCCGTGTAAGCCATATTTGAGCATTGCTGTGGCAGGTACTTCTTTGTATAACAGTTCATGTTAGTATTACAGTTAACCTACACAGTAGTTAGTGTAGGTTAAAACTGTAAATTAGCACTTTGTTCTCATAATAAAAACTGTGTTTGAAAAAGAGTGCAAAAAGCAATAGTTAAACTGCAGCCTGTTGATTGAGTGTGATAATGTGCTGGGTGAAAAGTTAATATTGATATGCTTGAGGACGGCAGGCTACTTTGCTTAGCAGAAATTACAGAAGATTCTGAATAAGTTTGTGTTGTGTGAAATATATTAGTGTTGACATATATTAGGTTCTCCTTTGTTGACAAAGAGGGTAAAATAAAATACATACACGTCAGCGAAAATTCCCCTGTGTTGATGGCTTGATAGATAAGCCAGGCCCTGCAATTATTTTTTTCCTGATCCAACTGGTTATAAGCAAAGACATGGAGATCTCTGTTTATGTGAAGCCATTTGCAGTCAAGAAAGAGAGTAGAAACTGGAGATTGTCAGCAACAATAAATTTGCTTTGGAAAACCTTCCATGTAAAGCAAGATTAAGAAGATTGGCACTTTTCAGCTTTTCCCATTAGAACTATATGCAGAGTACTAGCTGTGATGGGGAAGGGAATTGTGTGTTCTCTCTATCCTTTTTGATGAAAGACTAAAGTCTGTGTAATAAACTAAGAAAAATTCAAGTATACAAGAACTTGTTTTTAGATGGTGTGTCCTTATGTAATTAACTGACAAAAATATCTGAGCAGAGAGAAGATGCTATTATTTCTACAACAAAAAGATTACATGCTTAAATGCAATATATGCACTTAAGTATTCTTGAAGCAATTTCTTTTCTAAATCCTTGCACTTGAAAATACAAGCAAACTAGTTGGAGCTTCTAAAGAGACACTTTCCCAGTCCAGAATTGTCTGCTGATGAATTTCTTGCACCTTCTGTCAAACCATCTGCCACAGGCTAATGAACAGACAGTGTGCTGGATTAGATGTAGCACTTGTATGAGCTATTTTGATAGCTCCTGTGTTCCTTTCAGTGGGAACTCTGTGATTAATGAAGCTTAGAGTTAAATTTTTGAGGGCAGGGGTGGGCAAAGTGTTCTTTCTTTGAGCTTCCGCACTGCAGGATGCTGTTGACAGAGAGGAGTGACAAACCCACATCACTGTTTATGAGCATGTTTCAATGTTTTCTTATAAACCTTCATTTAGCAAAAGAACATCTCAGTAACCTGTGTCACCTGCCCTTGGGAAGTAATGACTGAATTGAGAGGAGTGCAGAGTTGTGCCTGTTTTGGGCTGGCGGGATCTTCATAATTCCAGGCACCAAACATCACACCGTAGTGTAAAGCAGATACCAGAGCTGAAGCTACAGCCTAGCTAGAACAAATACAAGCTCCATTTCAGATCTCTCTCTCTGAGGAATCATCACCATGCCCTCTTAGAGTTTTTTCCTGCTGTGTCTCTGGGCAAGATACCACACTGCGTGAGCTGACACTGGCAGGCAGTGCAACAACCACAAATTTGCAGCTAGAACACAAAGAATAAATTCATTTGTATTACCTCACTAAGTGGGGGATCCCCCAGCAAGACCCAGGCAGAGGCACACAATTGGAGAGGCAGGCACTGTTAAGTTTTGGTCCAATGCTAGAGAATTACTGGCTTGCAGTTCACACAGGTTTATCAAGGTCTATTCCAGCTGCAAGGTCATTTGAGTGATTTACAGTCCTTCTCACCAGTCTTTGACTTTTTAACACATTCCTCCCAGCACACACAAGTATTTTTTCCAGTAGCAGACACAAATCTTGTGTTTGAAGCTCTCTCTATGCAGACTGGCAGAGAAAGTATTCATTTATTTAATTAATTCCAGCATATGCCCTTTTGAAACATTCTTAGATATGCTTTATAGATGTATTTGTGAGATCCAGTTTTACTTTAAGTCAATCATTCTTGCATTTTTCAGAATTAAGAAAAGGTTAATGATGCTGTTTGGTCACTCTTTAGTGATTCCTACAGTTACTGGTGAAATGGGAGCTGGTCACAAACATCAAAGATCCAGTAGCAACAACAGTCGGTGGAAGTGACTGGCCTTACCATCAAAGCTGTCAGTGCTGCTGGTGGGTCTCCAGTCTCTAGACCTGCTCATGATCAAAGCAGAAGCACGTCACTGAACACATGTGGGCTGCTCTAAGGACAAAGGAGCAGTGAACCAAAGGGTACTCTTCCTACAGTGTGGTAGCTGTAGGAAGAACATCCTTTCTGCCTGCTAAACCAGTCTTATAAGCAGCTGGACTGAATCTGTGTTGGCCTGTCAAGAAGTCTTGCTGGAACCTTCTGCCATACTACATTTGCTCTCTATACTGTAATATTTCGCTCATCATTACTGGAATTTTGCATGTAGATCAACAGTGCAATTTTTTTCTTTTGTTTGATTTTTGTTTTTTATAAATTGTTGAAGAGTGAGTGTGCCCAGGTGTTCCTCAGCACCACAGGTGCTTCTTTCCTAGCAGAAATTCTGATGGCTTAAAATATTTGCTAAATCAGCTATGATTTAATGATGCCACTGCAAGAAGATCCACAAAATGAAAAACTTTTATGGTCATGTTGGAACAGTCTGTGCGTTGTGCCTGCGTGCATTGTGTTAATAACCAGTCATTGGAACGAATTGATTTTTTTGCCCAATCTGATATACAGCCAGTTGTCTTTGATGTATTTAATGAAGTCTCTTAATACAGTAAGATACAGTAAGTTGTGCACATACCAAAAAAAAAAAAAAAA